>VMOF01000024.1:36207183-36632183 GCA_011764245.1 Trialeurodes vaporariorum
CATAAAAGCGATGGTTTCGTCTATGTATTTGTATGTCGGTGAAAATAGTGCGGGGTGTTTGAAATGGAAGTGACTTCCTGCGGTAATGAATGGACTTTGAAAATTTTGAAAGTGCGCATCGTTATTTTCGCCGGATTTTACGTTGGAATTAATGTGTCAAATCGCTGTAGCAAAAGTAAGTACGCAACAGAGACCCATTGTGGAAGAGAGGAGTAGAGGTCACTGGTCAGGTCAACGTTTTATTTTAGGTCAAAGTTCGAGAATATTTTCCGCCCACTAGTAGGACCCACTCGTAATGCATGGAACGAGATATGATTTGCAAGAAAGAGTGTTCTTTATTTCGATGTGAATAACGGACGGCGTGGCGCGGCGGCGGGTTGAGATCAATGAATGAATATTTTTTCGCAAGTTCCTTCGTGCCTTGAAAGGAATATCCAACCAGTGCCAAGGACTACCAGGTTGACTCGGCCTCCGTAACTGAAACAAGCTCGAAACTTGGTTTGGTTGCTCGAATAACGAAATTTGGGGAGGAAGTCGCAGTCGAAAGAAAAAATGAGCAGAAAGTAATGGCGCCATTCTCTTCGCACTGTCTTCTCTTTTGTTTAAGCAGCTCTTACAATGTTTTTTTGGTTGTTTTTTCCGTTTATTTTTGTTCGTTTAATGCTTCTCTGGGCGCCAGTTTGTGTTTAGAGTTGACAGTTGCAAATTTGGAGTGATGAAATAGTAGGAATTAAACAAAACGGAAGAAGCGCATTATGAAGCATATCGTTGAAACAAATCAGAGTAACTTACTGTTTTACTGAGAAGTGGACATTTGAAAATTGACCGACCGGATGCTGATTTCACAATTAAAAAAAAAATAAGAAAGAAGAAAGAAAAAAAAAACAAAAAACAAATAACAAAAAACAAACAAAAAAACAAAATTGTAAGCCGATCAGATTCCTGGATTTTAAATATGTTTAACATGAATTTAAATGGACGAATCATTTTCCTCCTCATTAATTTAAAGCAGTGGCGAAGCGTGAAATTTGGCAACAATGTATTTTCTCCATTTAAATTCACCAAAAAAGTCGAACGCTCCAGTCATCGGCGATGACCAACCATTTCGACCTTTCTAATGTGTTTAAATGGGGGAAAGGAACGTTGCCAAATGGCACGCTTCGCCACTAATTTAAATGCAAAAAACGAGAGATTAAAAAGATTTTGGTTGCGCCGCGCCACTGATGAATTCCCTATACTTTCGGGAACCATTTCATTTGTATCTAAGAAATTCCGAAAAAAACTTAGATCATATTAGATATTTTAGAGTCCCTCGCAAATTTTTGCTACTGTGTTATGGAAGGTCGATTCCTAGGTCAAATCGTGTAAAAACCACAAAGATGAAAGCATCAAAATCCATTCACAATCTCAATAAACGCGTTTAGTTTAACAAAACACAAATACGACGGTCGAAAGAACGGGTCTCGATGGGAAAGTCCCTTCTAATTGTAGCTTTCTATGTTACGAATCGCTCTTTTTATCATAGAAAGTTCAGATTAGAATGAGCTCCCTATTGTAGGACCCGCTCACACGACCGCCATCTTCGAGTTTCGTTAAACGCATATGGAAAAAAGGGGAAAATACACTGGCAAAAAATGTGTTAAATAAAGTGCGACAACCCTTGAAATGCTAAATTTACATCCTATAACGTAGAAATAACCGTCTTAGTATGTAAATTTAGCATTTCACTGGTCGTCGCACATTTCGGGATGTAAATTTAACTCATCCCCCTCCCGGCCCATTGTATTCAGTTCGTGAGTTGATTGTGATACTTTTCGATGCTCTGAATGTGATTTTTACGCGATTTATAGCATATCAGATCCTTTTTATAGCTGTAGCAAATGCTTGCAGCAGACCCATTCGGCAACATCGAGACCATGTTATTTATAGTGAACTGGACATTACTATTTTTTTTCTTTTTTCTTTTTTTAAATCCACAGGAGAGCGGTGCGGGGTGCGGGTTAGCGCCTGCGCGCTCGAGCTCCGCTTGGGGCGCTCACGGTACGAATTGCAACTCCGACTGGCTGGCTGATCGTTGAATGGCTCTCCGATACTCGGATACTGATGGTGACCAGTTTTAATTTAATAAAGTTATGTTTACACAACCAGAGCAACCGCCGTACGCCGCGACCACGCTGCGCCACGGGACCTGCTTACAGTATTAGAGCTTGCGACTTTGTATATCCACAAAGATTACAAGGTTTACATGTTTATACGAGAGTATACGGTTACCGCACGCCGTAGATTACTGAGTGGGAGTTCTATTCCGATGAACGTACCCTACAGGATATGCAACTTGGTTTACACATCACTCGGGGGCCGGTCGTGGTGGACTGAGTTTGGGTAAGACACCGCCAGGGGCGGCTTGTACAATGTTGCAACCTTGCTCATTTGTCACTAACACCTATACAAAAGTATCGATATCTTGGGGATGCAATAGCATCTCCTGAAGATCGATTGTTTTTGCATAGGTATGAATGAAGAGAATACAACTGCACTATGGTCTGATCGAAAAAAAAAATGGCCAATAATGGAGCAGCAAACTTTTGCTACAGGCTTGTTAATAGTTGAAAATGGGGTAAAACCTTGTAAAAATAACGATTAGCGCACTAAAAAATCACGAAATCCACTACCAAACTCATAAAATGATTTAAAACGCGAGACCGTATTGGCGGCCTAAGTCTTATGGCACTTCGCACTTGTATTCTTATTCTTCTTCTTGTGGGCTGTCGCGAGAACACTTCGTGAAAATGTAGCTGGTTGAGACAGGGAAACCCAATGTAATCGGCGGCAACGGCAGCCATTATGGTCTAGCATTTGAAAGCATTTTATGAGTTTGGGAGTGCATTTCGTGATTTTTCAGTGCACTAATCGTTATTTTTACAGAGTTTTACCCCATTATCAGATATTCATAAGCATGTAGCAAAAGTTTAAAACAGCTCCATAGAGTGGTCAAAAATCATCGTGTTGAAGCTTATAATTACAACTTTTCAGAGACATTTCTAGGTTTATATTACTTGCTTGGTGTCCTATGGGATTAAAATTGGTCTTGAACGTTTATAAATGATAAATTGACAATTTTACTTTCTAGTTGGCCACTTTTTGAAGATCTCAGACCAAATTGCACTGTTACAACGAAACTTGAATCGCCACTGGACACCACCTTCAGACCGTGTTCACACTGTCATCCCTCATATAATTTCTCAGCTCAAGAAGCTCCTTATAAAAAAAATGTTTAAATTTAACCTCAATACCAAGTCCAAGTTATTTCCTTCTGTAACTCGAACTCTCATTAAACAGCAAGTGCTACGCCAAATTGTCAACATTTGCACAATAACCTTTCATTGAGCGCCTTCAATTACTGGGATCGGCAAAACGATATCCGCCGAGTAGGAATATTTAACTATCCACTAAATTCGAGCTTGTTATAGATTTGGTTTCTTGCTTCTGGTAACCCGAACCTAGTAAAAAATGGTTTTGAAAAGATTGACGGATAGAACTAAAGAAAACTGAGAGAAAATACATTATTGTAGTTTCAAGGAAGGTTTAATTGCTACCACGATCTTTCTCGAACTTTCTAAGTGGGTGGCATATTTTTGATCATTTTACATATTGATGATTTTATTGCTAATGTCACGAACCCCAACGTTTTCTACGCAACCAGTGCTGCCGTTTTGCGTATAACCGCAATTATATTTTTTATATTCACCGATGATTTTCACCGGTTGAGAAAAGATTACAGAGTTCAGTCCGGTGTAAAATAGTACTGCACAAACATTCTATGATTTGTAATCTTTTCTCAACCGGTGGAGTCGTCGGTGGTCGATGACTTCAAAAAACTTGCGGACATTTTAATAATTTAACGTCAATTGCATCGATTGAAAAAAATATCACAGATCAGATTATTTTCTTGTAATACAGTCATACACTGAACTGAACTCTGTAATCTTTTCTCAGCCGGTGGAATCATCGGTTAATTGAAAAATTCCATTCATTATACGCAAAATGGCAGCTCTATATGAAACGCACCAATCACTCCGACCTTATTGTCTTTAGATGAGCCCCGAAAACGTCGGATCAAAATGCAATATTTTCTTTGCAGGAGCCTGAAATCAACAATTAACGTTGCACTCAACGAGCAGACATTGCAATAACTTACAATACAGTTTTGTCATCAAAAGACTCTAATCTATTATACATACATCTGCTTCCATATACATTTTGCGTGCGCTCATTGATTCACATCCGCTGGCAGAGATAAAGAAAGAGGATAAAGCGACATGATAACGCTTAGATGAGTAGGAGAAAGATGGAGTGCATGAACGCGTGGTGCAAGAGTAATTTCAATTATTCTGTTACAATTCCTCCGCATGCATGCCACGCCACGCCGCACATTGGAGCGAGTCACTTGTGGGGAAAGGCCGGACATAGAATCTCATTTTTAAATTCGTATACCTTTGTTAATACGCAACGTAGAAGTTTGAAAGTGGTTTTATTGGTTTTATTATAAAATTTCTTACCAAAATCACCCTTTATAGTTTGTGTTTTGACTGTATAAGAATATTTAAATTTGCATTTTTTAGTCATGTTTTCCACGTCCGACTTGTCCTATTAACACGGTCCACTGTGCGCTTCGCCACATGCGGCGAAAAATGATCAGAGGAGTGGAGGGGAAGGGAAGCTTTAGTGACACAGTCTTGGTTGACATCATGAGGCGAGCGCGCGTCGAGTGCACGGAGTGTACGGAGGAGTGGGAGGGGGAGGGGCGGAGGAGGGGGAGGAGGAGGGGGAGGAGGAATGGGGGGAGTGCAGCAAAGCGCAACGATCTATGCTCGATGTTGATGCTGCGCGCACCGCCGACAACGTGCCGGGTAAAATGTGGGTGCGGGGGTACCCATTTGGGGGGGGGGAGGGTTGGAGGGAACAATTGGCGGAGTCATCGTCTAAAAAAGGTGAAAGAGAGCATGCGCTAGTTCCTTGCGCGAAGCTGCGCGCGCGCGCTCTTTTTCTGGAGTCGCGTCGCCGCTGCGCTGCCGGTCGTCCCTTTGCGCTTTGTTCAATGCTGCCGGGTGTCGTTATGAGAAAACACCCAATTCGAAGGAAGAAAAAGAAGAAGAAGGAGAAGGAGAAGAAGATAAAAGAAGAAGACGAAATCTGAATATGGTTGCCCAAAAAAACAACAACAACACCAACAATAAACAACACCAAAAAAACTAATTGAAGCCCTTCAGCAATGTGGTACGTGGCTTGGGGAATTTGACGCGATGTTTTTCCTCCATTTTAACCCTTTCTATCCTGAAGGTACAAATTTGTACCACCAAATTAACATGGTCTTAAATGTATTTTTTAAAAAAAATCACTATGCAAATGAAACTAAACGAGAAAAGTTCATTCTATTTATTGAGATTGATAATGAATTTGTGAGAAGGGTTTGTAATAATGTCGGATTAAAAGCGTTAATCTACGTACGATAGGCAAATGTTGGTAAAGCGCTGTTTCACTATCTAATCGATCGTTTCACCGGTATTTATTAAACAGAATTCTCGCTGCGTTCACAGAAAATTTTTCTCCGCGCACAAAGCAGCATCTCTAACACTAGTCAAAAGCCGTCAATTTTCGAAAATTCCACTGTAAAATTTTACCACAAATAACGATTATTTCGTTTATTGTGATTAATTCCTATGAGGAAAGCATTGAACAGCATTTTCGCGATACGGAAGTGGTGTCGCCCGCTATCTATCAACATTGCATTCAGTCCAATTTAAACACATTTAAAAGGTAGGTCAATTGAAGGTGATGCACAGTGCACTTCCTCCAATCGATAGTTTACATGGGTTTGAATGGACGAAATGCAGCGTTGTCTGATCGGACGAGTCTGATCGTTGTCTGCGGTAGCGAGAATTCTGTTCAATGATTTCCTCACAGGAACTGCGATAAAGTCAACCGTTATTTCTGATGCAATTTGGACAATTTTACCAATTTTTTTTTTTTTTTTTTTTTTTTTTTTTTTTTTTTATTATTTTATTTAAAATTGACAACACCAGTGCAGCGCGGAGCCGCGAACCCATCCAGCCGGCGCAACGCGTCGCGGCGCAGCAAGCGATTGCGATGCGGCGTTGGTCGATTGTTTATCTCTTTGAACATTACTGTCACTGTCGACTGTCTCGCGTCGCATCGCGTCATGCGTCACGCGCGAATGTCGTCGGTCTGCGCCGCGCCGCGCGAGAGAATCACGAAGGAACGCACTCCTTTGATACTTTGATACTTGATCATTTGTGATGCCTGGATACCTTGATAAATTATTAATGTTTGATCGAAACTGTCACGTTTGTAATAAATTCACCGAACGCACTCAATTAGGATGTCTCGCCGCGCTAGCGCTTGCACTTACATTCGCGCTGGGCATGCGCACGGAGCTCGGAAGTTTTCCACCGCGGCGGCGCACAGTGGAGTGAGTCAATGGGAGGGGTCAGACATGGAATAAATAACTAAAAATCCAAATTTGAATGTTTTTACAGTCAACAGACAAACTATAAGGGGTGATTATTGTAGGAAATTTTACAATAAAACCAATGAAATCATACGCTCAATTTTTCACAGTAGGAATTAAAAAAGGTATGCGCATTTAAAAATGCGACGCCATGTCTCACCTCTCCTATTTATTCGCTCCACTGCGCGGCGCCGCGCGGTGTATCTTTGGCCCGAGTCCAGCCACCACGCATACTCGCATGCAGATCGCCGAGCGAGCCGCGGCTCTTCCATTGGTCGTATTGTAGCGTCTCTCGGTTGTGCGCCGAGATCAAATCAATGAGACCAGCGTGGCGTGGCAAAGAGCAGAAATGACAAGTGGCAAAGAACATTCGGCAACGTTGCATTTTGTGGTTTAAAAGCATGTAAAACGTCGAATTCAAAGGATTTGGGTCGAATACCCGAAACACTGTTTCTGTGACCAGCGGGAAATCTAAAATCCAGGAATCTGATTGGATTTTAGGTTTTTTTTTTAAACATGAAACCAGCACTTGATTGATCAATTTTAAATCTCCCGCTTCTCACTTAACAGTCTATATACTTTGATCTTTATCATGGCTTTAAATTGACAAAGTATAAAGTTGTCAAATCGGCAACGTTTTCAAACACAGAGGCGTAATACAGTTTATTTTTCGTAAATTTCCTGTCACAGCTTTTTTGTTCTTAATGATGCATGGATCGGCCAGCCAATCTTCTTGAAAGCTTTTGTGAGATTTTCCAGTTTGCTCGCAAAATTGGGGGGAAATATTAAGAAAAATTACGCTTTTACTTTTCCTTTTAAATTGAAACAGTAATGCGAGAATACACCATAAAGTTGCTGAACCATTGAATTAAAAGGTCAATCTGCCAGTAGTAAACAAATATATGTATAACAAAAATTGACTGAAATTATAGATTTGAACTCATCCAATCGTGAGAAATAACCTCACCAACTTTAAGAAACCCGTCAATTGAAGCAGTCTCTGAAACTGCGAAGTATCCAAAAACTGCACTATTATTTACCGCGAGGACACCAAATGAATCGAATTTTTGTTTCGGTTGGGAATGGGAGTGTAGTATTCGGGAATTTCAAGCGCGTGTCTACAGGTTTTCAAGCTCAATGGGGCTCTTGAAAACTTTTGCCACAAGTGATTGAAGAGTTGATTCTTGCATAAAAACCTGTCAAAATTACGATGAGTACATTAGAAAATCATGAAATTCACTCTCAGAATCGTGCTTAATTGTGGAGGTACGCAGGTATCATAGAGGTCTAATTTGAGAAATATCTCTGTGCCTCTGTAGAGGAAGTGATGAATTCGACTTGAGAATCTCCCAAAATACCTGCGTATCTCCGCCATTACCATCTTGCCGTAACAGCTGTTGACTGAGTTTATTACTGAATTTTAGAATTTTGTGTGTGTGTGATTTTCGTGATTTGGTTTTTACATCAGAATTAACTAGATATTTTTTTGCTTTAAGCAAAAGTTTGCAAGAGCCTCATTTTCGCCGACATCGCTTCTCGAAAGCACTGGAGCAAAAGCTAGCAACTGACCCATCGCGGGGGGAAAAAAAAAAAAAAAAAAAACCTGAGAAAGAGGCGAATAGAATGAATTCGTTAAGAAAGCATACTGTATAGGAATATACAAGAAGGAAAAAGACAAAACACAAAAAAATCGGTTTTAAAAGACGTTGTGCAACAGTCTAAGTGAATGTTGGACTAGGTAGGTTTCATAAGCCACGCCAGAATCCAAAGATAAGCTACGATATAAATAAAAACAGCTTGGAGACCTCAACGCTTGTATAGAAAGGTAGTGGCTGAGTTTAAGGCTGAGGCTGGGGCTCTGGGGCTGCGGCAGTAAAGGACCGGGCAGGGCGGCGAGTGCAGACTGCGGGCTCTCGGGTACTGACGCGACGCTAGCATAAATTCACGGAAGTAGAAACTGTATCAAAAGTGATGGTGTTTGCGCTACGGTTTATCACTCAAACTAACAGCTGTGAGGTACTGGTATACATACAATTGCCGACCTACTTCTTCGCACTTCACCGAGGAATCTTTATGATCGATAACGAATAACGATAAGTATTGGTTCACAGTTCCATATGTAAGGATTAAAACAATTTTATCTATTGATATTCGCACCTATAGCAGCGCAGAGCGGAGCTGCCGCGGTGGCTCGCAATAAATTGACAATCGTAAAATATTCCTTTCGCAAGTTTAATCTTCGAAATCATCTTTGACGAATAATTTATTAGGTCTTACAAGTGCCACGGCTATGAAATGTGAGATACTTGAGGCATAGAAGTTTCATCGAAAGAAATGACAGAGTCATAGAAAATATACGACGGCACGAAAAAGAAGGCATCATTTGTGAATTAAACTCTCCGCGTAAATCGAATGGTCGGAGAGTACCTATTAATCAAGGCTCGATCGCTCTAGTTATACTGAAATCGGAACAAGATGAAAAAAGCAAATATAGACACCCACAACCCACATAGACCTGAACGTGATAAAATGAATTTATCTTCAACTGTAGGTATTGAGCTTTGGTTTATTGACTCTCATTAATCTCCTATGAAATGAAATTACGAAAACTCAATCAGAAATGAACAAGGCTGAAATGAGTGAATTGAGCATGAACTACCGCATTTATTTTGATGGAATTAATGCCATTATTGTTATTTTTAAACAGAGTTGGGCAATCGAATAATCAGAAATAATGAAATCAGTGTAGCAACAGAGTTGATGCGTGAGATGTGACAACATTGCCTGTATTGAGGTATGGTCAATCGACCAAATATGCTGTCGAATAATCTGATGTTATTGCTGCGTTGCCAAACTAGACAGATGATCCGTCGAATAATATTTGCCCAACTCTGTAATTTAAACCCAAAAAACTGTCCCGTCATTGACAGGGTTAAAACGTGGAACGGACGATTCAACTTTCGCGCTCATATCAGGGGCAGCTAATGTACTTCGGTAACCATGGTTTTTGCCATTTAAAACTACGCAAAGGTGTCGATTAATCGGGGGTCAATGGATCTCCTAAAGATCGATTATTATTTTAAGTAAAGGTTTAAATGGTGAGCATCCATCGTTGCCGAATTGCAAGGGCCGCCAGTGGAACATATGCTGGCGCAGAGATATACATATATTAGAGACTTGATTTTGAAATAAATAAACCTAGAAACACAATAATCACCTTGCAAAATACAATAATTTTTCCTCGCAAACGCGATTACTGGACTTTAAATCAAAGCTGCTGTTTTGCCTGAAATGAATGGATTTGTTCAATTCACCTATGATTCCACCGGTATAGAGAAAAGATTACATAGTTCAGTTCAGTTTATAACTGTTATGCAAGAAAATACTCCCATCTATAATCTTTTCTCAAGCGGTGGAATCGTCGATGACTTTGAAAAAATTGCGGAAAAGTCAACAATTGAACGGCCATTGCACCGATTGAGAAAAGATTACAGATCAGAGTATTTTCGTCCAGTACAGTCGCACACTGAACTGAACTTAGTAACCTTTTCTCAACCAATCGAATCATCGGTGAATTGAAAAATCCCATTGATTATACGCAAGACGGCAGCTCTGCTTTAAATAATGTCCATGCCACCCACGACGTATGTACCGCAGGTGATTCCAGCGGAGCATGTGACGTAATAACACTAAAACTGTTTCCGATGAAATCTTTGTCTATCGTGTATCTCATATGGACGCCACGGAC
Organism: Trialeurodes vaporariorum; assembly: GCA_011764245.1. NCBI lineage: Eukaryota > Metazoa > Arthropoda > Insecta > Hemiptera > Aleyrodidae > Trialeurodes > Trialeurodes vaporariorum. The sequence goes on from VMOF01000024.1 coordinate 36,217,461, forward strand.
AGTACCGTTGTTTTCAATGATGTGACGTCACACGCCATGTTCCACCTAGCACCTAGCTAGGACTGCTGAAGCGTATTTTTGTGACAAACTGACAACCCCATCGGATTCTCATGATTGGGTTAACCGCTGCCAACCTTTGAAAACAAATGTTAAATGTTTTATCGTATATCGATGGCATTAGAGTCATCAAATTCATCTAAACCCTATTTTTCAGTAGCTTAGCCTGATGTTTTGATGCCATCGATGATCGGAAAAAATTAAAAAATAAGTTGTATTTTTGAGTTTAAAGGTTGCATTAGGTTTGCATGATCCACCAGATCATCCGCAAAAGTATGCGTCTACAGTCAATGCGCCAATAGTGAAAAAAGGGGCTAAATTTAACTACATATTTTCGTTTGAAAAATTTTGCGATACAACTTAATAACTGCTAGTTTTACCATTTGGAACAGTACATTAACACATGCAGCGGAGGTAATATAACCATTTCAAATGGTAAAACTTGCAGTTTTTAAGTTTTATCGCACTACTTTTATTTATATAAATGTTTTAAATTATATCAGCACTTTTATTTCAGTGCAGACAGTATTTTAAGTTCATACATGTCGTTTGAAATTGAACTTTCGTGCTTTTCCATGCGCTCAGTTTCCAGAGAATTAGGGCAGTTTCCAAGGGTCTGAAATCATATGTTTTTTTGAAGAAAATGATACTTGATGAGCTGAGTACAATGGTGCCTTTGGTTTTTTCCCAAGTGTCTCGGTTTCGGAGATTCACACCCGTGTGAAGTTGTAAAAAATCGTGTGTGTTAGTGCGCAGTGACGTTATAAGGTGGAATTCCGACTTAAAACAATGTATTTTGTGCCAAAGTCTCCTCTCCGGAACAGTGGGACTTAATTAGGAACCAAAGGCATCTTTGTTCTCAGTTCATCGAGTACTTTCAATTTCTTTTTAAAAAACACAACTTTTCAGACCCTTGCAACTGCCCCATTAAACTCAATGATCAAATCAGCTGTAACAAAACTCAGTAAAAACTCGATTCCCAGGTTATGATATAATATTTTACCCAACGATCGGCGATTATGAGGAATTTTTCGGACAAGATGTTGCGGTTACCGCACTTTTCTGTTTTTTTTTTTTTTTTTTTTTTTTTTTTTTTTTTTTTTTTTTTTTAAACTTCATTGTCGGTGTCTTCTAACTGTTGCATGATGATTGTAAGTGTGCCGAAAGGTTGATATTAAGATCGTTCGAATGCTTATGGTTTAGCAGACGGAGCGAGCGGAAACTTGCTCAACTCATCTATATACAATATACATGTTGAGAAAGACGGAGAGGAAGGAAACAAGGTGGAATGGGAGAAGGCGGAGGTATTTCATTTCGATTCAAAAAAAAAAAAAAAAAAAAAAAAAAATTAAAGAGAATGGAATCGATTGGCAGTACGAAGAGTGAGCGCCCAAAGCCGCAAGCAACCGCGATCAATCGACCGAGTGCAGATCTACTTTCGAATGGTCTGAACAAACTTAAAAAAAAAAAAAAAAAAAAAAACAAAAAAAAAAACCAAACAAAACAAAAAAAACACCAGAGTTGTGATTCCATTCATAACTTGATGTCTGTAAAAAATTACTTTTTTTTCCAAACACGCGGATTAGCTCTAAACCAAATTCAGTTTATCTTTAATCACACATTTTTACAAGCTCATTGTATCTAAAAAAGTGTGATAAGTAAGTATCAAAAAATGCTCGCATTGGTAAACCCTGGTGCGTAAGTCGTAACCAAAAGGAATGGCTGCGGTTTGTTTGTTTGTTTTTTTTTCGGCTGCACGTAACGCGCCTGTTCCGGTTCCTTTTGTTTCGTTTTAATTGTTTTGAGACGAACTTTTTTTTGGTTTTTGTGTTTGGATTAATTGCCCTGAATATATCAAGTGTAAGAATCCGCGAAATTTTCGCGTTGAACCAGCAAAGATCCGTTTTTACAGTCTCTAACTGTTCGTATGTATCAAATTCATGCACAGTGGTGGCTCGCGCAATTTGGCAACCATGCTTATTTCCCATTTAAACCTATGCAAAAGTATCGATAACTGCGGGGGTGCAATAGCACCTCCTAGTGATAGATTGTTTTACACAGGTAAAAATGGCGAGAATTTGATTTTGCCACACTGCACGAGCCGCCACTGCGCAGCCTTAAATAGAATCATTTTCATAGACATTTAAACAATTGAGCTACGTTACGATCTAATTCCATTATGGAATATGGAAGTACTTCGACTCAATAGAGCCTCAACAGTTATTATGGTAGATATGTACAGGAGATAGAGAATTAGCTATAGTTGATATAGTATCGAGTAGTCTAGAGTAGTATAGAGTGGGGGGTCCATTCAATGGGGAAGTTGTAAGGGTCTGAAATGTTGTGTTTTTTATTTAGAAAATGATAGTACTTGATAAGCTGAGAACAATGGTGCATTTGGTTTTTTCCTAAGTGTCCCAGTTTCAGAGATACACAGTGTAAAGTTGTAAGAAATCGTGTGCGTAGTGACTTCTTTTCACGGGATTCCCATTTGAAACAATGTATTTTGGGCCGAAATCTCATCTCTGGAACAATGGTACTTAATTAGAAACCAAAGGCATCTTTGTTCTCAGATCATCAAGTACTTTCATTTTCTTTATAAAAAATACAACATTTCAGACCCTTGCAACTGCCCCATTAGAGATGAAAAGAATAATAAAAAAAAACCTTGGAACTTAATAAATACTGGTGTCGTTTGCTGAAGAAGGAAGACAAAACTTCAAATATTTAGCAATCCCCTTGCTTGGAACCAGAGCTGCACCCCACACCACAATTAGAAATTCTCACAAAATCACGTCATTCACTGACAAGTAGTACTGATCTCAACTCTTGCTACCCGAGCGTTAGAGTCTCCGAATAATCGGATCCACACATTTGTTACTCTCTATTCCCGCTCGTTTGTACTGTGACTTTCAAAAGAAAGTATCCAGGTAGACGTTTTCATTCTTCCACTCCTCGACCAGTTTTACATTTTTTTTTTAATTTTTTAGGTATTTTAGAGTCTTACGCAGCATTGCCAATTGAAAGTATGCCTTAAAAATTTCTGAAACTCTTTGGAAAATAAAAGGAAAATTCATCAAGAAAAAAATCGATGAGAGGACTTTCTTTTGAAGGTCATAGTATAAAATTGAATGCATCAGGTGTCAGAAAAATTCATGGATAAGGGGTGAAAGTCACGTGACGGCCTCTCCTTCATCCTTACGTAACACGAATAATGTCCAGATGGGTGGAGGGCGAGATGGACAAGTTTATGGATACGCCTCTACAGGTACTCAACTGAAAGTATGCATTTTCCAGGATGTATCGAACAGAAATCCGATGGAAATTATTTAAAAAAAAAAAAAAAAAAAAAAAAAAAAAAAAAAAAAAAAACTGTAAATAAGACTTCCCTGTGAATAAAAAAAAAAAAAAAACAAAAGAAAAAAAAACGAGAGAACACAACCATTTACATGATGGAGGAAACTTTACATATTATGAAGATAAACTCTTGGATCGATGAGGAAAAACAGCAATATGAAGTAAATCTGAAAAACGGGAGGCAAGAGCTCTTTGCAAAAGGGCAAGGCCAAGGAAAGGTTAATGTCATTATTTTTAACAATTTATTACTAAATCGATATTATTGATTAGATGCCTCTGAGAGCCAAGAGTCGATTGCAATGAAAGAAAAACATCTGGGTATACTATTAAGCGGTAAATTATTCATTGGATCCATATAAACTTCTTCATTTTGTTGTTTTATAAACTATCTTAATTTAGACAGTGCCGTTCAAATGGATTTTTAAATTCACTCTAATGACCGGCTGTAACGTGGAAATGAGAAAAATTGGCGGCAAGTCTCGACGAAGTTAAAGTGATAAAATAATTGAAACCAGCATCGGCATTAAAGGTGAAAAATGGGTGTAACTTCACACTGATAAAATAATGCAAAATAGATGGAGAGGGAGTACGCAAGCCTAAGAAATTTAACAAATTCCATTTTTTCGTAAGTACTTTTTCGCTTATTTTTTAAAATAATTATAATAAATCGTTGGAAAACTATTGGACAGCAGCGATATGTTCAGTGGTATATTGTGTTATAGTTAAATTTAAAATTATAAAAACAGCCGGATCTTAATGTTTCAGAAGTCGTATGAATGTGGCGATAACCTTTTTCAAGACAAATCTTGTAGCAGAAAAATCGAAATTATGATTTGAAAGCGCTTATTATTTAAAATGCAAAGCTCTCAAATTTAGTTTGGTTTAATTGCACTATTCTGAATGACTAATCACGTTGGAAAAGTTGCAAAGATTTAGCGGAAATATTTAAACGTCTCTTTTGAGACGAGGTCTTCTACGAAAGAGAGTAAGTCTGGCTTAGTTACGAAAAAACACTCTGCAAAAGCAAGAGGAGTCCCTTCCATCCAAATATCAGATCGTCTGTTTTTTTTTTTTTTTTTTTTTTTTTTTTTTTTTTTTTTAAAAAGTCAAAAGTGGGGTAAGAGAAAGAGGGAGTTGTGGGAGAGGGGGGTGATAAAGAGAGGAGATGAGGGGGGAGATCCAAACCCAAATATTTGCTGAATTTAAGTCAACCCAGTTTTTTAATCGGACAAGCATCACTTGAATTTAGATTATAGTTTAGACTCCCAGTTTTCTTTCAATTCCGACTTTTTAAAAAGTATAGTTTTGATTCTTTGAAAATGGGTTCAAATGAAACTTTGACGATCTTTGACAGATCAAAAACGAAGAACGATATCAACTGCTGCTACGCGCCAAAAGTCTTGAAATTTCAGTTTCCTTCGAATGATATGTATCACAAGATATGGGGGTTGCTTTTTGAAATTTTCGAGATATAGACCTGTTCCCTTCCCTTCCTTTGAAAGGCATTGGAGTTGCGATAACTTACTCTCAAAATTACATTAAAAAAAAAAAAAATTGTCACAAGCCGCAACCTCCTAAAGAAAAAAATAGTCAAGGGGGGGGGGGGGGTTGTGGATTTAAAAAAAAAACAAAAAAAAACCGGAAAAAACACGCTGTATATACTTACATTACAGTATGAAACCTTCTGATCATTACGATCACCATTTGACTCAATCAAATGGAGAAAACACCACGATAATCACGTGGCTGACTTTGCTGACCAAAAAAGGCTCGAGCGTATCGTAAGCATAACACCTCAGAGATCATGATCCAATCGGCAAATCGGTGTTCTATAATTCATCTTACCTATCGATAATGTAACTTGTTCTTGAACCAGAGCGAGCAATTCTAAAGCCGCGGCGCGATGCCGCCTCTCGCAGTTTTCAGCGGAGTTTGCGTAGTCACAGCGGACGTGCAGTAAAAAAAAAAAATAAAAAAAAATAAAGAAGAAAAAAAAGAAAGCTGGATAATTAAAACAAGCTCACCAAGGCAAGGCATCAGAGGATCAGGGAAAGTGCTTGGAGTAGACTTCTCGGTGGAATCTTTAGCTCTTCATACTCGCGGACTGTATTGTCTAAGAGTGCGAGGGGCACTAAGTTGACTAAGTAGGTATTCATATCAGACAGTGCTGCCAGATGTACGGTTTTGGACCGTAATTTTACTTTCTCACAACTAACGAAGTTAGACATTGAGAAAGTATTGCGATGGCGCAGATCTTTGTCTGTCTGTATCCCAGCATAACTTTTGAACCAATAGTCCATATGCATCCAAAGGAATAGAAGTTGCTTGTAACATTCCCCAGAGGGGCTTTTTTGTTTTCTCGAAATGTTAGATTGTAAGGTTATAGAAAATAAGAGGTTTCCATTAAAATCAGTGGGAAAATGGGTAAACATAGGGAAAAATTGGAATATTTCAAGTAGAACTGTTTGAATTTTGATGAAAATTTGCGAAGACATTCTGCAAATAGCCTACTGTAAAATTAACCCCTTAAGGGGGGTCTGGGGGTCTCCCCCAGAATATTAAAGGGGGTTCGAGGGTCTTCTCTAGAGTATTAAAAGGAGGTCTCAGGGTCTCCCCCAGAACACACAGAAAAAATGTCGTTTGAAATTAAGTGTGCCCCCACTTAAATCAAAAAGATTTTCTTCCTAAATTATACGACAAAACTTTAGTGCGATTGAATTAATAATAATCCTCGAGGCTTTTGCATTTAAAAAGACACTAAAAATTCCTTTTTTTTCTATTCAAAAAGTGCTTCTGCGTGATTGAATAATCCGAATTTTCAAAATGAGCCTAATATTTTTAACCCAAACACACGAATTTTTTAATGTATTTGAAATAATAATATATTTATATAGTAATATATTTGAAATATTTGAATCAACAAGAATTTATGTTCAATTAGAAAAAAAAGGGATTAAAAATACTTGTATTTTTCAGATCAACAAATTGTTCCCTAGGGGGTCTAGGGGTCTCTCCCAGAGCACTAAAGGGTGGGGGGTCTCCCTTAGAAAATATAAGGGAGTCTGGAGTCCCCTCCAGAATAATTTTGATGTGAGAAAGTCTTTGTGAGGTATTACCCACAGTTTATTTTTCATTAGAATCAATGTAAAATATACGCCGCTTTCAAGTTCCAACATCAAATCTGGCAACACTGATAAATGATGAGCGTTTGCCGATCGTAATTAATACTAGCGTCTCTCACCCTACGCCTTTCACACGTTTAAAAAAATTTATAAACTGCGACAGAAAGGAAGGGTGAAATTTACATACTGAATGCTCTTAAGGAGGAGGTGTTGTGTGCTGTGTATGAATTGAAAGTAAAAACGAAATTCACGATTTTAAAAATTACGTAATCGTCTCGGATGTTCCACGCAATCTTCAGCGTTGAGGGGAAAAATTATGATGACAGTTGAGCAGACCCCGGTCGGAATTTCCGTGACGGTTTGACTTTTGTTTTCAACCCAACCTACACAGTACTTACCATCTGCAAATTTTGCAAATCAAATTCAATCCTTTGTTTATGTATTCTTGAATTTTCGAGGTGAAACAATCATTAGCCTAAAACTGTCTCTCGACGGCCTCAGTTAAGTGAGAGACATCATCAAGTTATCGGAGCGAAATACAAATTGAAAATTGGCTTCAACCCAATTGCAAAATTTAGGTTTTTAGATTTCATGGGGTGTAAGAAATCAATGAATCTAGATTTCTAAAAATTCTGAACACCTAAATGTAAGTAAAATGTTAGTGTGTAATGGCGATGGTGAAAAATCAAAAACTTTTGTTACAAGAATCAAGGATATCAGTGACAAAAGTGTGCCTATCAATATAATCCGTAAGATCAAAGATCATCTTTAAGGTGTTTTACCTTAATTTTTTAAACATCAACCACAATGGTTCGTACTTGAAACACTTTATTAATGAAAGAAAACTAAAGTTTAATTTTTAGCAATATTTCCTATTTAAAAACACGGTAACTTGGAATTACGTTTATATTCTTTAAGTCTTTCATTTTTTATTTCTAGTATTTTACTGCAATTTTTAGTATTGTTTCCCCATTTTGATGTGAAGTGTGCTTATTGTACTGGGCTATGTAAATTTTGTCTAGTTTATTTAGTCTTATAATTATTGTTATATACATTTTATTGAATTTCCAATACGAAAGGTAAAAAAATACGTTCTCACAGTCTCAATATTTTGTAACGTTTTAAAAGAGGTTTTTAATTAGGGACTCTCCTAAAAAACAAAATGACCGAAATTTCAGACCGCAGAAAAACAAGCACGCAAAGCGCTCTCTCCTACAAAATAGGGTTGCATCACATCACTAGGGCTCCCATGTGATGCTCGTGTTTTAATTGTAACAAACCGCTCTTCGCACAGAGGATCTAAAGACTCTATATATCTAACCAACGAACCGTAGCTGTAGCCAGGAGTTTGCCTTTCTCTCTCTCTTCGCTCGCTCGAATGCATGCGTTAGAGAAGGAAGGAGTAAGAGTGTATCTCATGATTTCAGCCCCTATAGCTATCTTTCCTGTTTCATAACGCTTGTGTTTCAACAGGAGAAAGAGAAAGAAAGACCAATCCTGGCAACGGTTCTGGAACGATCTTTTATCTTCTATAATGAGCGTTAACCGAACTTTGCACTACAAAAGGTCATTGTTTGAGCTCTCAGAGAAATTTTACCAAATTTTGAACTTCTGACCCCCTCCCCCGAAAAAAAAGTCTGAAAAGATCTATGTCTCCCTACAGAGTGATGAAAAGCCACCTTGAGGAGAGATTTCATTTCAGTGCAGCGTTTAAATCACAACGAAACCCTTATTTCATGAGCGCTCTCAGCGGGCGCCAAAGGCTTCCCCCCGGATTTAGAACTTCGCGATAAAAAGTAAAAGGAACAAAAGAAGATAAAATATTAATTGCAGGAGTAAGAATTAACGAACTTAATTCTTAGTTTACCCACTTTACAAATTTAATTCATTTTTTGCAAAGAATAATTGTAGAAAGATTTATTTTTTATTTTTTTTACTATCATATGTTTGTCACTTTATTCATAATATCAAACACATCAAAATTATTACTATTGATTGATACATCTACAATAACTTAAAATTGTTTTCAGAAGAAAACTTGATTCGGGGGGCGGGGTGTTACCTAGACCCGTCTTTCACTGGGTGACATCCCCTAGACCTTCCATCGAGGATCACATATTTTTGTCCCCTCACTCCCCTGGAAAATTTTCAGTGGGCACCCATGCTCTATTTTTAGAGCTAGAAGAGGCTCACCGCATATTCGCAGAGAAAACGATCCACGAGCGACTGAATCTGCCTCGCCATGACGCAGAGCTGCCGTTTCGCTTATAATTAATGACATCTTTCAATTCACCGATGTTTCCACTGGTTGAAAAAAGATTACACAGTTCAGTTCAGTGTATGACTGTAATGCACAAAAATACTCGCATAAGTAATCTTTTCCCAGTCGGTGGAGTCTTCGATGACTTTAAAAAAAAAACTTGCGGATATTTTGATTAATTAACGGCGTTTTCACCTATTGAGAAAATATATTACAGATCAGAGTATTTTCGTGCATCACAGTCATACAATGAACCGAAGAAAACATTCCACATAATCTTTTCTCAACCGGTGGAATCATCGGTGAATTGAAAAATACCATTAATTATACGCAAAACGGCGGCCTAGCTCTGCCATGACGTGACCCAATGCATATGATTGGTTACCGTGCTGTAACTTTTGCCGCGGATTCTATTCGATCCCACCGTGTGACGAACTCACGGACGGGGTCCCCTTTAGTTTTACCCTCCCCTCCCTTCACCCTCAGTCCTCCTCCTCCACCACCACCACCAGAGTGCTCGGGAGAGTTGTAAAATCAAGACGCGCTTGAACGAGACGTTTTACTGGCTCATCAGTTGACAGCCGCCCGATTGATGCTGATAACAGACTGATGGAAGGTGGAGATAAGAAGGAGAGGTTAGTCACAAGGAGTGTTGCGGAGTGTGAGAAATGAGCGAGAGAGCGGGTGGACGCTGACACATACACACATAAACAGACTCTAACACTCACTCACACAAAGATAGGAGACACAGACACAACATGGGCTTAGACGCAGAGGATCCATCGCTTTCTGTCTCTCTTGAGCTACTCTTTTGCGTGCGCGAGGGCGCCGAGCCGCGCTTACTTACTGCGCATGTTGGGGCGCATCAGTAACGATGCAATGCTACGGTAACACCCTCGCACAGTTGCCAGCGCGATCCGCGTCGATCATGATCTCGTTATGGTGCTCGAAACCGAGCTAGATAGCATTAGAGAGGATTTATGGGACGAGATTTTGAAACTTCAAGGAGGCAGCCATTATGAAAATTTCTTAAGGACATTTTACACGGGCTCGGTTTGTGCATCTGCCTTTTTTTTAACCTTACAAAGGAAATTGTGACAAATCCATTTGAAATTGAGTTTAAACGAAGGTGCGAGGGTCTGAGAGTGGCTATCTGGACACAGAAATCGATAAAACCGTTTCTTTTGGAAGGATTTGCGCAAGATAAGGAAACTGACACATGCCAGAAATTAAGCCACATTTTCTTACCTGGATAGTTGTATCGGAATTATTTTTCCAGACAGCCGTCACCAACACATATGCAATATGCATACTTGTGAGTCTAAAACACTTGAACTTCATTTAAAACTAATTTCCACTGAATCAAATGATTGATTTAAGGTTCAAAAATATGAGGCAAACAAAGCAGAATCAGGGAGGTGATCACGGAGGATCGGATCGTTTTGGGTATCGTTATCGTTATCGTTTGCATTATCTTGTTTCTGCGCAACTCGATCGCGCAGGTGATCCCTTCCTCACCTCTTCCTACTTCAAACGATTGAGATTACGACAGCCTCCGACTCAGCGTTTCCTTTCGTCCGTTTCAATCGTTACGAGGGGCTCAAAACGATTCGATCAGTTGAGCCGCCCATAAGGTTACATGTGAACGATAACGATAACGATACGAAAACGATCCGATCCTCCGTGATCAACCCCCTGATATCGTCCATATTGTCTCACTTTGGGATAGGACTTATAACATGTATCAGTTTCCTTACAGCTACAGCTTGTAGGATGTTTCGTTAAAAGAAATATGAGTTTAGATCCATCTTTAAGTAGAGCCTAAAGACTATATTCGTCCGGAAAAATTTTTGGGTCAAGAATTCAGGAACTGTGAATGATCTGATTCACCCTTTGCCCATTCCTCGTTCCAAGCATGTGCAGTAATATCAGAGCAAAAATATTTTTCGACGCGAAAACTTTCGCGGCGTTTGACAACACTGCGCGGGAGCATCCGTCCCTCCTTTTGACAACCCCACAATCCACATCCATAGCAACCGAATGAACTGAGCGACTAGTTACGTTCCATTTCACACGTCACGATTAGTATCACACGCGGGAATATTCACTCTCCCGCAATCCGAACTCGTCTTGCTCATTGCGAATGGGGGATTCGCGCGCATTCACATTCGCACAGACTCATACAGAAATGACAGATAAAACGCTTTACCTATATACATACATATATACCCATCGGCGAGGGTCATAAAGAAGGTGGAATCTAGAGGCGTCGCAATGGACGTCAGGCAGAATGGAATTTGAAGGCGGGATTTTTGAGTCGAGAAAATGTTTCTGGGCCAGGAGTGTGTTAAGAGTGTCAAGACAACAGAATATGGAAATAACCGTGAGAAATAAATCCAATGCATGCGTTGGATAATCTCAGAAATAAATTAATCGATGAAATTTGGAGTTGGACAACGCATGCTGGAAAAACAAGAAGAATTGGTTCGCCCGGCTAATTATTCGTGAAATTTGCCCAATAGAATAACTAATTGGTTGTATACTTACCCACTTAGCCAAGAAATTTGGTACTCGGTACCAATACATTCGTACTCGGTACCAATACAATAGTACCGGGTATACCAATACTGGGCAAGTGGAATCAATTATATTGAGTGTTCTTTACCCATTTGAGTTGGTATCCGGTACTAATTTATTGGTTGGAGTACGTAATTTCTTGGGCAATTTCGTGGTTTTTCACGTTTTTAATTTGCGGATCGATATTTCCGCTGAATTTTACGTAATAATCAAGGTTCTATATGTATTGTTGTAGCAAAAGTGCGCAACAGACCCATTGCATTTCCTTGGCATTTCACTTAGGAATGAACCGTCAGAAAAGGAATCTGTTGATAGTACAACCGGCTTACACTTACTTGCAACTAATGGCCAGTGAGATTGGCGAACTCAGCGATTCACATGCTCCGAAAAACGAATCCACACACGATTACATCTTCGATTACCAGTTGAAGGACAGAAGAGGAATCATCGACACGGATCTCGAAATAGAAACGAGAGAGTATAAAAAAAGGGAAAACAAATTATCTTGCATCTAAAATAGATATGGGCCACCTTTTGACATTTGAAAATAGCGCGAAGGGTGCGATTGCATTTCGTTCGACAGATTGATGGGCGTTCAACTCGGTTGAAGCGGTTTCATTTCGATCGACTAATCGATTCGAGATGTTTTTGTTTCAATTAAACATTTAAATGATTGCGCATTTCTCAAGCAACCGCCACAACGAAAGTCAAAGTCTTTCGCCGACTCGTTCATCAAGTTACTTGAAACCGCATAATAACACGTTGTCAGTCAAGTCAAGTCAAGTCAACTCTACCACTCGAGCTTAGTACACGCATGCACAGTGCAGCGCCACACTGTGGACTGAAATCGTAAAAAAATGGCCAAAAATCAGCGGAGAAAAGTCATAAAAATCATATTTTTCGACCTTTTAAGCTTAAAATAAAACTTTCCATTGACATTTCTAAGGCAAATTACTTGCTTGATGTATTATCTGATGTCATTAAAATTGGCATTGATGATAAATTGGTGAGAAAAATTTACTGTTTGATTTTGGCCAATATTTTTGACGATTTGAGACCACAGTGTTGCGGTGCTCACACTCATTCTCACACACACTCACACAACCACGCACACAAAATAACAAGCAAACGATCTCTAGAGTTTGCTATATAGCATCGTTGTTAAGTACACATAAGTATAATCACTGTACACTGTACAGAAAAAGAAGAAGGTGAGTGTTTGAGGAGCCGGAGCCTTGCACTCTCATATATTCGACACTGCATGCATTCAATCCATTTCGTGTAATTACTGCCCCCGAACTCTTAGCGTGCATTATACTCAGTTGCACAATTCCAGAGGCTTGTCAACGCACATGCGCAGAGGCACAAAACAAGACAATTACGCTTGAATTAAGAAATTTTTACGGGGTAAAATTTTTTCCCGCCGCCGCCGCGCCGCAGCCTCCGTATGGTTTCTTTGAAGGGCGACCGCAAACCAATTCTACCGTTGAGTGATGTAGCTCAAAAGTATGATGTTGGAGAGAGGCAGCGTTGCCATTTATTGAAAAAAAAGTGTACAGTTTTTCCAATTTGGAACATGTGCTATATGTGCTATGTGCATGAAGCTATGTGCGATTTGGAAACAACGTTTTTCCCCTATATTTGAATGCATGCACACTGATCGAATCCTGGTGAAGCGCTGCTTCACTGTCAGATCGATTGTTTTACATAGAATCACTAAAAAACCACTGAAATGTTTATAGAAATTGCATCGTAAAAACGTCGAAAGTTACCTAACAAACGAATATTTCTGTTGGAGGTGTTTCTTTCAGCAAGTTCTACTGCATTGGGCCGCGACATCAATGAATCTTTGTAACCATGTATAGGTTTTTAAGGGTCAAAACTGGCAGCATGACCTAACGCCTTTGACCTTTTTGACTCCACGAAAGCAGTGGGATTTCAATGATTCATTAAATTAATGGTTTGTTTTTGTTGCTCTTATGCTAAAAGAAACGCTTTTGATTGAAATACTCTGTATTTTGATAGCATGCATTGTTTTAATGATGATGCAATTTCCAAGACGTATAGTAGTCCTGGTACTAAGGAATTACCCTTAAATCCTAAATCTGCGGCAGCGTTAGGGATAGTGAATTTTTAGTGCTATCCCTTCCCAGCTCTCAAAATTATTCGTATTGAATGCATTATAAATACCTTTGCAGAGCTCGGTAGTGTGCGTATATATTTATTCATTAAGGACAAATATGCGTGAATATAGTATTATGGTTATGCAATACGCGACGCACATAGACTATCTTGTCACGTGCGTCGTGTATTATTTTACCCGTAAAACTAATGTTCAGGAATCTTTTATTACCAATATAATATCACATCAGGAAACGCCTGTCCTATCATATTTCGTTACCACTGAAGAACGCAGTCCAGGTAGCGTGCGATTTGGCAACGTTGAATTGTATCCATTCAAACCCGTGTAAAAGGTCGAATGCGAAGGTGTTCTCCGAACACTCAATAGTTCGATCTTTTTTATTGGTTTTAATGGAAAAACTGCTAAGTTGCCCTATTGTACGCTCCGCCATGCGCCACTGACAATGAGCAGCCCAACAGGAATTAAGCTTGCAAAGTTTCTTGAATATACATTTATGCCAGCCTCGAACAACTAATCATGGGTGGATACAGGCATTTGTCTGTCTCTCTCTCTCCTCCCGTTATAGAACGTATTTATTAAAAAGAGATAGAGGTATGGACTGAAGTAATGTGATGGCCCCCTCTGCTATCCTTTTCTAACACATGTGTTCTAAAAAAAAGAGAGAGAGAAAGACATATTCCTGTATCCGCCTTTGTATCTAAAATCAACCAAATATAAATTTTAAACCTACTGAAGGCGTGTAAAGTTACCGCAGAAGCAGGTCACTTAAATTGATCATAAAACTTTGGTCGCGGCTCTGGGCAAAAATTAGGCCATATTCACATTAAAATGAAGTTATTTCTATACACTCCACTCACCCTTAGGGCTGATAAGGGCCAAGGTATGGTGTTTGGGCATCGTTTTATCTATTTCATTACTAATCGTGTAGGAGTGGTGGTTTCGCGAAAAGTTGCCCGCAGCTGTTTGCGGGGGGGGGGGTGAGTAGTTGAGGTTTGGGGCGATCAAAAAGAGACAGGGTCAAACATCGGGCGTCGGACTTATGCAAGCTTGTGCTCTAAGCAAGTGGCCTAGACAGAGTGGCCGCCAGCCGCCTCTCTTTTCTTATGCTTGCGATCACTGTCGCGGGCCGGACCGGCCGCGGCCGGGCGCTTTTATGGCCTGGCCACAAACCGAACTGTACCGTATTGCACCGGTTCGCTGGACTCTGAGTACGTACACTGGACTTCAGGTCTCCTCTCGGTTTGGCGAAAGGCCAGCTGTTTTTTCTGTTTCACTGAATTAAGAGCACTTGCATACAATACTCCTTTGTGTCACATTTTTGTGCAGTGCAGCCAGTTTTAGCAAAAAAATAAACCCATTTTACATGTAAGACTTATGGGAAATTTGTATCTTTTTCCACCAAATCTGGCAGCGTTGTTTTTGTATCTCGCGATTTCTTGCATATTTCACCGCATGCACGACTGAAGGTGGAGAGCCGGCGTTGCCAGATTTGATGTTTAAAGCTGTAAATTTTTACAATGAGTCTTATGGAAAACATGCAAAAATGAGCTCTATAGCTGTATATTTGACAACACTGAGGGGAGCAAGCGACTCCCGCGTCCGGGGCTTTGGTCCAGTGTGTGTCCAGTCCTACTGAACTGCCTGCCAGCAAGGAACAAAGCGAAAGGGGACAAGTGGACGCACGGGGAGAGATATACAAGGAGGCGAAGATACCATGCGTGATGTTTAACGCTACTGTTTGGTTTCCAAGTTTCGTCTTATGACCGATACTGATACGGTGGGCTGTGTTGCCAGCTTGGAATTTTTTAGATTAAAGTCTATGCAATGTAATAATTTTTCAACTCTATAGTCTCTGAAGCAAAACACCATGCTTTAGAGGTCAGGGTATAGGGTATTGGGTTGATTCTTACATAAAAACCTTTAAAAATGGCGATGAGTGCACTAAAAACTCACAAAATTCACGCTCAGAATTGGGCTTAGTGGTGAAGCTACGCAGGTATCGTTGAAGATTTCTATCTATAATGTGAAACCAGTGGCGGCTCGTGCAATCTGGCAACCGTGCACTTTTTCCATTTAAACGTATGCAAAAAGATCGATTCTAGGTGAGGCGCTACGCCTCACCAAGTAATCGATTATTTTACACAGTTTTAAATGGAGGAAATCCATTGTTGCCACATTGCACGAGCCGTCGCTGTGTGAAACATGTTCTCTGTGTTTCTGTAGAGCAAGTATGACAAATTAGTCAGAAATCTCCCATGATACCTGTTTAGATCCGCTATTGCGATTTTGCAGTTACAGTTGTTTTCTCAGTTTATGACTGAATTTAACCCTTTGTTGACCGACAGTACTCACAAGTACCACCAATTTTACACGGGATTTAATGGATAATGCAAAAAATCAATACACACATCAAGTTACATTAGAAATCCGCAACTAAATCACACATAGCAGTCCAAAAACCTGACGAGACTGAGAAGTACTTTTGGGCAACAAAGGGTTAAGACTTTCGAGCGATTTTTGCTGGTTATTACATGAGAATTAAGTATTCGAATTTGCTCAAAGGAAAAGTTTGCAAGTGCGTCCCATTCATTTGCTTAATTAGTTTTGCCTAGCAGCCCATAGGTATGTTCTGAACCAAAAGTATCGGAAAATGTTGGTGATAGTAATTATAAGAATTTAAGGTATGTTACATCCATCTAAACATAGATGGCTCAAGTGGATAACTTCAAGGGGTTTTCTGTAATAAAATGCGCAAACAACGACATTAAAACAATTTCCTGCCATAGTTGGATACGAATACGCGCACCTTAAGAACAAAAAAAAAAAAAAAGAAAAGATATAAAGAAATAAATGAATTAAACTTCGCAGAATCTTCAATGTTAGCGGAAAAACAATATATTTAATGGTGAAGTATAGTATTCGATTTGAATTGTTGGAACTTAAAAACCTCTGAATTGGCAACATAGCTACCGGGAGGTACGGTGAATGGACCATCAACGGTAGACTTGTAGTTGCCCTGCTTTTTTTTTGAAAGGTGGTTTCAGAGGAAGGAATTGGAGTAACATTAACGCAGGTGCCTCAGGCGATTCTCGTTGATTTATTGCTTCATTATTTTATTATTTCACTAATTCTTGACAAAAAGTCAGATAACAGCCGGTAAATTTATGAGTCGTTCTATTCTAATTCTATGTAATATTTGAGAACGATATTGAGGGACAGTTACAATAAATATTGTAAATTAAATGCAAGTACTCAAAATCTCTTTACTCGAGCTCCTCGAGGCTGGGCTAGAAAAAATAAGTAAAAGGACGTTTGTTGTTTGTCCATAGGCGAAATAATATAAATATATTTCGAAATGTTGATAAGAAGTCATGCTTGAACGCATATCGAACTGCTTTTGAAGCATAAACAAAGCGCTTTTTTAGCGGTACGATGCAACTAATGTTTATTTTGAAATGATTGTAATCGGATCTGTTGAAGATGCTCCAAAGAAATATTTTCAGCACAACTTGAAATCATACTTCCAATACAAAAGTATAAAATCTATGTATGCCAAACATATATTGGTAGTTTTAAAAACGTTTTTTATTGCCATTTTAGATCGAAAACACAATTTTTGGTTTACTCAATAATATATTCATAGTACATTTGTTGGTAAACTTGCTTGCATGAAGTACCTACGGTGAACTTATTCAGAGTGAAATCAGTTCTGCGAAGAAAATTTGCTCATCGTTTTTCAAAAATATGTTTTCAAATTATTCACGACGCCTCTTCTGTCTTGGGCATGTAAATTGTCAGAAGACACCAAAGATTTATAAGTAACATTAATGTTCTATGCGCTCATATTTCCGCTATTTTTTTCGCCGTGGGACCCACTTTTAAGAAATCCGAGTGACAAGACCACTGGAAAAGGGACCCGCTTCCTCTCCCGGGACCCGAACCAGGGACGTGGATTGGCAGTCAGGTGTCCTAACCACTAAGCCACCTAGGCCGACGACTGTAAAAACTCCATTTGAAAGAAAATAATAGAGCTGCTAATAACAATAATAGCCGTAATCTTTCAGGGCATAGTGGTTGAGAAGCATCAGTTCCAACTGGGATTGCTCACAATTGAAGAGATGGAAAATCGAGCAGACTTAACGCGTGACTTGTGATAAATTAGCTCGGCAAAGTTCTTTTTAATTTTTTCGAGCTTTTGAAAAGAGGACCACCGCAGTGCAGCACAGAGCTGCGCAGACCAGACAAAACTGCGGAGCGACTGCGTCTTTTCTATTCTTACGCGACAGCGACGGACATCGGGCATTGTCTTGACTGAGATGTCACCGGCGAGGTGTTGGTGATGATGCATTCAGTCCCCAGTCTCAGTGCGCGATAATTTATAAGGTCCAAGGATTGGATAGAGGCGCAGGCCCGCGTTAACGATGGAAAAGCGTAATTGAAAAATAGAGTAGCCACAGGCTCATCAGACGTGAAGCAGCCGAGGAACGCCCGCCATGCGCCATGCCATCGCATCGCCCTCATTGCACTGTCCCGTCGCACAGTTGATATGAAACAATGACTTTTAAATGGATATCAAGATGGAAGTGAAAAATCGAGTCACTCAAACTAAATTGAAAGGGGTTCGTTTTTTTAATAGAATTTTACCAAAACTATTCTTTTACAAGAACTATTAATCAATTTTGTTGTAAGATGTTAACAGTAATTATGTATATTTCTTTTATGTAATAAAATAGACATTGTTTTAAGAATAGTAGAGAAAAACAAAGAATAATAAATATGATAAATTGAAGGGTTCCTCGGAAAAAAAGAATGGGGCGGTTGCAAACTTTTAATAGAAGCAAAATGGTTAAATCTGATGTAAGAACCAGCGAAAATCACGAAAATTACGCTTAAACAGTCTAAAATTCAGTAATAAACTCAGAAAATTGCTGTAACGACAAGATCGTAATGACACGGAGCTACGCAGACGTATCATGGGAGATTCCTGTAATTTGTAACTTTCTCTACGGAAACACAGAGATATGTCCCGAATTAGAGAGGCATCTCCCATGATACCTGCGTAGCTCAGCCATGTATAAAGCCCGATTATGATAGTTAATTTTGTGAGCGTGCGTGCGTAAAAAGAGCTGTGAAAGAGGCAAATTCTTCCGATACGACCTCTCTTTTGTTCCTTCCTGCAACATACCGTCTGAGTAATATTTGGCAAATATGCTGCGAGAAAAAAATATTGAAATTATCATTGTTAAGATGTACTATCAAACTCTAAAGTTTTGGCAATCTAGAATTAGAGATAAGTGGTGAAACCTCGTATAATCAAATCAACTGTCCGCGCTCCTTGTGCATTCTTTTCCGTTTGCTAGTACATACTTGATTTGACTATCACTGTGTGCCAGCATCATCTCCCGACCGCATAATTGAGAATTATCATCTTCGCGTCTCGTATTGTTCCTGAGAGTCGCGACAGAGTCGACGGTCTGAAAGGATTGCTTCCGTCATTCGCAATTCGTTCTTTGTGGGCGCGCGCGCGTTCGAGTGCGTGCGGCAAATGTCCATGTCCATCACACTGCGGCAAATGAATGAATGAATGAATGAATGATACCTACTATGCGACATTACGCACGCTGTTATTAGACAAATTCATCCGCGACTTCGCTAAATATTTCAATCATAAGTGCCACCTCGAATATCTAGCGCCATTGTTGTTCCTACTCTGATGATCGCCTCCTCGAGGCATCGGATTGCACCGACTTGGAATTGATACATCAACATTCAACGGTCAACGCGGTGACAAATCTATCAACTGGGCCGCCGCACCATGGTCTGAGATCGATAAAAAATGCCAAATAATCCAGAGCGGACGTTTTGCGTATATTGGGGCTCCTGCAAACTTTTGCTGTAAAGAAATGAATAATCCATTTTGATGTAAAAACCAGCAAAAATCACGAAAACCACACTAAGAAAATCTATAATTCAGTAATAAACTCACGAAACTGCTCAATTGGCAAGATCATAATGGCGGTTTGACGCAGGTATCATGGGAGATTTCTATTTAAATTGAGACATATCTCTGTGTTTCCGTAGAGAAAGTGACGTAATAGACAGGAATCTTCCATGATACCTGTCCCATGATTCCTGTCTAATTTGTCACATTTTCTTCGGAAGCACAGAGATATGTCTCAGATTAGATAGGAACCTCCCATGATACCTGCCGACCTGCGTCGAACCGCCATTAAGCCCGATTCTGAGAGTAAATTTCGTGATTTTCCAGTGTGCTCATCGTCATTTTCACAGTTTTTTATGCAAGAATCGACCCTTCAATATTGAAGCAAAAGTAGCAAAAGTTCGCAAGAGCCCCATTAATGAAAATTTTCAATTTGATTAATGATTCCACAAAGATTACATAGTTAGTTTAGTTCAGTTTTCACACTGTACTGCACGAAAATACTCTGATCTGTAATCTTTTCTCAATTGGTGCAATCGCCCTTAAGTAAATTATTATACAATATCCGTAATTTTTTTAAAGTCATCGACGACTCCATCATCGGGTGAGAAAAGATTACAGATGCGAGTATTTTTGTGCATTACAGTCATACGCTGAACTGAACTGTTTTAATCTTTCCTCAACCAGAATCATCGGTGAATGGAGCCCTTGCAAAGTTTTGCTACAGGAAAATGTACTATCATTGCTGGTGTAAAATGCTGCGAAAATAATGATGAGACCATTAAAAAAGAATAAAACTCACTCCTCGCAGAGAAAACTCAACTTGAATTATTTCATGCATTTTTTCCCCCCTGATTTTTTTTTTGCCGCTTTTTTTCGATCTCAAACCACATTGCGCCAATTGGACCCCCGTAGAAGTTGCGAGTAATTGATTCGAATTTGTCATGAAGATTATTTCTAACTCTCTTTTGTAATGGACTTATTCTTTGATCGCTTTTGGGGAAGCGTCCGGAAAAAGGACCTACGAAAGATCAGGCAAGCTCTTCCGGAAAACTTTTCAATCAATACTCAGATGCTGATTTTTGGAATGAGCACACTCCATGTTTTATGAGCGCATCTGCCGAAGATAACCTCAATTGTCGCGCATTTGATGCTAATTGAACCGCCATTCGAGACCTGAAGAATCTCAATGTCGTCTTTTATTAGGCACTGTCTGCTTCTAATTCAACCATAAGATTATTTTGATTAATACAACGGTTAATCTTATTTATACTCAAAAAATCAAACTCATTTCCTAATAATATCTTTGAGGCCACAGATGGAGTGATAATTATTTTTTAACCCTTTCGATACGGGTGACATCTTTTAGAGTTGGCCTCTTTCTGAAAGTTATTGAGCACTTTCGGATTTGCTGAATCCATTAAAGCTTCTTAGTTCTAAGATGACTGAGAGAGACGTCTAAGAAAATTGACTACACACGTTTTGTGAGTCCTGTTTTCTCTGAAAATCGCGAAGCGAAGCGTGCAATCTGCGGCAACGTTTCAATTTTGTCTATTTAAATCCATGGGAAATATCGATTTGACCCTCGAATTCGACGTTTTACACGAGTTAGAATGGGCAAAACTAAACTTTACCAGACTGCACGGCTGCACGCGTCGCTTCTGTTTTCAAGATTGCTGCAATCATTTGGAAAATACGTTAATTTTAGATTTGACAATTTGAAAAATTAATTCGTGCTGATATTTCTTATCGCATATCTGTGCTTCAACCAGCCGAGGATTCAACAAAGCTTTGTCGTAAAAAAACTAGACTTTGCTTACCATTTAAGCAATAACGATTATGATAATGACCTTGAGATGAAATTAAAATAAAAACGAGAGTAGTAAGAGAAAGGCCGTAAATATGAATACTGAATAACCCGAAGGCGTGATTCCGTCGCTGTCTCCGTTATCCAGATTTTGTCTGCGTCATAATCCTGATGAAGTCATCCCATCATAACAGTGGATGTCGACATGACGTCGAAAAGCACGAGCCGATTTTACTTTACGCATCGCGAAGACGTGATCAACTTTCAACGGATTAGAAACAGAAAACAAAAAGTCCTTTCATCGCAATCGATAATAAGCTTTCTGACATGTTATATACGCGAACAATTCACATTATTCCGCCATTGACCGAGAATAATTGGTTGAATATCGAACAGATGGTATTTACGTATGTAATTCTTTCAATCGATCGAGTTATATATATTGAGGGTATCCCGAAAGTATCTACAGAATTATGCTATAACTTCATAAGTAAATTATAGCTAGAGCCCGTTTCAGAAGTGTATAGGCACACCTAGACGATCTTGGGGACCATCTTGAGGATCTTTGGCGAATTTTCAATTTTCATTCCTTCAAATTAAAACAAAACTTGCCTTCGACTTGACAATTTTATTTTAATTCGCTCGTCAGAGAAAACCCAACGCTTAAATTAATTGTAATTAATTTTTACTTTGTAACATGAGAAATATTGTTGAAAAATTCCAAAGATTATCGGTCTAGGTGCGCTTACACTTCTCAAACGACCTCTAATGATCTGGTTTGGATTTTTTTTTTTTTTTTGAAAGACCAACCCTTTTTCTTTTGATGGAGTCAAATAAGAGCACACTTGGTTAAAACTTGACGAAGTTTTGATAGTTTGAAAAAAAATAAATGACCCCCGACGAGTTTTTAATGCACATTTTTTCGTAGCGAAAAATTATGGACTAAATAATTCGATGCACATTTTCTCACCAACAACCAAAAACACCAAAAATTCTACTTATAATTATCACTATCGTCGTATAACTCAATATAGGACTGATTACGCTTATTAGCTGATATTATTGATGAAAAATTATTTTTTGTCACGTAGAAACACGAACACATTCGTTATAAACCCCGAACGAAGAGATTAAAGGGTTTCTCTTCAAACTGTCGTTTTTTCGTTAATTTTGAATCGAATGTGCCCGTAGTGGGCTCAATCAATTGGAATTGAGTTGATCTTTTATATGTAAGTAATTAAGATCAGATTACTAGCTATGGTTTATACAGCAGAGGTGGCTTGTGAAATGCGATATATCGATGTCCTCTCTATTATTTAAACTATGTAGAAAAGTATCAATTTCTCGGAGGTTCAATGGTACCCCCTGACGATTGATATTTTAATATAGTTTTAAATGGACGAGACATCGATAAATCGCATTTCACGAGTCACCACTGAGTTACAGCATTGGTCTCCGTGCTTTTGGGACATCCTTTGCTTTTGATCCGTATATTTTGATAAACGAGACGAATTTCAAAATGAAGCTAGAACGTGGGTCAATATTAAGAATCGCTCGTTGTTAAAATAAAGACAGGAGATTGAATCCACACCAAAGGATTAGGCAATAAATGGAATCCATTTTGTTTTAATCAAGCCATTTTTAGAGAAACGTAGGTATGGTGCGATTTGCTAAGCGTTGATTTACGACGGCTTAAAAAATATCGATCTGTTTTAAAGAAAGGCACCGATCGGCAAGTGCGAATAAGAACGAATGGAATGTGAATCCGTTTTGCCGATTTTGAAGCACCTGAGAAATCAAGACGATGTTGAATTTGCAAGCCGTCTTTCTAAATCTAAATAGACGGTTTAGTGATGGATTGGTTATGACGTCATCCGGTGCTCAGCGTCCCAAACAAAGACAAACTGTCACTCTCGCTCTCACGTAACCCCTATAAACTATGCTCACTCTCATTTCACACATCGTAAATAGAAACATATTTTGTGAAATTTTTTGGCAGAAATGAATTTTGCTAGGCATTTTAATGCGATTTTGATCAAAATATGCCGTGAAACAAGCCCCTGTATATACGAATTTCGAAACGAGAAAGAGATGAGTGCATGTACATGGGAGTCACGAGAGAGTGAGTGCATAGTTTGGAACGCTACTTGAGTTTGGTCACAAACCGATTGCGACCGACGAGGGCTTATTTGTTGTGATTGATATAGTTAACCGCTGATTTCGCACTAAAACCGTCTATAGACTTAAAATCAGTATGGATGGAAACACAGTTTTGCTGAAATTATATGCTGAAAAACATACGTACACTAATATTTCACTATGACATAGCTTCCCAATGAGTTTATATATTGTCCTGATGCGTCATAAATGTACTAATACAGTCTCTTCAAATTTTTCTTACCTGTAAACAAAAAGAATGAAAAACGGAATTATTATCACAGCACTAAGAATACATTTTTAAAAATCGAAACATATTCAAGTCATCAAGTTGATGCACGGAGAAAAACATGAAAGAATTATAAGGAAGGAGATTAATTTTTTCTTGGAGTGTTGTTTTCTCTTCCATAGATGAAGGAGTTCAGTCGAGCTACAGTACCCCATATTACATATATATAGGAGTTGCGCCATGCCTTGTTCTTCTTCTTCAAATATGAAGAAGAAGAGGATCATGGAGCGTTCAAGAGGCAAAATGCAAGTGGCAGCTGGCGACGTTGCCGCTAAAGTAAATAGAATAAGTTCCGATTCAAAGCAATAACGGTCGTCATTGTGATAAATAATGTTTTCCTGAATAACATTTAAAAGCAGAAGGAAGATCAATAATAATTACTGCACTCACGGTATTGTAAACGTCTACATTGAGCGAGTGTAAGTACTACACTGAAAAAAAAAAAAAAAAAAAATGCTAACTGAAGTGTATATTTACTTACCTACTTAAAAGTATGGTCGAGACTTAAACATTCTTAGTTTAACCATTTAAAATTTGATTTAACTATTTTAAATGGTATAAAACTAAGGATGTTTGAGTCTTGACCATACTTTTTAAGTAAGTAAACACTTAAAGTTAGCGGTTTTTTTTTCAGTGTAAGTAAACAGAGCATTATTGTCTTTTGGGGGCTTCCGTGCGAAAGCCTAAATCTGAGAGCCAATCAGAAATGGATTTCGACACGGTGCATCTCTCTTAGTAAACATTGGGATTCTAATAGCAACTTCAAACTGATTACAAAATAACAAACCGATTGAGAGGCAGAGAAACCAATTGAGCCAATATCTTAATGGTTTGCTGTCCTCATTTACAAAATGTATTTAAAAGGGTTCGAATCCTCAGCCAAGCTCCAGTACTCTATAAGTACGATCCATTTTTCTTTCAAAGTTTATAAAACGTGTCTGCTCGGAGTATAGTTCATCATTTTAGACTATAACGATAAGTCAAATATTTCCAACTTATTTTAATCTTTCTTTCTCTCGCAACTTGGTATTTTTTTTCTCTTTTTTTTTAACAAATGACTATACGGTCTTACTTATTCACGAATCAGTTATACCCATTACATTTCCGGGTTAAAAACTAAGTTAGTGGGGATAGAGACGAGAGCTTGTTAACATAGGAAAGTTATGGAAGCGTGATGAGTGGAGTAAATTCCGTTGCGAGGTAATCCGTTTCGTTAGGCATCGATGTGAGACGATTAGTCACCATGTTGTGCCGATAAAAAGTTTAAGGTGATTCCTGGCAAAAGTTGGGATCTCTCAGTGGCGTCGCTTGCAATTTGGGAACAGTGAATGTTGTCCATTTAAACACATGGAAACTGTCGAACTGTCATAGGTGCACAGTGCACTCCTGCTAATCGATATTTTGCAGGGGTTTAAATCAACAAAATGCATCATTGCCAACTTAAACGAGACGCAACTGGAATGGCACTTCATGCAATCTTCCAAAATGTCGTATTTTTTTGGATAAAATTTTTGTTTTTGAAATTTATCATACTTTCTGGCAGACGGCAAAATTGACTAGGCGTATGATAAACTATCCGTTTTTTCCGTGCGCGCCATCCAGCGGAATCAATTCTCATCTTTTGCCTGGAATCACCTCAAACTACATAATGTGAAGTTACAAAAACAAAAAACAAAAATCTTACAACATGAAATTTCATCATTTCTGCAAAATCTGACAACAATAATGCTAGCAAAGAAATCAATCGAAAAGTAGTGACATTTTGGAATAATGAGCCACCACTGCGATGCGTGGCGCGCATTGTTGTCAAATTTCGAGTTAAAATCCAAAAAAATTCTCATTGATTCAACTGGAAATTACAACTGAAGTCGTAAACCTGACAAAGCAACAGGCCATACCGTATATGCCACTCGGGCCGATTTGCGTCCTTACCGTCAGATACTCGTTAATCAGCTTCGACAGCCGGAGCCGTTCGCGTGGCTGCAATTTTTTTTTTTTTTTTATTTTTTTGCGGGAAGCGTAGGGATGCTGAATTGCTGAACTCCATAACTGAGGCAATTTTCAGAAGAGATGCCCATAAAACATAAGATGCGCTCTTCCGGGATTTGCCTAATGCACAGGCAAAACCGATTTCTAAGAAAGAGCGCACCTCAAGTTTCACGAGCCGCTCGCACTCGGTCGGAACAAGGAGCTACCTCCTCAATATCTCCTCTTTTTTTCGATTTTTCTTTTGGTCATGCTCTAAACGAGGAGGCGAATTGACTCATTACGTCATGAACTAATCATCAATCACGTCTGTCGGATAAGAGCTTGACGTTTAAATTGTGCCGTATGTACCGAACATATTGGACAGTTTAAACATAGAGTGTGTGGGCTTTCGTGATCAACTAAAGAAGGAAGTGGAAAAAAAAACAAAGCCAAAAACAAAAATGAAACAACTAACTGATACGAAATGCGAGCTGTATGTGTTTGTTAAGCGAGTCTGCTCGTCATCCATAGTGCCCATATTTAAGGGGTATCTGACTAAAATTGACTTTGATTGGATAAATTGTAACACCGAATGATGTGAATCACGGTTCTATAGGAATGGATCTTATCCTCCTGGGCAACTTTTGTTATGCTATTATTATTCTTGAACCGTCCGTCCCATACTTTTTTTGGACACGCATATAAGTCCAACGATATGGCAACCACGGAATTTCTAGTTTTTTCACCAGAATATTCTAGTGTTTCGATTAGAATCTGGTCATAGTGGCAGGATTTCCTCTAAATTTTCAAAAACTATGGTACAAAAATCAGAGTTTTTATAAATTGTTCTAAAAATGTCATGTTGACATATCATTGTGCGTATGGTATTATTGCTGTACCTTTAATTTTTAATGTGAATTTGATCCTACCCAAAAACTGACCGAAGGACAATTTCTAAATGTGAAAATTGTACTCGAAAAGTATAATTGATCGTACATACAGGGTGGCGATAAATAAGGACCCATCTAACATTTCTCAAAATAAAACAAATGTAGTTTTCACGGTTTAACAAAGGATAATAAACGTAGACTGAAATTATCTTAAAACGATCACGTATTTAGAATTTGTATAATAGTGTAAAATAAAAAGCAAGGTACAAAAATAAAATAAATGAATTTTTGGAAAAGGGTCAAACCTCCTAAGGGAGGTATTTTTTTTTTTTTTTTTTGTAGTCACCCTGTACGTATGTATCGAAGCATCTTGTACGGGTAGCAGAGTTCTCTTGGTAAGTTCTTTCAAGTGCAGTTTTGTTTTGTTTTTTTTTTAAGGATGGTAAAACTGATCGATTTACCTATTGAAAATAAAAAAACAAAGTTAAATCCAGCCCACAAAGCCAATAGAATTTAATGACCTCAAAAATAAAGACACAATTCATGCAGAACGAAACCGAGCTGCGATCTCCTTTCATTTTGACTCAAAGATATACTTTGTATCGTTGCACTAAACACTTACTTGACATTGCAACAAGGTAGGCCTCCTTTCCTCACATTATGAATGGATATTATAATTCATTCCTTTATTTCTAAATCACCAGGAGGGTATAAAACTCTTCACTCGCGTTTATTATTAAATTATTTTTTTCTCTAAGCTTATCCTCCATGACCCCTCTCTTCCCCTGTTCCCCTCCCTTCCCCCTTCTTCCAGACTGCAAATTCAAATTACATGTTGAATGTTTAATGTGCTAGGAGTGCAAATCGATAACACGCAGTTTCATCAGCTTGACGCGCAGACGAGAGCGAGCAGTCGTAAATGCAGCACTCCGCACAAGGGAGCGAGTCAATGGGAGATACCGGACAGTGGCAAGGCGCGCGATTTGGCAACGTTCATTTTTCCCATAAAAACACATTAGACAGGTCGAAATGTTTGGTCATCGTCGATGACTGTACCGTTCGACTTTTTTGGTGAATTTAAATGGATGAAATACATTGTTGCCAAGTTTCACGCCTCGCCACTGACGCGACGCCGGACAAGATGTGGCAACTTTTAAAGTTTTATATCTTTGTTCATACTCAACGTTTGAAAGTGATTCCATTGGTTGTAATGTAAAATTTCTTACGCTAATCACCCTTTACAGTTTGTTTTTGGACGGTGAAAATTTTTAAATTTTCATTTTTTCTCTCTCATATATTTCATGTCCTACCCCTCGCATTGACTCGCTCCACTGTGCGGCGCACATGAGTGTGAATTGCATCGAGCGAAGGTAAATTGAAGCTGATGGTACGTAGGATTATACTCATAGATATAAGAGGTGTGCTCTTAATGAGAAAAATTGATTATTCGCCTATGCTGATTCATATCGGCCTCCTAGGGAAAAGCACACCTTCTGTTTTAAGATCCTTTTTTAAATGAATGGCTTTAACTGCCGTCCGTCCATTTGATCCTTTAGAAATGAAAGACTCGTTAGGAATAAAATCGACTGTTTTAACCCTTTCGCTCCATAGTCCCAGAGAGAGAGGACGTTCTGTTTACATGGATTCTTATGAAATTTCAAAAAAAATTTACATGCGCATGAAGTTCAGAGTGGCGGGAGTTTCAAAACAGAGGAGTCGTGATTCGATAAGATACGGGCAACGGAATGCGAAAACTGGCGAGAGTCGCGTGAGTACACGCTTTAATCAAATGCAAACACTTCTATCGTCATAATTCTAATTGCACGGTTCAGAACGGCGCAGTGGAGCATTGCAGAATCGGGCTGAAAAATTTATCTCCAGGCCCCATAAAGTATAGAGTGTAACTATATGTATAAGTGAAAATGAACAAGGTTTAGGGTTTAATTTGAGATCCGCTCCCGCCCAGTTGAGGCGTCTCTATAGGTATCGTAATGACTCATAGAGGGAGCAGTGCGTTTACCCCCTATTTTCGATTCCCGCAGATTTTATGCTTTATCCTACAGGGTGTCCCGAAACTACCGAGACCGAGACTGACATTGTAACTTCAAAACTATAAAACAAGCTGGGGAAATGATCTTAAACTCATTTAAAAAATCGACTTCTTTTCTATCGATCGAGCTCAAGATAAACCCATTTGATCAAAAATTGACGAAGTTATGGTAGTTTGCTCAACAACAAAAAGTTGACCCCGACAACGGGTTTTTAGCATGTATATTTTCTCCCAGCAAAAAAACGAAGCACTGAAATCAAGTGTTGTGATCAGACGCCATCACAGTTTGATCAAATAATATGAGCATTCTCAGTCTCATTTTGAGTCAGACGACCCTAGTAATGTTTATTAGTAGTACTTTCAGAGTTGTCAAGTCGTGCTCTGAGGAAAAAAGCATTGAACAATTTAGTGATTTGTTTGTTGCTGCTATAGAAAATATTGAACTTACAGCGTCAGCTTCGGTACTTTTAGGACACCCCTTGTACTATGACTTTCAAAAGAAAGTACCCTGGTCGAAATTTTTACTCTTTTAAGTCTTAGCAACCTTTAACCCTTGTGAGCCTAAGGGGGGGGGTACATTTGTACCCCAGGCCAGTTTTTTTGACGCCATTTTGTCAAAACTGCTCAAAATTTTTTAGGACTTCATGACTTTTTTAAGTTAGGATACTTAGAACACGTCCACCAAATTTCATTAATTTTTATGAATTTTTGTCGATATTATAGAAATTGAAAGTGTTGGGGAACAAATACCCCCCCCCCCCCCCCCCCCCCCTTCGTCCTGCCAGTTTTAAGTTTGGAACCGTCTATTACAGTGAATTTTACGGAAATTTTATGTAGATCAAGAATATTAAGTCAGATCATTGAAAAAAAATTGGAAATTTATAAAAAATGGAAAAATAAGATGGTACCTCATTTCATTTTTTCCATTTTTTTATTTTGACATTTTTTTTAAAAGTAGGTGTAAATTTGGCAACATAGCAAAAATGTACTCAAATTTCACATAAATTACTCTCTTAGGGTACTAATTACATAATCCATCCATTAAAGTTTCAAAATTATTGATACTGACTGTGCTGCATGAAAATATCCTTGGGGTACAAAAATACTCCCCCCCCCCTTAGTCCTTGGTGTTACCGAAATACCTTGGGCTCACAAGGGTTAAACAATTTTGCGATTTTCAAGTGTTTAAGGACTAATCAGAGAGCCACTCTTAAAAGGACGTCAGGAAAAATCGAAAGTTTCATTGAAAATAAAGAGGAAAAATTTAACAGTAACAATTTTGACCAGGGGACTTTCTTTTGAAAGTCATAGTTTATTAGTACATACATGATAAATTTTATCGTACTCACTTGAATCGAGGGCTTTTAAAAAATACTTCACCACGACATTCTCTGTATTTGTCGGCATTAAAAAAAAAATAATAAAAAAAGGAAAGAGAAAACGACACCAAATTCAGAAACTGATTGGTATAACTCATTACATTTAGACAGATAAAAATTTCGATCTCAGCAAAAAAGTGTTTTTAATTGATAATTTTTGTTATTAGATTTATGCCTCTTTTTATCCCAAAGCAACATCCCATGTAAGGTCTTAACCTTGGTCACTTCTCTCTTTTCTCAGCCTTAAAGAGCTGCATAAAATACTGGCCTGTTTCAGACACCCCGGGAGCCCTGCAGTATCACCTTTGAGAAACCAATAATTTTATCTCTGGAACCATTCATTATAAAATAACGGACCTCTTTCTACAAAACGTGACAGATTACAAAGGCCACGAGGACAAGCAGAAGCCATAAAATTTTATTGTCTCTTGATTGAACAAACATTATACGTGAGTCACAGGCCCTCAACCTCAGCCCACAAACAAATTCACTGTCGATATTACTGTGCAATCAGTATTGCTGACCATAATACCATTATAATAAGTCCTCAATTTAAGCCCAAGACGATAATTTTGTCGAAGGAGAACACAGCCGGGAGGACAAAGGTGAATAAACAGTGTGTGCAGTCCGTTTGTTAAATTGAAGCTCACATTTGTTTATGTCATAATAAAAGGTACGGGATTGTTGCCAACTGCATTGATAACAAAAGATACGAAAAAAAAAAATAAAAAAAAATAAAAAAGGGATTCTGAAACCTTTTATCAGTTTTTCAAAAATGAAAATGAGAATGTACGTATTTAAATCGTATAATCTACTCGCGCAGAGGAATAACAGTGGTAGGTATTGTCTCTGTCTTTGGTGGCTCGTGAAATGTCGCAACAACGGATTCTCTCCATATAAACTCATGTAAAATAATCGATATCTTCAGGGGATTCATCAAATCCCGGAAAAATCGAAACTTTTGCCTGGGTTCAAATGACAAAAATACATGGTTGCCGAATACAGAGGGAGACTGGTTCTAAATTTCCTAGGCGGGTAAGCTCAATTTGGGGCCCCATCTACCATGATGTGGGGCACCCCAACACCCGCATTACTCACACTAATTTGGGGCCCCTATTTACCGATACAGAAACCACTTCACACTGACCATTGACCAAGGGGCGTATACTTAGATATAAACGGCGGGTCAAATCGAACTGATACAGACCAGATTACCTCCCTATTTTACTTCCCTCTTTTATTTTTAGTAACTCCCGTCTATTTTTCTTGTCCTCTAAAGGGTTTTCAAAATAAAACAAAGATTTGTATAATTTACCCCCCCCCCCCCAGCCCTCTCCAATTTTGAAAGTGTAAAGACTATAATTTTGCAGCATAAATAGCTGAATCTCGATGAAATTAATCTTTACCTAAGTTTTATTGCCTTGAAATACATCAATCATTGAACCGTTCAGTCAATTTAAATTCAATGAAACAACAGTTATTGATCGTGTGGTTTCTGGCAGTTGACCGGGAAGGGGGGGGGGGGTATAAAATGCGTTTCCGATCAAATCAGTTTGGATTACACAGGTCAAAATAAGTGACAAAAACTACATCTGTATGCATGAATAAGTTTACAGAGATAATTTCAACCATCAGAGCATTTGCGCAAAACCATCCCATGTCATACGATTTTAATTTTAAACAATTACTTAACAATGAGGTCAATACACAGACAAACACTGTAAGAGGGGAGTGAATCCACAATCCGATAAATCAATCCTCAATAAATTGATAACTCGTCTTGATAATATTATGGCACAAGGCAACAATGTAGGTAAGACTGACTGAGTATGAAACAAGGAGTGTCCGAGGACCCACAAGCCAGCGTCCGAAGAGGAGTCGCTTTGATTTACAACTGAATCAAAATGACACATCGCTAATTGTTCATCTCCCAAGTCCGACTGCATTTTATCACGCCATCGTGCGAGCACCACTGGCGCAATCAGGATCTCTTCCATCTCTCTCATTTCCCATTTGAATGTGTAAGAAGGAAAGGGACAGAATGAGGGGGTTTCATCCCCTCGTCCATCCTTGTCTAACATACGTTTCTTAATGGAGAAAAGAGAGAGATGAAGAAACTCTCGTTGCGCTACTGGCGAGCACCGATCGTTCGGAGTTAAATACCAACCGATTGGATACGATACGATACAAAATATCGTGATAAAACCAAAGGGCTTTTTCAATGTTTTTTCACTCTCCTCTTGTTTTGTTCATTTTACTTTTACGCGGCGCGCCCCGCGGTTGAGGTGAGCTTCAAACGGCATCAAAGTTGCCGCATAAATTCTTGACGAGTCGATGACGTTCTCTCTCACGCGTAGTCACACGCTCACCATCAAAAGATGGCTCACTTATCGACGATCATCGGCCTGTTTGATTTCGTATTTTATCTAGGTCTGTGACCATGAGGAATCTATTTCATCGATTGATTTGAAAAATGAAAAAATAAAACCGGTTTTTAAAATTTCTTAATTTTAATGCTCTTTTATTTTAGGCGGATTCTTAGAGTATCTTATATTAACCGTTTCCAGCACGCATTTCGGAATTTGACTTTTTTTGAGATTTTTTTAGACCGTTCAAAAGAGGACAATTTTCTAAGACTTTTGATGATGGGTCACACATATTTTTGCGAAAAGTCCATTTAAATTCCATGGAAACCCATGTTACAAAAAATGGTACATATGTGTACCACCATGCTGGAAAGGGTTAATATCGTGATTTTTTTTCGAAAAATCATCAGAACTAACCATAGCTGGGCAACAGGTACTCGATTACCAAGACTGAACTGCTGACTGCACTTTTTGTATAGTTGAGCTTTTCCGATTTAAGTAATTTAACCAATTATAAAGTTCTACGCTTTTTTTTTCACGTATCATAAATGTTATTTTCGGGTATTTTGTAGTAAGTCTGATTATATTATACATTACCCCATGTTTTTTGCAAAATAATTCCGAGTCACTTTTTAAGAACGCTTTGAAAACTCTCCGAATCCACATAGCTTACAAAATGTAAGTAGAGAGTCAGCTCGATTACAAAAAGTAATCGGCATTTCAACGTTGATGATCGATAAGGGTAGATTATGCAATTTTGCAACAAAAGATCCTCTCCTTTTAAACCTATATAAAAACATCGATTTTAAGGATGTGCATTGTACCTCAAGAAATCGATACTTTTACATAGTTTTCAATGGCAAAACGCATGGCTCCCACATTGCACGAGCCGCCACT
Organism: Trialeurodes vaporariorum; assembly: GCA_011764245.1. Lineage (NCBI taxonomy): Eukaryota > Metazoa > Arthropoda > Insecta > Hemiptera > Aleyrodidae > Trialeurodes > Trialeurodes vaporariorum. Next base: position 36,250,721 of record VMOF01000024.1, read on the forward strand.
GGTGACTGGTGCCACTTACCCGTGCCCAGATAGGGTACTGACTTTGGAATCTTTGTTTTTTACCAAGAAGGCATGTAAAGGAGACAACTAAATAAACACTGCAATGAAATAATAACAGTACCTAACTCACACAATTTGGAGGATTGAAAATGTTCCAACGATGCTTTAATTTTCATTTTCTTCCTCTCTTTTTCTCTCATTCAATTTCTTCAACGGGCTCGAAGAGATAAACTGGCAACGAACTTCGCAAAGTTGAGATCAAAATACGAAAATCGGAGAAAAGCTCATTAATGTATCAGGTGACTCACGGCAGAGGACATCGCATTACGATCGTGTAATGGCTTTTAAATCAGAATAGAAACAGTGCATAAAGTGAAGCCGCCGAGAGAGAGAAAGAGAGAGAGAGAGAGAGAGAGAGAGAGAGAGAGAGAGAGAGAGAGAGAGAGAGAGAGAGAGAGAGAGAGAGAGAGAGAGAGAGAGAGAGAGAGAGAGAGAGGAGAGAGAGAGAGAGAGAGAGAGAGAGAGAGAGAGAGAGAGAGAAGAGAGAGAGAGAGAGAGCGACAGAGAGAGAAAGACAACAGGAATTCCCATAATTGGTCCGGATTCTTCAACGGAATAAAATTACTCCTGTCACCGACGCATTATTCACGCGCGAAATTTACTTTCTAAAACCGTTGCTTTTCACCGCCTTCAATCAATCCAAGCAAAGCCTCTATGCGCGCGCGCAACTTCATGATGCAGATTGTTGCAAGGCAATTTTTACCATAAATTTAAAAATTTAATTTTATCCGCGCGCATTCGCATATACGCGAGCCCGAGCTCGACGCTCAACTATAGCCAAGAGACGAACGCAGACAAACTTGATTGTGTGACCTTTGAACAGGTCAAACGTCGCTTCGACGCGTCCATCGTTCGTGAAGCGCGTTCGTCTAGACGTCGACGCGCATGCGCGGGACAACTTTAAAAAAAAAAAAAAGCTTATCGTTAACGGCGATTATAGAAAAGCTGCACGCGCGGCTATAACGATCGAATAGACTAATTGTAAGTTATAGCTTCAATTAAGCTTCATCATTCTGGATGATAATCAGAGTGACGATGACGGCGTTATTCAAATATCCGTTGCAACACACTGTATACTGTAAAGCAAAGCACTGGATTTATGCACACGTTATACAACCACCGTTGTTATCAAAATTACGATTGTAGGACTGGTAGGAGAGCTCGAGCAGCAATCACTTTCGGTAGCTTTTGTGATTTGTCTGACCCCCGCATTCATGCCTCACTTATGATTGTCAAACGTGAAACGAATGAACTTTTACGAACATGCGCCCCCCCCCCCCGTCTAAGGTTAAACACATTGTATTTACTCCAGGACCTTACTACTGCAGAAGTGTGGTAAGGCCCTCGCACTTAATTGGTCACAAAGCACAGAGAACTACAATCATAATGGAAACTTCGGTTCATTTTCAAGCATTATTTCCTGATCCGTCATTTTTAGAAGTTCCAAACTATCCCCAGGCAAAGTTATATAAAAGACAGGCAGAGATACGTCCGCCATTTTGAAAAGGCGCCGAAAAAGACCGAAAAATGTTTCCATTGGCTCTTATGAAAGTTTTCATTCTAATTGTACCACTCTGGGATCAAAAGAAGGGTGTATTTACGTGAATCCTCCAAGTTCCATCTCACATTTGCCTGTCGGTACAAATATGCTACTGATTATTCTCTGAAACTAGGGAAATTAGTTTTGCATGGTGTAACGTTGTCACATATTCTCGGAATGCATTAACAAACGTACGTATAAAGCAAATATTAAAAAAAAATACAAAAAACAAACAACATATTGAAAGGTGAGGATGTATCTACAAACTGCCAGAAGCGAAATCTAACATTGGTATTTTTCAGGTTTTCTGTTTAATTATACAATACAATTTTTCAACAAAATTTGTATCAAATAAATTTTGAGGACGTGTAGGCGTAGGCCATGTGCTCTGAATTCCCGACTTTGAGCTCCTCGCTTTTCTGAGGGAATATTATTTCCGGATTCAGAGGACGAATTTGGACAAAATAACGCTAAAGATTCACGTTCCGCGTTACAACTGCTTTCTGAGTTGATTACTGAATTTTAGACTGTTTTAGTGTGATTGCAAGAGCCCCATTCGCTGGGCACGGTCAAATTTTGTTAGAGATTATTATTATTAATTTTGTGAATTTTATTGTCATTCGGTTTTATTTTATTTTATTTTTTTTTATTTTTTTATTTTTGTTTTTCGAACCCGAACCCAATTCCTCGACATTTCTTTTTATACAAGAGACACTCTCGTAAGGTAAGATAACGATGCGCATTTTGGTACACCCTGTAGACTAGAGCGTACTTAAAGCACGTTACGATTCAATTATGCTCCTTTATAAATTATGGATTGGGTTCAACGCCTCCCCGTTTAACTTCGACTGATTTATAGAACGAGTTTGAATTCTGGTTCAGCTCAATGCATATATACGGGCGGTTTACTTTACGAGAGAAAAAAAAAATGTCCAAACGAACAGTTGATTTGTATATTTTATGTGGAGCAGAGTATAATTAATTTGATTCTTGAGCTTTGAGTTTTGTCACAAGTCGTCATTAATTAATTTGAATAATTTGGGAGAGAAAAATGCAAAATACGCGTTTGTTGTATAACTCGACCCATTTTTCTGTTCGGCGGAAAAGTAGGGTATACTCTGGTGAACGTCTTTAATGCGAATTTTTAACTCGACGGATTGTAAACAGGAAATTGATCTCAGACTTAATTGTTACTTTCTGAAAGTGGTACACAACAGCTGAAATTATTAAAAAAAAAAAAAAAAAAAAAAAAAAAAAAAAAAAAAATCTACTTGTAACGATAAGATTTCAAAAAAATAAGAGATTAGCAAATCATATAATTTAGGAAAAATTTTGTATGAACGAACATACCTTCAATTGGCGCAATGTCGTCAAAAAGAAATATAATTACCAGTTCATGGATTTTGAAAGGGGGCTCGATAGAGTCTGTTTTCAAATTTTGTCTGAGACACATAAAGTAATTGCGCGATCAGAAATAAGCCTATATTTTATTTGTTTGTATAACCCTCCAAGCTCGAATGAGCCATATAAATTTTGACAAGAAGTCGAGGAGAAAGAGCCATCATTATCTTAGAATCTACTTTTACCAAAAACTTATTTTCAGAGGAAATGGATCTTTAATCCTTAGACAACCTTGAATACATTATTCCATAGAGCATCGATTGACGTCAACCTTAGTCGATAGAAATATAAGTAGCGCGATAGTTTAGTGATAACGTGAAAGAAACGCCGCCAAATATCAGTGCTGCCATGCGCGTATACTAATAGCATTTTTTAATTCACCAATGATTCCACCGGTTGAAAAAAGATTACACAGTTCAGCTTATAGTGTATGGCTGCAGTGCGCGAAAATACTCTGATCTGTAATATTTTCTCAATCAGTGCAATCGCCGTTAAATTAGTATAGAATTATCCGCAAGTTTCTTAAATTCATCAACGACTCCAACGGTTGAGAAAAGATTACAGATGCAAGTATTTTCGTGTATTACAGTCAAACACTGATCTGAACTGTGTAATCTTTTGTCAACCCATGGAAAAATTGGTGAATTGAAAAATGCCATTTATTAAACGCGAAACTGAAGCTTTGCCAAATATGCTGGTCCTTTTTCAATGCATTATAAATTAAAATTGGTTATGTTGTCTCATCTAAGAAACGGAGCACCAAAATGGTTTTTGAGTAAAACTATAAGCTCAGCACAAAACTGATTACTAAATCTGAACGCTGTTACGTCACGTCAGAGTGGCGTCCCATCTTTTGATTTGCCCAAAGAGTAGCTTGTATATTGCTCTTTTGTTCTGTCATATAGGATGAATGAATGTAAATTCGCATAAATAAATTTTGCATGAATATGGAGGGTTAGAATTTATGAGTCCATGCCGCGCGGTCCAGCCCTTCTTTGTGATCAGGATGCCTTATTTATAATGAGCTCTATGCGAGTCGACGCGAAAAGAGATATTTTTCTGGGCAAGTTTAGTTGTGGAAGGATGCTGAGAAAGAAAAGGGGGTGGGAAAGCAAATAGAAAATACTGAACAAATTTGACGAGTACAGGGACAAAAGAACGGTAAATTGTCATCGACGTAATCCAGCTGATGTTATAGGCGGCGTGAATCGACATTTAAAACTTTTCAGGAGTGCGAAAAGAATATTGACTGACTCCCTAGACTTTAGTGCCTAAATACGTTTTCTTTTATAACTTTAAAACAATTAAGAATTTGGCATTTTTACTATCCCGTCACGTTAGATGACCATGAAAACTTTAATTAATTTTGATTTTGGTGCCATTTATGGTTTTTCCTTAGGACTCTTTATTTGCATTTTTCAGAAGAAAAGAAAAGAAAAGAAAAAAAAACACAAGCCTTTTAACCTGCTCAATGGGGCTCTTGCTAACTTTTGCTACAGGTGATTGAAGAGTTTGATTCTTGCATAAAAACCTGTAAAAATAACGATGAGCACACTAAAAGAATCGGGCTTAATGGCGGAGCTACGCAGGTATCATGAAGGATTTCTATCTAATTTGAGACGTATATCTCTGTGTTTCCATAGAGAAAGGTACAAATTAGACAGGAATTTCTCATGGTGCCTGCGCAGCTCGGCCATTACGATCTTGTCGTTATACTTAGATTTTTTCTGAATTTATTATATTACTGAATTTTAGACTTTTTTAGAGTCATTTTCCATGATTCTCGCTGGTTATCGTAACAGATTTTACTATTCATTTGCAGTTGGATTTTCCTTCAGGAAAAATTTTGCAAGAACTCCATTTTCTAGAAAAAGAAAGGGACCATATGCCACCGTTAATTTCTTACTAAATCCGCAATTCGCAAATGTACGTTTCAAATGGTACGAGGCGGAAAACAATAAAATACGTCCGTAAAAAGAGTCAACGATTTGCTACTGCCATGACGGACAACGGTCGTGAAAATGTAAGGAATGCAATAATGTACCGCAAAGTTACCGCACGCATGCGTATTTATTGAGAGCGATGCACGAGGGAGGGCATGTTTCGAACGCTGCGACTGACAAGGCCTCCGAGTGGCATTGCAAAGTCCACGCTACGTTGCCGGATTATAGTGGAAATTCAGCCCTCTTCCCATTGGTCGAAATGTAAGATGAATAGATATACTTATTCAGCATTTGGCAATCTCACTAGCCAATGGGGTCTAAGATAAAAAAAAAGAACCGAGAGTTTATAATTCCGAACAATTAAAACTGACAGGACGCCGACTGCCGCCGCACAATGGAACGAGTCATTGGGAGAGGCGGGACGTGTTGTAGCAACTATAAATGCGTATATATATCTTTGTTAATAACGTAGATGTTTGAAAGTGGCTTTATTGTGAAATGGAGCTCTTGCAAGGTTTTTCTGTAGGCAAATGGAGTATCAATTCCAATTTAAAATGCTGCGAAAATAACGATGAGACCATTAAGAAGTCTAAAACTCACTCCTCGCAGAGCAAACTTGACTTAAAATTTCGGGTGACCACCCTAGAACTTTTCTGTAGTTATCACCATGCTCTTAGTGACCAAATGTGTATAAATGGACCTTTAATGCCTTCAAATTTACTTTTTGAAAGCAAATTCATTAATATCGTTGTTCAAATTCGTAGGTTATGTTCTTTTGTTTGGGGTCCGAATCCGAGTTTGGTGCATACATCCAAGGGTGGTTACCAGAAATTTCAAGTTAAGTTTTCTCTACGAGGAGTGAGTTTTAGACTTTTTTAATGGTCTCATCGTTATTTTCGCAGCATTTTACATCGGAATTGTTACCTCATTTGCCTACAACAAAACCTTGCAAGAGCTTCATTCCCACAGGAATCACCCATAATAGTTTGTTTTTTTGACGGTATAAACATTCTAATTTTAATTTTTAGTCATCTTCAATGCGTCCAATCCCTCGCATCGACTCGCTCCACTGTGCGGCACTGCCGCTCTTACTGATGCCCACTGTCCACAGCTCAGCCGCGCGTCTTAGCAGCGCCGCACTTTGGTCTAAGATCGCCAAAAAGTGGTCAAAAATCAGAAAGTAATTTTATCTTCAATTTATCACTTTTTATCAATCTTTCAAGACCTTTAATCTCCAGTGGCGAGGCGTGCGATTAGGCAACGTTCCTATTTCCCATTTAAACTCATTGGAATGGTCGAATTGTCTGGTCATCACCGATGACTGAAGCGTTCGACTTTTATTGTGAGTTTAAACTGAGAAAATACAATCATGCCAAATTTCACGCCTCGCCACTTGTAATCTCAGAGAATTTTTGTAACAAAGTGATTTAAACCTAGAGCCTCTGGTTAGTTTTAAAGTAAGTTTAGAAGGTCGCTGGTGATGATTTTTGCTGACTTTTTCTTAACTGATTTTTGCCACTTTATTTTGATCTCAAACCACGGTGCGCCGCTGTCAGCAGCTGCTCTTTCAAAGGAGACCCGTCATTAAAGTCATTCATTGGCGTTGCTTGATTCATACGCGACCTAACCGCGAGTTTTCACCGCAATGTTGCCATATCGTCGAACCAATTTTAAGAAAACGGTGGTTTTTTTATGATTAAATGGCTAATAGTTAATTCACTACGGTTGTTAAACAATAATCCACTTTGATGGACGTAAAATATTCCTGGTAGATATCTATATTCTACCGCAGGATTAGAAACAGGCGATTTGCGACAGCCAAAATATATTTTTTCCTTTTTTCACTTCAATCCTATGTACCTAGGTGTTTTCAGATAAGATCTGACAACTCTCTTAAGGTCAGCAAGCAGAGAATCCGGAAGGAAATTTCTGCCGCTTCATGGTGCAATGTTGAATGAAACGTAATGCAGTCCAGGTCATGTCAATGACACTGCAACAGCGGTAAAGGGCCTGGGAATTAAGTGAAAAAAACTGACTCATAGGAATAGATAGCTATATGATTCAAGAGCTCAAACAGAGCAATGCTATTTCTGAACTTAAGACTTATTGGCAGTGCACATATTTTTCCCATCGAAACCTATGACAAAAAAGAGGCTAAAAGCTGGTTCAAAACTTTCGGACAACACGGGAGACGTAATAGCGAGAATCAACCAACCCCATTACTTTAAATGGAGTCACGTGACTACAATACACTAACAATGTAACTATAGTATTCGTGGGGGTGGAGAGCATATTTATTTTACGTAAATATACTACAGGTCTTCGTGTTTTATTTACAATTACTTCACTATTTCATACTTGTTTACTGCAGTTTAGACAAGAATTGAATGAAAAAAGAAGAACTATCTGATGGGGGGGGGGGGAGGTATACTTTTCAGTACTTTTATGATTTGAATTACGAGTATCCGAATTTAAGGTTTTTCGGTAGTTAAACTATTGCTGTCTAAAATCAATAATACCTAACTGTTAGACAATTAAATCTCAGCAAAACATAGATATTCTCTGCTCTTCTTTTATAATTTAATCTTTCTTCAGTTCTTCACCCGCATAGTACTAAATATACTTATTGTTAATGTAAGGTCTTAGTCTTGTAAGCAAAATTATGAGTCATTCGATCTGAAACGAACGTCATGTCGTGTTTGTACTTATAGTTCCACGTGACGTCATAAAAACCGAAGAGATGAATCGACTCCCACTATTTCTCTTTACTGGTGTTGTTCGAAAGTATGGAATCAGCCTGGTAGTACCCACTGCTCTCTTTGGTTATGATTTTGGATAGTAATGAAAGTGAAGAAAAATATCGATAAATCGAACCACATAATCAGTCTCGGGAAAAAACTTCGATTGATCGCCGATTACTGATGCTCCAGAATCGCGAGCGCGCGGTTATTTAAAAGTTATTTGTGTGTTTAACATTTCGTCCATGAAATATCAACCAAACTTTCAGGTCTTTTCTCCTAAGTATATGAACGTGAACATATCGGAGAAACCTTACGTTGAATTTTGAAGGAAATTTTCGCGATCGAATATGATTAGCAATACCAACCTAACCTCCATATTTGAGGAAACTCAATTGTGTTTTAGGTGTTTTCGGGGCATTGATGGCATCAATTCGATTTTGAATTCACCTCCAGACTTGAATTCAAAATCGAATTGATGCCACCAATTCCTGAAACCACCGAAAAAGTTCGTAGAACACGATCTGGTTTCGTGTCATCCACTGTTGTCATTCGTAGGTTGACAATGGTTTTTTATAGTTTCCCTTGGATAAATTCGTCGCGAAAATTCGCTTTCGTAGTACACACAAGTTCCGGACGTCTCAAAGCCCCAGTTTCACTGAAACAGTGGCGAATCGTGCTATTTGGTGATCTTATTATTTATTCCGCTTGAGCCCTGGCAAAAGTATCGATTTCTCAGGGTTGCAGCAAATCATCTGTAGATCGATTATTTTACGTAGGCTTAAATTGAGAGAATCCATTGTTGTCACATTTTTATGAGTTACACTGGATCGGAATCAAATCAGCGCACACACGATTCAACCCCAGGTAAAAGTATCGATCTCTCACGCAGGGATTCAGCGAATCATCTGAAGATCGATTATTTTACGTAGGCTTAAATGGAGAGAATCCGTTGTTGCCACATTGTATGAGCCATCACTGGACCGGAATCAAATCAGCTCACACACGATTCAACAATTGCGTTAAAACCCGATGAGACCGATCAAAACGAATAGCTGTCAAGTTTCATAACTCCTGACAATCCCGCGTGATTTCCCGTTTAAATCTAATTGAGATATAATTACGGCAAAAAAAAAAAAAAAAAAAAAAAAAAACCCGCGAGAAAATTCTCTCACTTGGAGGAAAGAACCCGCGCAGTACTCACGTCTGAGCCGGCGGCTTTAGCTCGAGTTATGCAATCACCGCGGCAAAACAGTGACATTGATTACTTAGAAAGTGTGTGATTGGCCGATATAAATCATACACGTAAGAAGGGAAGGAGGGGTCGGTAGGGAGGGAAGAGGGGGGGGGGGTTGAGCCCATAGCGATAGAAGACTGTGCCGAGATAGACTGCGCATGGCTTCGAATGGAACCCTCACGCTCATACAATGATGCCACATCTATTTCTATCAGAGATGCCGTTCTGTGTATATTTATAATGACATTTTTCAATTGACCGATGATTCCACCGAGTAAGAAAATACTACAGAGTTCAGTTCAGAGTGAGACGGTAATGCACGAAAATCAATGAGCTATAACTTTAGAGTGGCAGCCGGGCTGGTCCACCTCGTGCCACACAGGGTAGAAGGAATCTCGGGAAAAAGCGGAATTTGGACGGCAGATTCCAAGGTTTGAGGTTAAATTTTGTAGGTCGTTCGGAGTTTGGCGGAATTTGGACGGCAAATTCCAAGGTTTGAGGTTAATTTTTGCAGGTCGATTCCGGCGATGCCCGAGTTTGTTTACGAAACGACCGGAAACAACCTATAAAATTTAACCTCAAAATCGATTTTTACGGCAAGATGGCGGTGCCCTAGGTGACAACAATGAACCAGCGGAACGTTCCTTCATGTGCCACTCTAAAGTTATAGCTCATTGACGAAAATTGCCTGTTCCGCGTATAGTTCCGCAGTTGGTGACTGTGGACATGGTTAACGGGCAGCTCCTTGTTTGATGATGTAGAAATTACGAGCTCGTTTCATGAATTCACAGATTTGGAAAATGTGTTTATTACACAATTATGAATGGATCTTGAAGGCTCTTTTGTTTTCCTATGGGTCTCTGAGAAATCTGTAGACATTCATGGTACATAATAATTGCTGGAGTAATAGTTTTTGAAAGACTCATTAAGAATGTGCATGTATTTGAAAATCACTGATTGAAATAGACTTCGCAGGCCTTAGATGCTTAGTGGCTAGATCATCTGACTCAGAAACCATACGCCCAGGCTTGAATCCTAGATTTCATTTCATGGAGTCACATTTTTCACCGTTCCGTCACTCGGACTCTGTGAAAGTGTGTCCATGACAAGATCCGGTGAAAATTCCGAAAGTCTAGAGCTTGGCTGAGTGACAATCCTCACAACCATACTTGCAGAACTGTCGTTTTGTGTATATTCCATGCATTTTTTCAATTTATCAATAATTCTACCGGTTGATCAAACGATTACTCCGTTCAGTGTACAACTGCGTAAAATGCGCGAAAGTTATCTGATTTTTGTAGTCTGTTCTCAATTGGTAGCGTACCCGTCACTGACTTCAAAAAAAATGCGGATAGTTTGATAGTTCAACGGTGATTCCATAGATTGCGAAAATATTAAACATGCAAATTTTTTGTGCGTCACAGTCATAAACTGAACTAAAGTAATCATAATCTGTAATCTGCAATCTTTTGGTCGATCGATGGAATCATCAGTGAAATGAGAAATGTCATTAAATAAGTCCAGAGCGTGGATGTGACAACCCTCAAGGCCATAATGGGGCTCGTGCTAACGTTTGCTATGAGCGATTGGATTCTCGAGTAAAATCCAGTAAAAATTACGGTGAGCACATTAAAAAATCATGAAATTCTCTCATAGACTCATAAAATGACGGAGCTACGCTACGCAGGTACCATGTGAGATTTTTATCTAATTTGCGGCTTTCTTCTGGTGTGTTTCCACGGAGAGAGAAACGCATTAGACAGGAATCCCCGATCACACTCGCGTAGCTCCACCATTGAAAGTGCAAAGATGGCGGAGCTACACAGGTGTGATAGAGGGCTCCTTTCTAATTTGTCACTCTCTCTATAGAAACACGTGGAGGAAAGCCTCAAATTAGATGGATTGATTTCTTAGGCTCAAGTGGTATCTGTATAGCTCCGCATTGCTCATTAACCTTAATTTAAAGACATTTTGTGAGTCAATGAGAGAATTTTGTGATTTTTTAATATGCTTACCGTAATTTTCGCTGGATTTTCCTCCAGAATTTACCATTCAAATAGCTTGTAGCAAAATTTACCAAGAACCGCATTGAGACATGGTCATCCTCATCCTACAGCATTCAAGGGTGACAGTAGGATCCCAAAAAGGATGCAAACCTTATCAGTGACGGAGCTTGAACTCAGTCCATTCAACCTCTTCTGGGCCAAGCCCGAGGATTCTAGTTTTTCTTCTCCAGTCTTTTTCAAATTGTTTCAGTCTTCATTCCGGATAAAAGCGATTATCGATGAAAACACTTACAAAATAAGGTTTCGTCAGGTGCCTTCAATTTCTCGTATAGGCAATTCCAGCTCCCATGAGTACGAACAGTTACCTACCTTCCCTAAATAAACGGAAGAGTGGCGTTCTTTTGAACAAACCTGGTCGTTGAGGGGTTAAAGTCTTGAAAAAGATCGAAATACTGAGGGTGCACACTGCACTCCCTAGAATCAATATTTTCCTTGGTTTAAATAGACTAGATGCAACATTGCCAGATTCTATGCGCCTCCACTGCGGCAATCCTAACGACAATAACCACTCAAATGAAAGAAAAAAAAAATTAAAAAAATTGTTGGATGTTTGGCATCCGCGCATCGCATCCATCGCATCGGCATAGGATTGTTTTATGACATCAACACCAGCTTGATAGTAAACACCTGTGAACATACGCACTCACACTTTTTGCGAAGCCTCCTGCGAAAGGATATTTCAAGTCTGCGACTTTGATACGCGTGCACAGTGCAGGTAGGTAGGCGCATACTCGTATAGGGAGCCCCAGTCGTGGGAACGTAGTAGACTCGTAGATACCCGTAGACCGTCGCGTCGTCGGCCACGCGCTAGATAGACGGGAAGAAGGTCGCCTGTCTCCAAAGCAATACCGATATAATACCTATAATAATGAGTGCACAGCACAGGTGAATGATATACTTTTATGGGATTGCGGCTGTGATACTATACGTTTGATAAGTGTGGCAGACTGGGGTAAGTTCGTGCACAACTCCTTATAATAATTCATTGGCGCGCATGTGTCTTTAATAAATTCCATCCAGAGGAGAGAGAGAAGCGATTATAAATATAATGCTGTGAAATTTTACGCGAATAAAATGGCGTCTTTCGGTGCATATTGCAATTGTGTTACTATTGCGTGTAGACATGTTTGAAAGGGGGGAGGGTCGGATCAAAATAGCCGGGAAGGTGGGAATTCTAATGGTTGATGACAATGGTCAAATATTCGCTTAAAAGAAAAACATAAGTACGTCACTTTCAATCCGATTTATTTGCGTTATGGGGCGGAAGTTCTTGCTCCTTAAAGTTGTCAATAGGGAGGGGGAGGGGATCTGAGGAGTATAGCCAGGAAGGTGGGAATTCTAATGCGATTGAAAATGTTCAAAAGCTCAAATGTTCTTCTAAAAGAAAATAACAAGTACTTCACTTTCAATCCGATTTTTTTTACGTTATGGGGTGGAATTTCTTGCTCCTTCAATCACCCATGGCTTCATAAATTTTTCGTTTCTGGTTCGTCTTCAAAAACTTTAGTGACTTTCCGTGGGTTTAAAAGTGCAGGGAGTGAGGGGCTTGAAGAAAAAATGTGATGACCTTTTTTTTGCTTCTCCCTTTTCTTGAGCCTTGATAAGAGTGGAGGGGGATTCAGGGGTAATAACCTTTGAATCCCCCATTTTTTGAGCCCTTTTCTTTTAAGTGGGGGGTTCGAGCCCTTAAAGCCCTCCTCCCCACGAACCGCCACTGAAAGGGTTTATCGAAACCTTTTGCTATATTGGCTTGAAGCATTATGTCTAATGCAAGTTCATGCAAAACTAACGTTCCGCGCTCTCAAAATTTCCTAAAACCACTTCTGAATTCATAAAACAGAAAATCAATAGAGGGCATGGAGGGGCAGTGCTGCCGTTCGTGTATATTTAATGGATTTTTTTAAATTCATCGATGATTCAACCGTTTGAGAAAAGATTACAGAGTTCAGTTCAGTTCAGTAATGTAATGCACGAAAATACTCGCATCTGCGTAATCTGCTCTCAATCAATGCATTTGCTGTTAAATTATTGAAATACGTACAAGTTTTCAAAGTCATCGACGACTCCACCGCTTGAGAAAAGATTACAGATGCGAGTGTTTTCGTTCATTACAGTAATGAACTGAACTGAACTGTGTTATCTTTTCTCAATCAGTGAAATCATCGGTGAATTGAAAAATACCATTAAATATACACGGAACGGCTGCTTTGCGGAGGGGGTATACCCTGGCACGTGGATCCACCTCTGGTCGTAAAGACGCAAGGAGTAAGATCGAACACGAATAAAGAGGCGAAATGTCATGCGGGAAAAGATCCAAGGTTTTTAAGCTCTCCTACGCTCCCTCATCTATAAACATGGCTGTCATATCATGCCGGAAAAATCTATACAAAGCGCCCATTTAGATCAACGAAAATTGTGGGAAAGGTTTCATTACCTTCCATCTGGCAACCAGGTCACACAGATGAACTGTCGTGATTGTTTTGTTTTGTTTTGTTTTGTAGGCCTTTACGCGAACGCGACTCGACCGTTGAGCTGAGGAAGCCGTAATTAAAGCTGCAAAAACACATTCACGCAAACAACGGGGAACGCAGGGCTGCCGTTTTGCGTGTAAGTAAACACGTTTTTCTATCGAACTCGATGACAGTTTTTTGAATTTCCCGCCAAACTCGGCAGCACTGGAGGTACGTGAACGTGAAGTTTTTCTTGCCCAACATTCAACGAGGGTCCGTCCAGTTGGTTCGTTGGTTCGTTTACAAACCTCATTTGTCGTGAATGAACTGCAAGCGGTCGGGATCTTTAGGAAAAAGAAAAAAGAAAAAGAAAGAAACGATGGACCCACAGCCTCACCATGACTGCTTGCCGTCCGCGCATGCGCGCGTGCTTTGATGAAATCGAAACCCCAGTCGTGTATTCCATCGGCGGATCCAGGAATCTTTCCTTCTCTCTCTTTTCTTATTTAGGACGTGTGTGTTAGAAAAGGAAAGATTAGGGGCAATCACGTGATTTTCGCCCACTCTTTTATCCTTTTCTAACACATGCGTTCTTATGGGGAAAGAGAGAGAGAGAGAGAGAGAGAGAGAGAGAGAGAGAGAGAGAGAGAGAGAGAGAGAGAGAGAGAGGACAATTCCTTGGATCCGCTATAGTGGTGTATTCGTTGGGACTTATGAGACACACCGCAACTCTGAGCTGATTCATACCCGAGCAAATTTCATGCTAAATACCTATTATTATAGCTCCAGCGTTTGATCTTTGTCCATTCACCTTCTTCAAACGACGAATCTCTTCGCGCTGCTTGGGAAATAAAGTTCTTTCGGCTAGAGTTTTACAGACGTTCTCATGTTAACTGCTCAAGTTCTGTTCAGCGAGTGGAAGGAACGCTCAATGGCCACTGTGACCTATGCTCACGAGTCGTGTTCTTAAAAAAAAATGTACTTTAATCAAACGTCTATCGATAACTACTGATAGAACTAATTAATTACAACATACATTTGTTTTGCCATTAGGTATACAAAGTACGTTTGTCAGCAGAGCAGTAGTGGCGTAACGAGACAAGTCTAGGCCCGCCCCTCCCGCAACAAAAAGCACGCGATACACCCCCCCCCCCCCCACCACACACACACACGCAGCTTCAAGTATTTACTTTCGTTGATTATATGTACAGCCAAACTGTCGGGCACTCGGCAAACATCATGCGGGTCGACATCATATAGTTTCTAAGAGATGATTAACTACACTGACGAAAAATTGACAATTTTAGGCTTGGTATAGGTGCTGAGATTACACGAATTGCATTTACAAATTCACCAAATTGTGAGGAGCCTCAGTTGCTTTTCGTAAAGTAGTTTGTTGAGGTGGATTAATCGGATCATTTATTTAACCCTCTCAGTGCTGAGTTATATGAACAAATAATTTCACAAATCTTAGAGACCTCTTACTAGTGAATCGAATGAACTTTTCTGATACTCGGAAAAAAATTCTGGCAGAATTTACCATCTGCATAGCTGATTTTGGAGTTTGCTATCAAGTATGGTAGATTTTACAATTATAATGGTAAATGCAACGTCCCTTGTGGTGAAATGTACCAACAGGTTATCTTAATTTACCACAAGGTACGTTGCATTCACCGTATGAGATGGTTTTTACCATACTTGATAGCCGACTCCAAAATCAGCTCTGCAGATGGTAAATTCTATCAGTCTTTTTTTTCCGTGTGTAATGGGGCAGTTGCAAGGGTCTGAAAAGTTGTGTTTTTTATGAGGAAAATGATAGCACTCGATGAGCTGAGAACAATAGTGCCTTTGGTTTTTCCTAGGTGTCTCGGTTTCGAAGATACAAAGGTGTAAAGTTGTAAAAACTCGGGTGTGTAGTGACGTCACTACGCGGAATTCCCATTTAAAACAATGTATTTTGGGCCAAAATCTCATCTCCGGAACAATGGGACTTAACTAGAAACCAAAGGCATCTTTGTTCTCAGCTCATCAAGTACTTTCATTTTCTTTACAAAAAACACAACATTTTAGACCCTTGCAACTGCCCCATTGCCATGAGAATATCGATTTTAATTGAAAATTTCATAAAAAGCTAAGTGTTAACAAATCGTTCTCTATAATGGACTATGGAGCGAAAGGGTTAACAGCTTTTACCGTGGCCGATGGAATTGAATTCCGTTATGGCAGTGAGGCCAAGTTCTGATGCGATTCTTTTGTTGTTTTTTTTTCGATACATTATTGCATTGTGTAGAATTATGGTGGATTATTTTTACGATTTAAGATTAAGAGAATTCAGTGGCGGTGATGTTACTGTCGCGTTGGATCTCAATGGGCGTCCCTAGGTCACATCACAAGTGGGTATTGTCATAGTGTCAAGTGGCCATCGGCCGGGAGGTGGGGGAAGGGTGGAGAGGAGGAGAGGAGGGGGAGGGGGAAGGCGATGATCATGGAGAGGTGGGATGAGGTGGGATGGTGAAGGACTAACACACTGCGGCAACAGTCACGCCACGGGTTAGTAACGGATCAACGAAGATTAGGAGGTGGCGTGAATGGATGGATTGAAAGCTCACCGTAAGCCGTCGGTTCTCTCATTTGACGATGCCTTTTTAAAGTCATTTATGCGAGGTCGGTTTTTCTGCTGCTCTCTTCGTTGACCTGCGAGACTTCCTCGCGACCCTTCGTGTCCTTTGAAGCAGAGTTTTTCTCAAATTCAGGGCTTTGGTTTTGATTAAAGATCAAACGAAAGTGAAACGTTTGTCTTATAAATATTCAAACGAGTGGATTAGCAAGGTGTAAAGGAGAATGAGATACGAACTGTGGGCCAGTGTGGGGTGTGACGAAACACCGGGGCTCTACTCTGCTGATAAGTACTTGGCCTTCTCTCTTCGACGTGACCACCGCACTATAGGGAAAGTCAGTCAACATTAGGGACAGCGATATATTTTTGAATTATTCTGTTCAAATTAGTTTTTGTTCTTAAGTTTTGTTTATTCATGGAATGTTTTCAACAGACTCATTGTTTTATCTATTCTCATTTATTTTATGAGTCGCAGAATCAGCAGCGGGTTTTCGTGCAATTTGGCAACAATGTTTTCCCTCTATTTGATTCTATGAACAAAACGAAAATACAACCGGCTTTGTTGATATAAAATCAAAACACTTAGTGCTGGACAAACTCGAAAGCCTGGATAAAAAGCCAAAACATAAAAATTCATAAAATACCTAATTTTATGAACTTTATTGATTTGGATTTTTACCCAGGCTTTTGAGTTTGCCCAACTCTTACGTGTTTCGATTTTGATTGTATGTATAACAATCGATTCTACAGCAGTAAAGCAGCGCTTCTCCAATAATCGATTGTTGTACATAGATTTAAATGGAGGAAAACCCGTTGATGCCAAATTGCACGAGCAACTACTTTTAGCATGGCACGAGAAAAGTGAGGTCCAAGTCCAAGGTCCAAGTCCAAACAAAAACGCTAAGGAAAAAGAATCGTTGCAAAAAGACGCACGTTTTAAATTTTTTACGCGAAAATCACACCGCTATAGCTTCTTTCATAAATTTTTAATAACAGTTTAGCTCAGTTCGTCCTTTATTAATCTTCGGCGCGTGGTTTCTCATTTTCTTTTTGTCTTTCCTGTAGTTAACAGCAAACATTTTTCAAAAGCTTAAGATATATCTTCCGCTCGGAACAGTGTCTGTCCACCTTTAAACTTCAGATTGAACACTTTTGGAGCCAAAATATTATTACTCCAAGACGGCAAGTATCCTTTCTCGTGTCGTTTCTTATAAGTTTTTGTAATTGTTTTTGTTTTTTTAAATATTAATTAAACGTTATAATGTTTACATTTACTTGTATCAGAACGACTTACATTGTATTTTTCCGTTAGACTTAAGTCATGCTACGGATGAAGTTTCAGTGTCATAATATGATACGCCCCACTGTGCGAGGCGACATAGAGTATAGATCGATGCTGTACAGAGAGGCAAGAGCTCTACGGGACCTTCAAGTTTTCTCTTCACTCTGCATCTCCGGTTTCGCCAACCGGCCTATCTCCATAACATCATATTTATGCTTTATAGCTTAAGAAAATGAAGAAGAAAAAGAAGAAAAAAAAATTACGCAAATTCTAATACGTTATCCCGCTTTTCAAATCACGTTCCAAGTCTATTCAAATGGCGTGGCGCGTTTCAACACCTTTATCTCTCGATTTTTATTAGTAAGTTATTAGTTGCTTTATTGTCCGCTCGAATTTCTCGGCGTAGTTGTCGTTCTCGCCACCTCGTTTCGTATATTTATATATGTGAGTGTATTTTGCAAAAGAAGAAGAAAGTAAAATAAAATATGAAACAAGACTAAAAAAAGAAAAAAAGAATGAGCGCCATTTCACTGAGCGGTAACTAGAGTAGTTGGCACGGGTCATGAATTTTGAAGTGCCTTGACTTTTGTGTTGGAACGAACGATAACCTTGCGGTTTCATGAGATTCGGTCACACGAATCTGCGTTCATTAATGCTAGGTTTTAGTTTGAAGACTGTATTACTACGCGATGACACTCACTTAACTACAGTTCAATGGTGCGGATCGTGTTATTTGGCAATCATGTTCTTTGCCATTTGAACCTATACAAAAGTTATACGATTACCGATGCCAAAAGTGACGATTACCGATCACTCAGTAATCGTGTAATCGATTACACTCATATTTGCCCAACTACACATACATTATGAGTCATGATATACTCACGAAAAGATGGATTAACATATTTTCTACACCTGAGACCATTGCCGGCGTGTGGGGAAAGGGGGGGGGGGGCTAAAAAGAATCGATGACCCTTTTTCCGGCTCATTAGATACAGTTTTTTGCTTTTTTAAAAAAGCCCCGCATCCTTACACAAGTGGGGAGGGGGGCTATAGTACCAATAACCACAATAGCCCAATACACACGCTGCCTACGCCTGAGGCTCAAGTATCGACCTATATTGATCAATTTTTACCGTGAGTTTATACAGTAATAGTAATTTATACCATGGTAAGTCATGCACGATTTAAATACATACAATTTGTTATTTTTATAATTTTTGCGGTATGCTTCGGGAAGGTCAGTCGTTGGTTGAAAGTAATCCAATAATAATTCAACTATGCACACGGCATGTGAAGTGACCCACAGCCACTCATCCACGGAGTAGAGCAAATTCCTACTTATAAAGTCGCGAACACGTGCACAAGCGAAAACATCAACATCGTGGTAGCTCATACATCACACAGATTCCACTAATATCTTAGAGGTGAAATATCCCCGGAGACTTTACAAACATACCCGTAGAGCACGAATTCTCTCTTGCCCGGGCGTCTAAGTCTCTGAGCTGTGATCTATGTCACACAGTGGAGGTAAATCGCGGTGTTTTTACGCCAATGGACCAAACGGTTTTACCATCTCTTGGGAACTTGGAAAACGGTTTTTGAAAAAGATCGCGGCAAATGTTCAAGTTTGGGAAGAAAATTAACCAATGTGCGCTGCACTCATGCAAAAAGAAACAGGTTTTTTTTTTTTTTTTTTTTTAGCAAAACGTATGTATTTCTAGCCTCTCGCTTCCAAGCCACGAGGGTGAGGTATGTAGAATCATACTCCGTTATTTGAGTACTAGTGCGTGTGATGATGCTCCATTGTTCTTATCACCCTCTTGGATCATCCTTGATCGTGTCCTCTTCAAACTGGACTAGCGTGCGGAGCAGTGGTGGCTCGTGCAATTTGGCAACCATGTTTTACCTTCATATGATTCTATGTAAAACAATCGATTCGATAGTGAAGCAGCGCTTCACCAGCAATCGATTGTTGAGCATGGATTCAAATGGAGCGTTGACATTGTTGCCAAATAGCACGAGCCGCCACTGGTGCGGAGTGAGTTCTTACACTTTTAGTTTCAAACAGATATTTTTTGCTGCTTTCCACTATACTCGCGATCATCCGGGTTGGAACCAAATCGGGTTGAGGATACTCTACGGCTATAATATATCCATCGAAAACTTTTATGATGCATGAATGAAAAAGGGACTCTTAATCAAACTACATATGTCAGAAATAAATGTACTGCGAATTAAAAGTCATCCATATAAAATGGTCAGAACTCAAATAAAAAGTTCCGAAATAAAATCCCACCATTTTTTTACAAGAATTCTGGTTCTATTTACCAGAACGATCTGAAAAGTATCAAAAATTTTGGTCAAAAAGGCTAAAATATCCGGCTGAAATGAAGGCAAAAATTCAAGGAACAAAATACCAGCATTTTTCATTGGCAGTTTTTTGATGGCATTGTATAAGGAGAACTTTTGTCTTACAATGGTCATGGTAGGAATAAGAATATCATCTCATCTTTGCTAGCGAGAAAAACCTTTAGAAACTGTGGTGGCACCAACGACGTAGCATAGTGAAAAATACAAAGATGTTAGTCTTTAAATCCGTTACTTGCGCCACGCATGCAACTGAGATCTTCGGAGAAAATTACATATTAAATAGGACTACATTATTGTAACAAAAATGCTTACGCAATGCAACGATTTTAAAAGCTAGGTTGGTTTTCCTTATAGGTAAAGGGTGAAGAGTGAAACTTTCCAATACTTCCATTCAGCAGTTTTCTTTATAGCAAAGTTTAACGAAAGATTCACTTCATCGCATCTCTTGACAGCCTGCAGATGTTTGCAATAGGCACATTCGAGTCACTGGACGAAGCTATATGGTCATCCTCTTTTCTAACAATTCAAACCGACAAGAGATTCACTCACCAGACTCGAACAAATTAGAGTGAGTATCATGACCATGGGTATTTAAAACGGAGATCTAACCTTGGATTAACTTTTATTCTGTTTTGTGTAAAAAAAAAAAATCCTGCCTCAGAGACTCAAACACCTGTATAGTAGTATGATAGCAGCACAGCGGCGCGGCGCCAAAACTCCTGAGATTTCACACAAAATAAAGAGGCTCTTCATTTTAACTTCAGTGCGGCACCTATTGTTTCAACGTTGAATGACCTCTATTTCTCATCTGTTCACTCTATATTGTTATACCAATGAAGGCAACGTTCACGTCACCATTTATTAAAAAAAACCCGAGCGGCTCAACTCTTTTAATTATAAGTTTGAGACAGATTAGGGCTAAAACCTTTTGCATCGTCACCGTTTTAAATTGACAACTAATCCACGCGGACGTTCTTACTCTCCGAAAACTTCTCAGGACCATTTAAGTCATTTGGCAAGAAATTCTCGGCTATAGGTATCGCCTCATAGAAAGTATCGATTTTCAAAAAAGCGATTTATTATGAGCTATACACAGTGACGCACGCGAAATGCCTAATGACACTAGTTGAGCGGCATTTGGAAGACGTTTTTGCTTTCGAAACATAACGAATGTTTCGTGACAGGGATAATTGGTTTGAAAAACATTTACCCGTTACAACAGTCAAGGACACATCCAGGAAAAAAAAATGCGACGGAAACAAATGAGTTTGCGAGATGCAGTGCTTGTAAGTACATTTCAAGGCGGGCGCAACTGAAGGAATTTCACTCATTTGTAGTATTCCAGCTCTATAATAAAATTAGAACCGAGCTTTTTGCTGTGTAGCGCATGGGTTCAATTTTTGGTCATTTTAATTCTTTGTCTTTCCGATTCTTGCTAGCGGCTCCTTTTTTGTGATAATAATTTAACTTGTTTGTAAAGCGCTCTAAAAGAGATAGTATTTTCTATTATGAGAGTTCGTCGGTAGTTATTATGCGTGCGGAGAAAAAAGTTCTGCTAGAAATGGTTAGAGTAATTTAAATGAAAAGTTCCCGATAGGAAATCAATTCTGACAGTTTTAAAAGGAGAATTCTGGTCTAGTAGTACTGTACCTACCACTTTTATTTTTCACCTACCATTCTGTAACAGAAAAATCTGGTGAAAAATGTCGGAATTGTTAGCCAAAATGGTCATTAGCACTTTACTTATAAAAACACCAGAATTCTCCTGAAAATGGTCCAGATTTCTTTTCAGGAACTTTTTATTAAAATTCTGGCCATTTCGAGTAGAACATTTTTTTTCGTGTGAATTCAATTTTTCGTTCTTACATTACCATGCTGCAATGGGGCAGTTTCTTTCTAATTAGATCTCATTGTTCCGGAGATGAGATTTTCGCCCAAAATACATTGTTTTAAACAGGAATTCAGCGTTGTGACGTCACTGCGCAAACGATTTTTTACAACTTTACTCGAGTGTTTCGCCAAAACCGGGACTTTTCGGAAAAAAACCAAAGGCACTGTTGTTCTCAGCCCAGCAAGTACTATCATTTACTTTATAAAAAACATAACATTTCAGACCCTTGCACCTGCCCCATCCAAATTTCGCACACTGCCAGGACCATACATTTTTTGGTCCCCGATGCTCCATTAAAGAAATATAAAGTTAGATCCACCATTTTTAGGTGTAGCTCAAAGCTCATCCACCCCGAACAGTTTTTGGACCCTTGTTAGAAACCAAAGGCATCCTCGTTTTCATCTCACTGAGTATTATCATTTGCTACTGAAAAAAGCCAAAATTCAGACCCTTGCAAGTTGCAACTGCCCCTTTACCGATTTCAAGAGATTCAAGATTTTCATATTTCGTGCAGACTGAAAGGGTCAAGATCCGTTTCCTCAAAGAGCTCATCATATTATTTGTATAGTTTACTTCAATCTGGCATTAGTGCGGATACTTCATTAGTCGTCACTTCTCTCTTCCGCAAAATGAGAAGAAAGTGTTTAAGATGATTGGCAAAGGAGTCAAGTGCACGGGACAAGGATGCTTCTTTGTGCAATGTGCATAGCTTTCATTTTCCATTGATGCGAGATGCTGATTAAAAAGCGTGGACAAACCGCGCGGCCAAAGGAGCAAGATCAGGATCAACCGCAGCGCATGGCAGCAAACGTTTACCACCGTCGCACTGTGGTCTGACTTAAAAAAAAAAAAAAAAAAAAAAAAAAAAAAAAAAAAAAAAAAAAAAAACAAAAAAAAAAAAAAGATCATCAAAGATCTTCGTCTCCGATATTTTAACCCTTTAACCTTTTACGGGCCAAGCCCGAGTTTACTCGTTTTTCTTCTCCAGTCTATTTCACATTGCTCCTGCATGTGTTTAGCGATTCAGAATAAACGCGGTTCTGGAGGTTGACACTTACAAGATAAGGTTTCGTTTGTGCGCCTTCAATTAGTCGTATAGGCAATTCTAACTCCCCCGAGTACGAGTAGTTAACTACCCTCCCTATATTTACGGAAGAGTGGTGTTCTGTTGATCAAACCTGGTCTGTAAAGGGTTAACTGCCAGGTTACCCCGAATTCAAGTTTGCTTGCTCAAATTGACAGAGTACTTACATATTCCTACACCACGGTGCTAATTTTGCATACACAATTAATTGAAGGCGCTTGAGAAAATATTATGTTTCAAATATTATCAACTTGGAGTCGCTCTTAATGTGAATAAAAAACTGACATTGTATGAGGCAGATTTAGTCGTAGAAACGAATATACCTACTCGGGTGTGGTATTGAAAGGATTAAGCATAGCTCGACACTTTATACAGTGACTCTTCTAGGTTTGAATTACTAGTCAAAAGTTGTTTCTGTGATTAAAAGTGGTCCTAAAAGGTTAAATGTGCTGAACTGATGAGTTTACTTTCTGGCTTTTGGCCACTTTTCTACGATCTCAGACCATAGTGCGTCGCATCGACGCGATCCGTGTGGTTGGCGTCGCGTCGCGTGGCAGAATGCTGCAAACATTTTTAATTTAAACATTGCGCATGGCATGCAAAGAATGTGTGCGCTGAAACTAGTGCTGTCATTTTGTGGATATTTATTGGCACTCTACAATCTTTTGGTAAAGGAGCAGTTGCAACTGGCAAGGGTCAGGATTTTGGCGTTTTTTCAGTAGCAAATGAAAATGCTCAGTGTGATGAAAACGAGGATGCCTTTGGTTTCTAACAAGGGTCCAAAAACTGTTCGGGATGGATTAGCTTTGGGCTGTACCTAAAAATGGAGGATCTAACCTCACATTTCTTTAATGGAGCATCGGGGACCAAGAAATGTATGGACCTCGCATTGTGCGAAATTTGAATGAGACAGTTGCAAGGGTCTAATTCTTTTGCTTTTTGTTTTTTTGTTTTTTGTTTTTTAATAGGAAATAATAGATAGTAGTTGATAAGCTTAGAACAATGGTGCCTTTGGTTTTTTCCCAAGTGTTCCAGTTTTGGAGATACATACGTGTAAACTTGTAAATAATCGGGTGCGTAGTGACGTCACTACGTGGAATTCCCATTTCATCAAGCAATGTATTTTGGGCCAAAATCTCATCTTCGGAACAATGGGACTTAATTAGAAACCAAAGGCATATTTGTCTTGAGCTCATCAAGTACTTTCATTTTCTTTATAAAAGACACAGAATTTCAGACCCTTGCAACTCCCCCATGGTGTGCGGTTCCGACCAACCAGGGAGCTTACGCACGTCACATGACCGTGCGTAAGTTACGCTCGGGACCTAACATTTTTGGTCCCTGAATGGCGAGAGCGCTCCCAATTCATTAGGTAACTTAGGGTTGGTCTAGAGTCTACCCGTTTCCTCCCAATGCAATGCAATTCGTTGGTTTATCTCTCGTGATACTTTATTTTAAGGTTAATTTGTGATAATGCCGTTTTTTGACGGTCCATTATGGTGACTGATGTATGTTGAAGTTCTTTGGGCGGACTGTGGGCCTGTCAGACCGTAAACTTCATACACGAAGAGAAATATTTTTTTAATCCTAGGTGTATTTCGTTTGTGTTAAAGGAGCTGCTCAACGAAATATTGACTGAGGGGAAATTCCTTTAACCCGAGGAAAATGTCTGCTACTACAAGTAAAAGATTCCTTGTGGTGACAGTGATTCTTCTTCTTCATGCAATCAGAACTTACTTCGCGCAAGGAAGCATGTCTCAAGTAAACGTGTTTCCTTGTTTTTAAAGAAGTGATATCTCTCAGTGTACACACGTGTAACTGCAAATCCGGTACGCTTAGGAAAACATTTCGGAAGGACGAAGGAAGAATTATACGTTCAACCGATACCAACTTTCAAATAAGACAGACTGAGAAAAAATATATAACGGCTATAGTTGGACCAACAAACGTATATATTTAGTTTCAAACGAGAACCGCGCGATCCGGGAATGAATCCGGGCCAATCCTTATCTGTTAGCTCGAATGCCTCGGCCGCGGCCTATTTTCGCTGTTGAGGCCCAGAGAGTAAATTCGTCTCTATTCTCGAAACGAGAGCCATCATTTGCGGGTTGCAATACACACTCCGCTGCTCTGCGCCGCACTGGTCAGGTTATAAGTCGTGCAGTGCGCAGCAATATAGCGCAGACGC
Organism: Trialeurodes vaporariorum; assembly: GCA_011764245.1. Lineage (NCBI taxonomy): Eukaryota > Metazoa > Arthropoda > Insecta > Hemiptera > Aleyrodidae > Trialeurodes > Trialeurodes vaporariorum. The sequence continues at coordinate 36,275,591 of VMOF01000024.1, forward strand.
TGGTGAAGATGAGCAAGAGCAACGAATGATTGGGGGGGGGGGGGGGGGGGGCTCGTTCTCGTGACGTTACGACGCGCGGCGGGTGGCTGTCGTAATCGCTAGGTGGCGCGTCGCGGAGCAGCGCAGCTTCGGACGTTGTGAAACTGGTTGACGCTACAGCTCAAAGTAGAGAATCATACACCAAAGCTCATCGTTTCAATTTAGAAGGCAGGATCAATAGCTATAATCTTTGGCCAATTTGTCTTTTGAAACAAAGGAAAATTAAGGTGATTCCTAACCCCTCTGATATAATATTCTGGCCAAATAGATAGCGCCACTTGTCACGTTTTTAAAATTTGACTTTGAAAGCCTAAAGTTTTTTTTTTTGAAAGTATTAATCGAAAAGGGCGTCGTTTTTTACGTAATGTTTTCAGCCTGATTATTTCAACAATATTGGTCCCACATCGACGGAGAAATCAAGCACCGAAAGTGTTGAAATTTATGGCTTAAAAATTGAGTAAAAATGATGCAGTTCCTAAGGGAAAGCATCATTCGATCAATGCTTCCATAAAAAAAAAAAAAAAAAAAAAAAAAAAAAAAAAAAAAAACTAAAAGCTTTTAAAGGAAAATTTAAAAAAAGAACAATTACTTGTGGCGCTCTCTATTGAACCAGAATCTCAATTTAGACAGATGAGGACCTTAACGTTAAATAATACTTTTGAATTTCAAGGCCTTCGCTGGGTAAAAACAAAAAAGAAAATACGCTGAAACATTTACCTCAGTATAATAAATGATTTTGGTGCCTTTAAAGGAGGGCGAGAGGTGACTGAGAAAATGGTGCTACTCACCTTACTAGACACCTACGACAGACAATCTATAGAGTCTAGGCGTTTACTATACAATCGTGTAAGCGCCAAAATAATAAATATTGTGATTGTAAATCTTACAAGGTATTTTCTTCCTGTGATTCTATACGCGGGGTAGCTCAAAAGTAAGTATCATGTTGTTGTTGAGTTTTTATTTATAACGGAGACGGATATTGAAGCTTGAGGAAATTGGAATAAAATAACATTTAAAAAAAAAATAGTACAGTAAGATTTTACGCATGATACCTTTAAAAACAGTCAAACCTGAACGCATTTCAGAGAAATTTTCCCTAGCTCCATTGGTATCGGAACATATAAGTTGTAAAATTTTGAAGTACACGTACTTCATAATTTCGCAGTAATGGATTAAAATGGATTAAATTTAATCACTCGTCTTTCTTGTGTCCAGCTTTATTATCGTTGAATGTATTTCGCAAGGTTTCGGTAATTATCTACTCGCAGATTATTAAGCTAATTATATAGTAAAGTAAATTAAATAAAATGAATAAAGTTCGATTCGGGTGCATGTTTGATGTGCGTATATATACATAGCATTACAGGTGTAGGCACGGCCGCGGCACAGCGGGGAATTAAAAAAATACATCATTCCGATGAGAACATATAACCAACACCCTCTTTAAACTTATTGGATTACATTCATACCAGAAAAAGGAGGTATAAGCTTAATTATTCGGGATTAAAATCTGTGATTGCAGATTATAACTTGAATTAACATTCATATCACCTGGCGCCAAGCCTTAGAGATATGAACACGAAAAAACAAGCAGGGGATCTCTAATACAATTTATGTATTGGTAAAGCGTACCATGATATATGATTGTAATTTTGATTATTACAAGTTATTTGGTATTTAGTGTTTAAGGGCGTGCGCCATGACACCCACGCAGAACAGAAAGAGGGTGATCCAGCTCCCATCAGGAATGGGCAACCTTCAAAAAAATCTAAAAAATTCAGGGTCTTTAGACCTCTCTGAGATAGGTACGTTTAAGCATGCCTAATTGTTTAATTTTGATCCACTGCAGATGGAGGGAGGGGAGCCTAAAGTCAAAACCTTTAAAGCCACATGACCTCCACCCAAATCAATATTTTGCCTTTTCTTTTGCGATAAAAGATTCCTCTTTACAAGAGCTTTAAATAAAAAATGTGTATTAAAGTCCATCGATTAGAGGGGGACATATTTTAAGGGGGTACCTCAGGGGGGGGGTTCCCAGGGGGAGATGCCACGCCTAAATCCAATACTATATACGACAAATGAGGATCTCCGATTCGAATAAGATGATTGGAAAGATAATAAAATCCCAACACTTTTGACCGGAAGTCGATACCTTTTTTCGATATATCAAAGGTCAAAGTTCGACACGGACCCACGATCCAAATTTAAAAAAAAAAACTTTGGGTCTAAGATGCTTTAAAAAGCAAGCCCCTTTCGAAAAAAATATGTCGTCTCCAAAAAGTTTACTTGAAAGGGTTCTTTTGTGACCTTCATTTTTTTTTGACAGTTTCAAAATTTTCACAGGCTGAAAGAACAGGAAAAATTTCGAAATTCAGAAAAAGCCGAAGCATGCGGGTTCCATTGATTTCAAAGAAAACCATTTTCAGGGGGGGGGCACCAATTTTAAGACCCCCGAGGGAAGTATGAGTAGGGGACACGACCCCCGATAATCAAAAAATTTCCCCCGCCTTCGGGGCGCGTGAGAATCGGTAGCCTTCTGTAAACGGTCAATGATATAACCCATAGTTAAGCGTTTTCTGAATTTCGAAGTCTTCCTTTTATGCAGCCTCTGAAAATGTTGGTATTTTCAACAACAAAATAGAGGTTTAAAAGCGACCTTCAAGTACAATTTTGAGACATATTTTTTTCTGAAAATTGCTTGCTCTTTAAAGCATTTTAGACCCAAAGTTTTTTTAAGGATCATTCGATGGGGAGTTAGGATTTTTGAAAATCGGTCCTTAGCAAACTTCGATCTTCGATTGATCGAAAACGCAGAAGGGTATTGACTATTGGTTTTAGGCAAGATTCCTAGAATTTTACATCCTCCTTCCAATCATCTAATAAAAAATTACGGTTTTCATCTGAAGTATTTAATTTAGGGGACATTTTTTAAACACTCTGTGTTCAAGTTTCACCTATACCTATACTTACGAGAAATCCAATAAGTGTATGTTACTGCGTACACCTATACATTACAGAGTGTTGAATGAATGTAAGGATATCGAAGGAGTCCAGCCGGGTGTCAGGTGCGTAAATACGCTATACGCTTTGCCTCGTTTCTTAATTAATTGATGTGGGCTCTTGGCACGTCCGCGGCACCACTTTTCTTCGCAGCCATTTGAAGGCGCGGGGGGTACCAGAAAAATACAAATGGGCAACTCTAATAATAATTTAATATATGCACAGATCTTAGAAGTACCCACTGCACTACTTGTTTCTGCGCCCATCCGCCTATCTAATGCAGTTTTAATTGAAATGGATGCTTATTTTTTCCACTTTCAATTCTTTTCATGAATTATTTTCTTGTCCCGCCGTTGTTTGTATTTATTCTTTCAGCGATATTTTATTTCTATTAATTTGTATCCGATCCGGTTTTATTCTTCGCTCAGATCATCACCTATAAGTCAAGGGTGGATACAAGAGTTCGGCTTTCTCTCTCTCCCCCCATTTGATTACTCGTGTTGGAATAGGATTAAGGATGGAAAATATTGAGATTTTCAAATCTAACTATTTTTACCTCACTTTTATATAGTTCCGAAAAAGATACCTAGATTCTCTTTCTATCAATTTAACATTTTCTCGTTTTTTTCGATCAGTTCCGCAACTCAACATCAATTCTCAACAATTTCTCTCTTTCTAAATTCCTAATCTACCGCAATCTTCCTAAATCTTCTTCCAGTTCTTCCTTGTCCTCTTTTCATCCTTCGTGCATTTCAAGTGACAGTTTTCAAGTCAAAGGAAGTTCGAGGAAATGTGAAAGCATTTAAGCATTTAATACCGATTTCTGCCACCAGAGCTCTACCATTCCATTAATGTATAATGACAGGCCGAAAATCATTTATATTTGAGAAAACGGAGAGTCAGTTACTATGATGATCATCTGAAGATCGTCTCTGCAAAATATCTCGTCAATAACTTTCAGAATGAGGCTTAAAGTACCGAAAAATGAAATATCGCATTTCAGTACAAGAATCTATTTGTGATATTTCATTTTTTGGTACTTTCAGCCTTATTTTTGAAGTTTTTGGTGAGGTATTTTGCAGAGACGTTCTTCAGATGATTATTTAGTAACTGACCTTCCGTTTCTCAAATATAAATTACTTTCGGCCTGTATTTTGACATTAATCGAACGGTAAAGCTCTGATGGCATAAATCGGCAATAAACGCTGAAGAATCACCTTAAGAGCATAATGCCCGAGAGGTGTAATTTTTAGTCATGCTGCTTTCTCTGAATGCGACTTCGAAAAACTAATAACTCCGAAAACGTTGGGAATTTGGATCGAAAAACTTCTGACAAGTTTCAAGGCCTTACGTTTTTCTCATTCCATTTTAATTAGACATTATTTTCAGATGCGTCTACAATTTTTTTAAATCAAAATCAACGTTCTTCATGTGGACTTGGTAACATACACTTGGCAGCTCTGGTAATGTAACTCTTGAGGAATCTAATCGGTCTTAAGTCAAGGCCATTAGGGGCGTGTGTCAGTTATACCAGCCGCGGTAATTCATATTGTTCAGTAAAACTTGAATTCCATATTTTATCAGCAGTGATTTCTCTGATCCGGATTTGCTTGACGGAAACTTTGCAAATGCGCTTAGTAGGGCGGGACTTATGAGTTTCAAGATATCACAATGAGTATATGACAAGAGCGGGCGATTTGTATCTACTGATCAAACGCACATTTTATTTTTCCTCAGAAAAACGAATTTTTTTACGTCACTGAGTCACCATCATGAGCGAGTCTGATCAGCGAAATTGCCACTATAATGTTTAGCGCTCGATGATATTCTCACTGAAATAACTATCGACTGTAACCAGCCTTTTTCGGAAGTGTGTAGAAGAATACTTACGAATACAAAAAAGGTTTGTATTTGGTCTGCTAAACGGAATTTTTACTCAAAAGAGAAAAAAGAAGTAGCGAAGGACGGAAAACTCACCTGAAACAAAAAAAAGGTAAAGAGACGTTAAATAAGAGACAAATCGAGAAACCATGTCTACAACCGCGGTATGAAAATTCGTAAATCAAAACTCTGATTATGACGTCATCACGAAATGAGCTGATTGCTGGATATGATCCGGTGACGTCTATCATATTAGGAGCTTATCAAGTGAAATTAATTGCGAGTGCTGATATTTACTTCTATTATCAGGAGGGCTGACTGTATCTGATCTACATTAATGTTTAGATCACAAGTTACGTATATATTTTTATAGATGATTCCCGACTCGAGGCTCGTTAATTTATTCAAACGATTAATGAACGTTTGTTCAGTAATTTGATAAAACTTAATCAACAGAAGTTTGATTGATAATTTTTCTGATCTTGGATAAGATAGCGATGATAAAGTGAAATTGTAGGCGTAGAATTATTCTAAAACACTAAAAATTAGGAAAATTAACACTGATGGATGGTGAATGTCGCGGACACTTGATGTCGTTTATTATGCTTCGCCTTTAAGAGTACAAGCAGAGTAGTTTCATCTGAACGTAATTGAAATATCAGTCATGTACTGTAGAGCCATAGAGCAGGCAATGGTAGTGTGCTCTACACAGTAAAGAACACTACCCTTTACGGGTGTCAGTATATTCACGGGTATTTACAACATTAGTACTCACTGGAGAAAGCAATTGCCCACTGGGGTTTCTTTTAAAGTAGAACAGAATTTTACGGACGTATGTTAGCTTATATCTCTATTTAAGACATGTAAGCGTGGCCGCTGATGAAGCCACACGCAGTTTCTATACGATGCTTAAAAAAAAAATTGCTCGTCTCATTGCATCAATAAATTGTCTGATTCGTTTCCCTTTAGCAAATAAAGCTTATTTTCGCGACTATACCCGACCATCTGATTTGTTCAATCGAGTTGACCGTTGCTGCTAATCTTTGAAAACCAATGTTTGATGGTTTTTTTTCGGAAATTGATGACATCAAAGTCATCATATTCGTCCCTGCCTTGGCGGATCCAGAGCCATCTGGCAATAGTGTATTTTTTCATTTGATTGCTTGCGAAGTAATTGATTGGTTACAAGGATATAGCCCCTTAAAAAATCGATTGTTTACCATACATTCAAAACGTAAAAATGCGCAGTTGCCAGATTGCTGGACCCACGCCTATGGCCCCTTAGTACAAGTTGTTCGCAAAATTCCATTACCGAAATTCCGTCGGCAATTACTATTATTTTTTTCTATAAAATTATGTGATGGAATTCCTAATTCTGTGAAATATCGTGGGATTCCAAAAGATTTCTCCTGCGGAATTTCATGGAATTATACATGAAAGGTCCTCAGAATGTTGGTTATGGAACATCCATCTTGGAGCCCATTTATTACCAGGGTCTCATTGATTGGTAGGGTACAGACAAGCCCAACGATTTTGATGTAATTGATGTTTGAAAAACATCCAAAAACAAGCTATACATTTTTGTCTTTGAGATTTGTATCGGGTTTATACATAAGAGCCATACCAGATCACTCGCAAAACTATGCTTCCTTGCTAGTATTATAGATTCATTGATAACCCTTTCATAATCGGTGCTGCCTATGTTTATTTTGACGGTTTTGAATGAAACTCATATAGAGCTAGTTTAAAGGGGTGGGGGAAGAGAATGGGGATTCTTGTAGTAAAAAAAAAACAAGCAGCCAGCAGATTTTGTATCGCAATCTAGCGATACAAAGATAACATGCAGTCAATCAGTGTAAGCTGCTTTGACTGTGCGTTGTTATTCTTGTAATACCGCTTTTCATTAAGGTGATTCTATGGCAAACTCCCGAAAATTTTAATCCGATAGATGGCGTTACTTGTCGCTTGCTCCGGAAATGGCCGTTTTTTGACGGTTTTCGGCTGTTTTCTCTGAACAGACGAATAATTGACGAAAAATCAGAATGTCAGCACCTGCTTAATTTTTTGCTTGATTTTTTGAGCCATAAACTGGCCAAATTGGTTCTAAAATTAAGGTGAAAGTATGCAAAGAAAAAATCATGTGTAATTTGGAGTTGTATCAGCAAAGATTACAGGTGAAACAGAAACCTGTAATCTTTACTGATGCAACTCCAAATTACGTATGATATTTTCTTTGCATAGTTACGCCCAGAGACAAATAGAGACCTTGCACTATTCCTGCGCGCGGTGTCCACTTTTCTTGGTTCAATTTTGTTCGGAACTCATCGAAACAACAGCCAACATTCGCATAATGTTGACTGATGAGCACGTATTTTGCATTCGCCGAGCAAACCCTGTTTCCGTTTCCGGGACCGCGGACCAATCACAGCCTTTTGTTGAGCTTCACCATCCAACAATATGCGAAGGTTGATTGTTGAGGCCGATGAGTCCCGACAAAAGTAGTTCACGAAAAGTGGACACTGCGCGCAACCACGGGAAGAATAGGGAGTGCACGGTCTCTATTTGTCTCTGGTTACGCCTTTATTTTAGAACCAATTTGGCCCGTTTATGGCTCCAAAAATCAAGCAAAAAATTAAGCAGGTGCTGACATTCCGATTTTTCGTCTAATATTTGTCTATTCAGAGAAAACAGCCGAAAACCGTCAAAAAACGGCTCTTTTCGGAGCCAGCGACAAGTGACGCCATCTATCGGATTAAAATTTTCGGGAGTTTGCCATAGAATCACCTTAAGTTTCATAGCATATAGGGTGTCAATTAAAAAAGGAGCTAGGCCAAATATCTCGAGAACGGCTCCGAATTTTGAAAAACACTGAAACAAGTGTTCAATTACCTTGAGGGGGACATCTTTATAGGGGGTTTTTGATTTTGGGGCCATCTCTGGGGGGCCCGCAGGGCGGATACCACGTCCCTAAATTCAATACTTCAAACGAGGACCCCCATATTTTATTTATTAATCGAAAAGAGGGTAAAATTATCAGACTTTTGGAGCGAATCGAAGTTCAATATCGTTTTTCGTTTTTGATACATCGAAAGTCAAAGTTCGATTTGGACCAATTTTCAAAAAATCATTACTCCTCTTTGAAGAGTCGGAATTTAAAAATCAAGGACACAAAAATACTCTAAAAAGTAAGCCCTTTTCAGAAAAAAATTCAATTATAACAAACATTTAGTCAAATTTTGGTTTTGAAGCTTCCAAAACTTTTAGACGTTTTTTCGATAGCTTCGAATACTGTCATTCAGGGTAACTTTGTGCATTGGGGTGTAACTTTGTGCATGCCTAGTTCAAGCTGTATAAAATGTGGAATCTTTCAGAAATTGGCAGCATTGAACACAAAACACTCTTTAAAGTTACTTAGGTGTGTTGAATGAAATATATCAAAAGTTGCAAAAAGTTGTCCTGAATCACAAAACGTCTTGCACAAAGTTAGACTCAAAGTGCACAAAGTTACCCTGAATGACAGTCGCCCTGTGGTGCATATTTGAGGGGGGAGGCTCAATCATATCTATTTCAAGTTTTTTTTTTTCAAAAAAGCTCTTTTTAAGTTATGAGAAAAGCTCGTGTCCTTGAAGTTGAGGCAATTTCCAACATTTCTGCTCCCATGGACATTTACCAAAAAACCAAAATTTTTTTGAGTTACGGCGGATTTTTGGAAAAATTCTAATTGGCTTTTGTGGCCACCCTGTTGAGAATTCTTCAAGTACAAAACAGATTCTGATCAAATGGATGGAACCATTTTGATTGATGTGCCACTAGTTTGGTACTTTAAAGTGAAAAAATTAGGTGTACTTCCTTAAATTAAAATTTTGGGAAGTCTAAGTCTCAGACCATGGAATCAGTCCGATTCTGCCATTGAAGTCCAAAAATTTTGATTTGAAAAAAGACACCTTATTTTGTCTCCTCAAGTGAACTCGTTGCACATCGATCGGAAGGTTTCGATACATTTTTTCAGAATCTGTCAAGATTTGTGAGAAATTCTCAACTGGATAAGCACAAGGGTTGATTCAAAAATCTTCCAAGTCCCCATGGCTAAAAAAATCTGGGTGTTTTGGTAAATGTCTATGGGAGCAAAAATGTTGGCAATTGCCTCTGCTATGAGGGTATGAACTTTTTTCGTACTTTTAGAAGATACTTCTTAGAAAAAAACTTGATAAGTGTGTGAGCTTCTCCTAATATGAACGAAGAGCTGTTGAGGGCTTTTGAAAATATCAATCAGTAACAGATGTATCCCCCCCCCCTCTCCTGTCTAACTTTTGAACGAGTTGAGATAAAAAGTTGCGGTTTGGACCATTCTTCATAGCTTTAGATGAACTTAATTTTTTTGGGGGTCAACCCCCCCCCCAGGGGGGCTATTTCAAAATTTTCAAACATCAACCCCTATATTGTGATACATCGTTTGAAAGGGCATAAAATTCCAAGACTTTTGGCGCAAACTAGAGGTCGATATCGTTTTTAGTTTTCGATATATCGACTTTCAAAGTTCGATTTTCAAAAAATCAGAATTCCCATTTAAAAAGTCGGAATTAGAAAAACTAGGGGTCTAAAATGCTTTAAAAAGCAAGCACTTTTCAGAAAAAAATACGGTTCTGCCATACATTTAGTCCAACTTTGGTTTTAGAGCCCCACAACAATGTTCTAAAATATTGCTCCTCAGGGGGGCTACCTCAAAAATTCCGAGGCACGACCCTTATCGAGTGATACAGCGCTCAAAAGGTCACACTGAATTGAGCATTTTGGCGCAAACCGCAGGTCGATATCGTTTTTAGTTTTCGATATATCGAATGGCAAAGTTGGATTTTCATCTTTTGTCAAATTCCAATATATCGGAACCTAAAAACGATATGGACCTGCGGTTTGCGCAAAAATGCTCAGTTTAGTGTGCCCTTTTGAGCGATGTATCACTCGATAAGGGTCGTGCCTCGGAATTTTTGAGGTACCCCCCCTGAGGGGCAATATTTTAGAACATTGTTTGGGGGCTCTAAAACCAAATTTGGACTAAAAGTATGGCAGAACCGTATTTTTTTCTGAAAAAGACTTGCTTTTTAGAGTATTTTAGACTCCTAGTTTTTCTAATTCCGACTTTTTAAATGGGAATTCTGATTTTTTGAAAATCGAACTTTGAACGTCGATATATCGAAAACGAAAACCGATATCGACCTCTAGTTTGCGCCAAAAGTCTTGGAATTTTATGCCCTTTCAAACGATGTATCACAAGATAGGGATTGCCATTTGAAAATTTTGAGCTAGCCCCCCTGGGGGCCCCCTAGGGGGGTGGGGGGTTTTGACCCCCAAAAAAATTAAGTTCATCTAAAGTTATGAAGAATGGTCCAAACCGCAACTTTTTATCTCAACTCGTTCAAAAGTTAGACATAGGGGGGGGATACATTCGTTACAGCCTGTACATCATGTCTAAGTAACTAAATAAATGCGAGAAGCTCAAATCATTTTTAAGCGTTTCTCCCATCGGACTTTAGACATTTTTTTCAAATGGTAAACCTGTATCATAAAATTTGTGCTTTTAATAGTACAATATATCTTGAAACGTATAGTCAGACTTAATTTCTGAATTTCTCAAGTTTATAAATGGATACTTTATGTAAAAATACTTCAGATCACCAAGTTTCAAGTCTATTTGATTTGTAACTGTGGCTATTACTGCAAAATCAAATTTTAGCAACACATGGAGGAATCGCAGTTCAAGAGGGGGGCATTTTTTTACCCACATTCATAGGGAAAACATGTTTTATTTCGGGCTCCAATATACACAGTAGAAGTTTGCGCCCGGAATTTAGTTGCATTTTGCATATTCCTAATATTTTGTAGCTTGCACTTATTTAGTTATGATTCAATTAAATACTTTAATCCTGCGCACTTATAGGTGGTTGTGGCTGATATGATTAGTGGTGTTTGCAATTTATCGCTCCTCACCTACGATTGTAATCCTCGCCTTGTTGAAAGGTGCTGTTGGCATGGTCATAAATAAAATCTTAGGATGCGAAATTCCATTGACTTTCAAAAATTAGTTGCTAGGTATGTTTGTTCTGAGTTGGGCAAAGGAGGTAGTACTTGAACACTACGAGTACTGTACTTGGCATTCGTAATTTTTTTAAATCGCATTTCAACGGTAATCAGAGTGAATTTTCAAAGAATCAAGAACTGAGTACAGGTAGACTACCCCGTTTCCCCAACTCTGGCCTTGTTGCACATTTCAGCCTCAAACCCATTTAAAAGTTATTCAACAGTACAGCAATAAGAAGTAAGTAAGTACACACATCAAAACAAAGAGACGAGTGAACTTTCGGACTACTGATTGAGGAAGAATATTGAGACAATCTCCATGTAGAGAGCCGTTTTAACATCTGATAAGCACTATACGAGGGATTAAACCTGTGTTGTATGCTAATGGATGAAAATAATGAAACAGGTTGGTTTTAATCTTACCTTAAAGCATCAAAGCTGGATCATTTCGGACAGCAACCAGGGAGGGTGTAAATATGGCGGACAACAAGCTTTTCTAAATTCAAATTATAGGTAGCCGGAATGGCTTTTAAAACATTTGAAGATTTGGAAATTGCTGCTGCCACAGACCAGTTCAAGATTGTCAATTACTTAATAGCTATATGGTACTTCTTGTAGCACCATTTATTTTTTTAAAAAAGGTCATAAACAAAGTAAAAACCGAGCAAGTTATTCAGAAAAATTGGATGATTCACTTCAAAGACAAGTAAGTAATTCTTGAACCTTCTGATAATCCTGTAGCGTGAGAACAACACTGTAGGTGTAAAATGAATTTCTTGCAGCGTTGAAAGTGTATACTGTGTAGGAAGTAGGTACCTTTTAAGACAGGGAAATGTCCGAAAAACACCAAAATGTGGAGTTTTGATGAATGATTAGCGCAGAGATGAAACGTTTGAAAGTCAATGTTTTTGGAAAAAGTAAAGTCGTATGTTTACTTTTGTTCATAAACAATGAAAACAAACCATGAGCAAACCAAATTCTGCTGTGAATTTTAAATAGAAATGCGTCAAAAATGTCTTTAATACTAGAATTTAGTCCTTCACAGCGTTCAGGTGTAATTATGGACTAATTGTAAGTGTGACCTTATTAAAAGCCTTGACGCAGTTAGAGCCATTCGTTTACTGCCTTGTCTTACCAGAGTCCCCCCCCCCCTTTCAAAAAGAAGGTACCTTCAAGACATTTCCCCTAGAATCACTGGAAGTATTGCCTCTTGAGCTCCCAAACTGTAAAGTATTATGTTTTTCCAATGTTTGTCCATACAAGAGTTGTTCCAAAATTTAAACTGTCGCAAAAAATTTTCCTTTACCTGCTTCAGTTTGATCCTAGAAAGCTCTCACGATCATCTGTGATGTCACCGCTCTTCCTCTGTCAAAACTTGTAAGTCCTTATTTTTCTCTGACTTGGAAACTGATCACAAACAATCGATTGGACTTGGGTGAATTAAATGGACTCCTTAAATGGAATCTAAAAGAATTAGGTAGAGTCGAATAAACTTAGCCCTGTCCAATTAATTTCGCATTTTGGGCCATATGCACAATCGTTAATTACTACTTGCGATCAATAATTCTTACTTAAATGCCGCGGAAATCACATAAAGCGCTGATGCATCAAGATTTGTTCAGTTTTAACTGAGACATGGCCATTCGATAAAAACTGCTTCATGACGAATATCCTTGCCAATATTCCAGACCAATTGTACCTATGCTTGCATGACAGTTATGGAGAGCAAAACTATTCAAATGTCAATACCAACACCAAGTTCTGTGATGCAAGGTGGGGTACGAATGCCTCCCCTCCACCTTTATACTTCCATCGTGGAAGAAATAATGATGCATCTGCGCTCATTGTGACATTTTCAGAATTTATTTAAGAATTCATGCTCAAAAGTGGAAATTACCAGCAGAGCAACTGACTCAAATGACTGGAATGGACTTAGTCCAATAGCTTCGATTCGTCAAAGTTGACTCGATTGTTCAAAATCGGCTGCCAAGAAATTACATCATGCAGAAATAGGTAAAAAGACTTACACTGCACTTACACGTTTGGACAGAAGAAGAGTGCTGATATCAAAGATGGTCATGGAGGGCTTTCTAGAATCAAACTGTAGCTGATAAATGCTGATAGTTGGAGACAGTTAAAATTTTAGAAATGCTCTTTAGCAAATGAACCAGATTTATCTCTGGAATAAACACTGGGAAAACTGAAAGGGGCAACACTTCAGTAAGGATCAGGATCACAGAGGCTTCTTTGAGAGAACAGTCATCAGAGCACTCTTTCACATGGACAGAATGATGACTTGAGTGAAACTGGCAAGTTAAGTCTTAAACAAAAATAAAAAGCTTATTATCACCTTACAAATTAGACATCAACTCAGGATTAATTCAGTAATTTTTGAAATGCTTGGAAAGTCAAAATAGTCAAGCTCTCTTGAAAAAAGAAAGATATGCATTGGCTACGCTGAGTACGCTCTGATGTTTTCTGAACGTCAAATAATAAGGTCTCTGATGAGTGCCAAAAAAAACCAAACACCCTTGCTCACAGTAATGTTCGGACATTTCCTTGTCTTAAAAGTATAAAAATCCTGTGTGGGACAGGAAGCAAACGATTTTACAGCTTGATGGTGCTGGAGAGAAATTAAACTGGATGTAGCATGAAGCTTGCTTTCAAATCGTGAAAACTATTATTCAACATATAATCAGCGTGGAAGGTAGTACCTAAAGGCTCCTGACAGAGTTCCTGATGAAGTTGTCTCGAGACATGGAAACTTGAGAATAGGTAATGGAGCACATGCCTTCAAGACAATTCTTGGTTTAAAGTAAATTATTTAATCAAACAATACATCCAAGGTGGTTTTTTTTTTCCTTTCGGTAACTTTTCCACTGCACAAACATTTCAGAAGGATCAAGGAGCACGCTCATCGGTTAAAGAATTTATCTACTTCAGATCACTCAACTTAGGAGATGGACATGAGAAAATCTGTCTCAGGAAGATAGAGTTTGCTGAGAGAGGTCAAATTACAAAATTTTTGAATAAATCACCACAAACATACCACTTTCACTCGTCAAAATGCCAAGAAAGGCGATGAGTTACGGCATTACGAGGCAATAACACGCACTGTAGAATCTGGCAAATTAAATGAAAGCTTTGAAGAACTTGAGTGTTTCAATTAGTAGAAACTAAAATTAAGGCTTTGATTGACAGAAAACACGCACAGTTCATAATGAAATTCAGATTTTAAAGTCTCTGATAGACTTCGAAAACACGCGAAAATACATTGCGGAGGGAACTTCGGTTTGTTTTCACAACACAAATCTCTAACCTTAAAATCTCCGAGGCAAATTACGCATGTTTACCAAAGCCTCCGAACTAGATATAGCTCGTTGGTAATCACAGACAAAATAATGAAACTACCAAATTTATTCATAACGGAGACAAATCCTTATGAAAAACTTACGTTCAATACTCAGTCAAAAGCTAACTCAATCATTATTCGAACATTTCAAACGGCGCACTATGGATCCAAATCGAGTCCTAAGTGGTCAAAAGTACAAAGACATGAGATATCACAAGAATTGTCGATCCATCAAATGATATTCTCCGATAAGTATGGGACAGGCCAGGAATAAAAAACGGAGCCAAATAAACCCCCTTTAAAAACAACTATAGTATCCATCTAAAATACTAATTTTCCAACTTTGAAAGGATCGAATTTGGACCGCCAAAGATTTGATTTCTGTCCATTGTGCGGCGGACCGAAGAATATCGCGGATTCGATACGGCGCGCGATTCGTTTAGTGACTGCTTAAAGGATAGGGAGACTTTTCGCGTTGCCGCTCCGCAATATATCGAACGAAAGGAATCCACCGAAAAGCAGTACGCGATCATTACGCGCGGAAATCTGACAACGCACGTTTGCGACCAAGCCGAAAATTGTCGATTTTTATGCAGGAAGTTTATGGCCGAAATCGATACAAAACCATAACAAAAACATGCAGTACTTACTGCATGTTAAAAAAAAAAAAAAAAAAAAAAAGCCATTTCTAGTGCTTTACATTGTTCATATCTTTATGCTTCAGCGTTGGTACTAATCAACTTCTAAAATCAATTGAAATCCCACGAAATCCACAATTTGCGACGGTATAGACAGTTTTAAAATAATCTCAAGATTATTCACAGGCAATGTTTTTGATTTTCGCAGTTATTACAAAAATTTAATGCCTCAATTTTATTTACTTATGAATGTGATATGCTTTCATTCTCGGAATTCGTTCATGAAAAAGTCAATTTTCCCGAGGCAACACTGAATTGGTTTCTTGACGCGGGGATAAATTCTCGCAGATATGAGCTTTCATTTCATGCGAGGGCCTTTTACGTGTTTTTCCCCACTACTAACCTCCTTCAAGAAAACTTTGCAAGGGCAATTTATTTTTTGTGCCAAGAATGTCGAGATCTATTCTTCTTGTTACCTATTTCCATTCCCGCGAGCTTTCAGCCGTATTACTCTATCTCAATCGGTTCAGAGCGACCACCAATTATAGACCATACCACACACCGTATGTACCTACTGCGACTGCGCGGGACGTATTTACATTTTACAAAGTAACCACTTCGCGCATCGTTTCGTTTCATACATATATCGAGCGCAAATTTCAAATTTTGTAACTCATATTTTGCTCTGAGAGTGTGTAAGTGTAAATATATGCGTGCGGGTATGATTGCGTGTTGTATGTGTTTTATGGGATCGTAATATGCACCTTAAACTACAAACACAAGAATAACGAGAAGATAGAAAGATACACTCGCACAAATTGAGGAGAACGCGTGGTCTCTGGAACAAGAGACCCATCGAACATAAGGTGTGCTCTACCGAATAAATTTCAATTTACAAAACCATACGAATTCCACAGAATGAGCATGCCTTATGTTTTTATGGACTTTTGTTTCGAAGACCACCTCCATTGCGAGAGAGCGCGCGGGTTCCTTTTGCCTGACATTCATTCCCCGTTACACATTGAAGTATGGTGTTTGAGGTCTGCGCTGTATGAAATATCATCCATAAGGCAAGCAATAAGCATGTACTTATGTACACATATACCATGTACACCGCATGCGTGTATCGCATTCCTGCTATGGAGGTTTCATACAGATTACAACTCTCGATTTTGATTTATCGCTTTTAACTGAAAATTCAATCCGATTTCTTACAAGATAAGCGAAGTTTAAAGTTTTTGAAATGTTAACGCAGCTGTTCGGGGTCATGAGTCAATTTGTGTCGGTCATTGGTGGAGGGAGGAGGCAGAGCCCTACAGAAATTATCTGAGAGATAAAGCGTATACGATCAAAACTAGCTGAATCAATTGCGAGATTTTCACGACTGTACATAATGGTTTATTTTGTTCTTGCATGAACCAAGTGTTACCAATTTTACAATGGTTTATTTAAAAATGGAATTTTAATTTATCGAATATTTGGTGGAAAACTTAAGTAAGATTAGGTACCTACTAGCGAGGACAAAGATATATGGCCAGGCCAAACGCAACACTTACCTAATACATGTGTTGAATTATTGTTTACTGTGCATTGCGTATTGCATACCAAGGCCATATATCTTTGTCCCCGCTTGTACATCTAGGGCCGATCATTTACTTCATGGATAAACCGATTGTTTAGACTGTCTATGAGTAATGCTATTGGTCCAAAATTGTAAAACTTGGCTGTTGCTATATGGTAACCATCGTTAAAGTACCCATTTTTTAAAGCCATTCAATGAATAACCTTTAAATAACGGGCACTGTTACGATGCGGTTATCATAGAAACAGCCAAGTTTTACAATTTTGGGCCAGTATTATTATTTATTACTCATAGATAATCTTAACGATCGGTATATAAGTAAAATTAATTTGATGGAAAACTTAAGTAAGATTAGGTACTAGCGGGGACAAAGATATGGCCAGGCCATACGCAACACACATCTAATACATGTATTAATGCAAACCTTATTTCTAAGACTACATACATTTCATAACAGGTATTTTACGAAGAATTAACGATGTACCCTGCATATGGCCAACGTTGCAATTTTTCGATCCAATCTAATGTGCGGGAACTATTTCGAGGGAGTTATATTCATTATTCATACCCAATATCGTCGACCTACATCAGTATATCATGCGTTAAAAAAAAATAACATGCAGCTAGATTTTTACACCCTTGACCACCAGACACCTATGATAACATAATTCAAATCGATGTATCGAACTTTTTCCAACCGATTTTCAACACTAACAAGAAACAAAAAAAACCAAATAAATGCGCATCGAATCACTTCAGCGATTTCTGACACTGATAGTAATCTACCGGAGAAAGAAAATTGGGTATGTACCTATACCCACTTTTGATTAATGCATTTATTTTACAACAGTACATTATGAGAGGAAAAAGGGTTGGAATGACGATAAATAGCCGAAGTGAAATAATAAGTATCACCCAACCAGAACCTTGAATCGTCGAGTTTGTTTTCCCCCCAGACAAACGTTATAGGCTCAGCATGAGATTAAGCGGGAAAATATTGTGTCACCGTGGGGCAACAAATCTGGCTCTTTTTTAAAACAAGAATGTCTTTGATTTATTTTTGAGTCTCCTAAATTATGCCTTCTCTTTTCAGCACGTTTTCTCCTGTATTTGCTCACCTTTCCGCTGAGCTGTCTGGGCTTTATTTTTTCAAAATTTATACTATCAGTCCTTTTCTGTCTTGTTTTTTATAGCGTAATTAATCAATTAATGATACTAGTTACTCAGAGAAGAATATTTCACACGTGTATCATTTTTTTTTCTCAAGCAACCATCGAGAAAGTGTTATTGTGAGCGTAATAAATTTTAAGTCTTTCAGTCACTCTCTTCGGTGTTTCGCACTCGCTTGGAGTTGATTGTTTATACCGTGGATCTATTGGGTGACCGAGTGAAAAGAGGAGAGTTATACTACTTGCTATCACCAGAGCTGTAATGAATTTAGACTTTTGATTTTGACTTTGTGAGATTTAAGCTTCCCTTTATAACCGGTTGTGAAACAAACATGGCTTCTAGCCTACGTTGATTTCACCATCTGAAAGCGTCATCACCCCCAAACGAATGGTGTCTCACAGCTTGGACGGGGTCCTTGTGGGGGTCAAAACTTGGGGAGGGAGAGATGGATTTTTCTTTTTATTTGTCATCAATTTCGGTCGATAAAGGGATGTCAATTTATATACCTAGGTAAACGTACATGTCATACACTTGTGTATCTATGTAAGTACGCTTGTTTTTAAATCGGTAATCGCATCAGCATGGCTTTGGACGTATTATGATACCTTGCATTGCACTAAACATAATGACATTTTTTTTTAGCTCTTTCTCAGATTGTTAGAAATTTTTAAGCTCCCCCTCTTCTCCCTCTCAAACAGAAAGCCACCCATGTTTCTCAGCTTTTCCACCAGGTGAGCTATTTCAAGCCGATTATCGTAGTAATGACAATGAGTCAGAAAACTCTATTGCAATTTTCGGCAATTTCTTCCTACATTTTGGGACCTATCTTCGATGATTTTCTTCTAAGAACTATTTTAACACGCAAATGAATGAGAAACAATTAATATGAATGCTGACACTATTCAAGATGTTTACCCAGAGTAAACAAGGTGACTCTAAGAACAATAGAATTACAGTAAATGCAAAGCAACTGAAAAAACGTCAAAAATATAGAAAAAAATAACTCAGGAAAACGATATGAAGAAAAATTGGTAAAGATCTGGACAAGGCTATAAAGCTGCATTACATGCAAGTGTAATTCGGGACAATTCATAAAAAAAAAACTAGAGAAAGTGATGAAATAATGGTGAGAAGTAAGATACAATATAAGAGATTGTAGAAAGAAAATTAGTTCTTGTTTAAATAAAGTATTAAAAAAACTTTAATCACTATCAGATCCAAAAAATCAAAATCTATTAGAATTAGAATCCGGCTGAGAAATGCTCGTCTAAGAACTCTGCAACAATGCCGAGATGAGAGATTCGGGTGCATTGATCAGAATAATCAGATTTGACTGGTTTTGGGTCAAGAGGTTTGACCGGATCGGCCGCCGAGGCGCATGACGGTCAAGGCGATGAAAGAACAAACAAGGTAGGTATAATAGAGCGTGGGCGAATCCAACTCGCGGTGTTGCTAACATGGGCGGGCACAGAAATTAGTCTGTCTCTCTTTCCTCCCAATTGAGTACGTGCGTTGGAAAAGAACGGAAGTACGGGTTAAAGTCATGTGATGCCCCCCTCTATCCTTTTTTAACATATGTGTTCATAACAGCTGGAGAGAGAAAAAGACAAATTCCTGTATGTCCCCCTATGGTTGGGAATTCACAGCTTCAAGGAATTTACAGATTTCAATTATTTCAGAAAATAATTTATAAAATTTCCTCATTGATACATACTCCCAATTTTCCCGAAAAGTATGGAGTAAAATTCATACCATGAGTAAACCATGAAAATATTTGAAAGAAAAATTAACTCAAAGGGATTAGTACATTGAGGAAGTTCTAGGACATTGAATTGAGCTCCTACTTATGTTAATATGACACTCCTCAATTTGCAAGAATGCCTCCAAAGTTCAAACAGAATAAATATTTACTTCAAAACGGAAATCAATTCAATGCTTAGGTGAGAAGAGCTTTTTATTTTTTTAAATAAGTGAGATGGAACAAATTTTCAAAAGCCAATAGGTTATAGAATGATTGCTTGGCCGTATATTTCTTTAATCCTTATAAACCTGACCGTGAAAACGAATCATAATGAGCGAAACGAATCATAATGAGCGAAACTAAAAGAAAAAAGGTGCCGGTGATTGACAAATCTTGACAGGTAATCGACAACAAGCCAACATCAGGACAGCGCAGCTTTCAAATGATGGCGTGTTTAACTTCATTAATCGATCTGTGTGGCTCGGGAGCACGTTTAATCATTTAAATAATGTCGTGACATCATTCGGATGCCTTGCTGGTTAGTTCAATATCCCCCGCTGAAGTTCAACGTTGCCAAATGAAACCTAATAATAATAATAATAATACATATAATAATAATAATAACACGTCAACAGTTTGAAAGAAGAAAACAAATATTGTACTCATCGGAGGAAATGCAAGAATCAATACATTTCAACCACCAATAAAAACTAAGGGAAAAAAGGAACTCCCACAAATAGTATGAATGCAGCTCAAAGAATAAAAACATAGTGGAATCTGGAATTACTCTAAAACTTGTTGAAAGCAACATCAGAATAGAAATTAGGTATCTCAATTAGCCTTCAAATGATAAAGTAGGCAACTATTCCTCCAGCTTCTCTACACAATTGCAAACTCTTCGGATTGAAGGCAGAATTATGTCCAGAGATGAAAACATTGGAAATTTGAGGCGGGTCTGGGGGTCTCCCCCAGAATTCTAAAGGGGGTTTTGGGGGTCTCCCCTAACATTTTAAAAGGGGCCTGGGCCCTGAGGGTCCCCCTCAGCATTTCAAAGGGTGTCTGGGGGTCTCCCCCAAATAAAAATGGTGTAAGAAAGTGTTCGTAGGGTGTTCCCTACAGTTTACTTAAGCTTGTCAATAAATTTGTCGTCGGATAATGTATGCCTATCAATTAAATGGGTCTGTTGCAAACTTTTGCTACAGCGATATAAGTGTTTAATGCCGATGTAAAATCGCCTGAAAAGTCTATTGGTGGCGTCATAAAGTCATGAAATACAATATTAAACTCACAAAAGGCGTTTATTGAAATCCAAGATGGCGGCAAAATATCGAGGAATCTGAATGTATGCACCGTGATCATCAAAGGATTGCCAACTTTGACAACCTTACTGGAGGCAGAGGTTATGTGTTTGTTTACGTTGTGATTGGTTGTGATGGATATTGTCAGGTTGGCTTTCCTTGAATGTTCGTGGTGCATGCATACAGATTGCTCGATATTTTGCCTCCATCTTGGATTTCATTAAACGCCTCTTGTGAGTTTATTATTGCATTTCATGGCTTTCTGATGCCACCATTGGACTTTACAGGCGATTTTACATTAGATTATACAGTATACACTCTATAGCGCTGTAGCAAAAGTTTCCAACAGACCCATTAGAGCGTTATAACAATAATTAGATGTGTTATACAATAAATTATACCACAACCACGACATTTCAAGTAACAGCTAGCCATTTTCCAGTTCACTTTCACCTGTTAATCCAGGAGAACTTTCGGAATTGATGGGTTAGAATTCTGTCTGATACAATTGAATTTATTGTAATATACACATTAGATTATTGAAATGTGTAGGGATTCTAAATTCTACTCTCCAATTTTTAGAAGACAGAAATAAACCAATGTATACCTACTACAATAAATTTTTCCCGTGAACCGATATTAAGAGTTTCAGGCTGTATACCTACTACAATAAATTTTTCCCGTGAACCGATATTAAGAGTTTCAGGCGTAGAAACGAGAAAAATCGATGACGTTCAGGCCGCCTGGCAAATCTTTCCCGGTCCAAATCCTTTTACTTTCAACATCCTCAATGAGACACACCCAGCTTTCAGCTTTTTATATATCACGTGATATAATTGCCGGTTATGATAAGGTTCCTCTATCAAGCAGTTACGAGAACAATATTTGTTTTAGCCCGGGGTGCGTTGATATCTATCACAACGCATCTTTCCAATAATAGTCTATGACATCAGATCAAACTATGATTACTCTCCAGAAACTACTGTGGATCCTAAAACTTCGGATCCCGGAAACAATGCGCCCTGGAGTCAGTATAAACATCTCCGATCCGGCTCGGTTGTTAGTGGCTATAACGACCTCCTGAGAATGAAATATTCAATCCTGCATGTACCCATAGTATACACCCCCCTTCCTTCATCGCCCCGCATTCAGCTCCATATATATATACAGATATTACATACGCGTGATTCTGTATTCAAAATCTTTCACTTCGATGAATCGATTTATCGAGGGTTCGCTGACTTGAAAACAAAGAGCAGTTACTCATTGATAGGTTTGATAGGATCTGGATTGCCGCGGTATAACGACGCGATTTGCGATCGTAGCTCTTGTCAATTCTTCTTCTCTTTCTCTGGCCATCAGAATGCATGTGTTAGAAAAGGATAGAAGAGGGGACGAATATCACGAGACTACACTTTATCTGTCCTTTTCAAACTCACTCGTTCTAATGGGAGAAGAGAGAGAAGGGTATATTCCTGGATCCGACGATGGCTCTTGGTTCTGCGGAGCGATGCGACGCGATGCGCATCAGAAACCGATAATCAGGATCCTCTTTCACCGTATACTAAACATCGGCACCTCTTGTAAGTACTTGTGTGGGTGCATTTCAACGGGTTCTAGCGACACGCGCCAAACGGTGGAGCATTGTTGCCAAATCTGCTGCGAGAATCTGAAGATTTGATACTTCTTTTATATACGCAGATATCCAGATTTAAGGCAGGGAATTGGACCGAATCAAACCACGGACCAAAAATAGCTCCGAACACCCAATTTTCTGAACCATGAACTGAACCAAGAACCTGTTACCTTAAACATACAGTGTATATTCAAGATGAACGACTTATCTCTGTGTCTGTTTTTTGCATGGCAATAGCAGCTGTAATCTTTTCAAAATGGTGGACCAGAAAAGAAATGCTTCAAAATTAATCGAAATTTCAATTCTGATTGCAGTGTTCTTTAGGGTAAAGGGATTTTTCTTTAACTTTGAAACAGCAACACCGCAAGACTATAGCGTCTTCGCATGCGCGCGCTTTAACAAGACACGTTGTATCAGAACTTTGTATCCCGTTCCGCCCCCTCCCATCTTCCAGTACTAGCGCGCAGGCAAAAAAATTCTCCATACCTCTCTCTCTTTTCCCATTGAAACTCTCCGTACGTTAGAAGGATGGACAAGGGATAAAACCGCCTCTTTCTATCCTTTTTCTATGCGTACACATTCAAAGGGAAAATGAGAGGGATACCTAGAAGAGATCCTGTCCATGCGCTATTGCTTCCAGAGTGCCATTCCAGAGTAACCAGTACCTACCATTGGAGAAGAAGGGCAAAAATAATTATGAATGGGCCGAAACAAGGAGCAGGAGAGAGGGAGGGGGAAGAGTGAGAGAGAAGGAGAGACAGAGCAAAAGAGGCGGTGGGGTAGGGAATGAGTGTGAGAGAGAGAGGTTAAGAGGGAGGGAGAGGGAGAATAGGGAGAGAGAGAGAGAGAGAGAGAGAGAGAGAGAGAGAGAGAAAGAGAGAGAGAGCCATTGCTTCCAGAGTGTCATGCACTAACCATCCCGAGGGGTACCCGCAGTGTCCCGGTACCTACCATTGGAGGAAAAAGACAAAAATACTTATGAACGGGCAGAAACAAAGAGAGGGAGAATGAGAAAGAGAAGGAGAGAGAGAGAGAGAAGGGGAGAGAGAATGAGAGAGAGAGAGTAAATAATGAAACTCGGTCGACTATCATTTATTTAATTAGCATTCGGTTTCTTCTAAATTCCGACTGTAAAGCAGTTTCTCTTTTTACCAAGCAATGCACTGGGCACTGGGCAATGGGTATAGAGGATAGGACTCCGCGGGAGCAGTTAAAGCTCAAGAGTTAGACCACCGTTAATCCGCGATGACTGGTGCTGCTCCAAGGTTGCGCGAGCTGCTCGCTACTCGCTGCTCCTCCTCTTCTCTCGCAGTTCACTTACTTATGCCAATATTAGAACTTGTTTCATATAATGTTGCCAGATCTAGGGTCATTACCTCGTACGGTTCCCATAATATTTTCGATTTATCGCCGTGCGCCCAGCTTTCATGTATGAATCATGTGAGCTGATAAGACACTCCGCCACGACCATTACCAAGATATTGTTTATATCACTTCTTCGGGCTTACATAACCGATCATGACCGCTGTCTAGATTATTTTACTTATTCGATGAGTGTCGGCAATGAATTGAGGCGTTTGGAAGAAAGGCCCATAAAACATTAAGTTGGCTCTTCTTTAGAGTTCAGCATTAGGGTCAGTTAAGATTGATTTCGACCCGACCGTGACATTTTTTGTTAAACCGATTGGTAAGACTGTTGATGAGACTTGCCTTTTGGTCGGAAAATTTAAGACTACACGCTGATCGTTTACTTTTACGTTAAATCGATAATTAAGATTGTCTTAGAGTGACGACATATTGATCTAAAATGCAACACCATGCACTTAACTGTTGCTATGGTGATATCATAGTTGAGTTCCCCGCTATAAGAATAGCTTTTCATGGATGCTATTCATGGGTAGATATTAAAAACAGACAATTTAACACGGAAAAAACAAGATTGGTAGAATCTACCATCTGCGCTGATTTTTGAGTCAGCTATCAAGTAGATGGTAAATGTAACGTACGCTATCGTAAATAAAGTTAACTTGTTGGCACATTTTACCAGCATTTTGTGAAATTTACCATACTTGATAGCTGACTCCAAAATCAACTATGCAGATGGTAAATTCTACTAGTTATTTTTTTCCGTGGACTACGGTTACCAATTTACCAAAGCAAAGTCAAATGTTACAATTTTAGTCCAATAGCGTCACTCATCATAGATAGTATTGGCGATCAGTCCAACGCAAAAGTAACAAAAGTTCTGAATTTAAGGGTAAGTTATAAATAGTACATAGTTATACTCATAAATATAATAATTCGCCGGTCACATGACCGACGAATTACCGTCGTGAGACGCCTGTGTTAATTTCGTTTTTTTATTTAGTTATTTCTGTTTTTTTATAAAGGGGCTGGAATGCCTTGAAACGTCTCGCCTTTTACTGTGTTTTTTAGCCTTATTTCTTTATTTTAATGTGTAATGTATTTATTGTATTGGGCTACATGAACTTATGCTTATCTTTCTCCGTAATATATTTACGGCATTGGGTTACGTAAATTTTGTCTCATCTATACTCAAATGTATAGTAGGTGTAAGTTTAGTGCTATGGGTAATTTTGTAATAGTACTGTAACTAAAAAGAAAACAAAAACAAACAAACAAAAATATTACCAACTTCACATAAATATTTGTATCAACTTTTTTTTCGCATTTCAGATTGGCAACACTGTTTTCCATCGATTCTATATACTACGGGATGTGACGCGACATCTCGTGTCTTGACCGGCATAAAAACTTGCTGTTTATCTCTTTACAACAACTCGTTCACTCTCACTTGCTCCTGCTCCAACTGATGATGATGATGCGACGAGTACTGCTGTTTGCATTTTGCTCCTGTGGAACTCTCGCACTAGCCTTGCGTCGTGACGTCACGTCGCGTAGATATAGTCGCCATCTCGTTTTCGCTTGTCTGTGATAAGGATGCGGCTTCAAATGTCACCGTCCAAGCTAATAATGTTGTACCACTTAATGGACATGTAATGGAAGATGACGTCACAAAAGCTGCCGTTCCATGTATACAATATATACAATACATATTTACATATATTTAATGGACTTTTTAAATTCACTGATGATTCCACTGGTTGAGAAAGGATTACACATTTGAGTTTCAGTTCATAAATATAATGCACGAAAATACTCGCATCTGTAATATTTTCTCAGGTGCAATGGGGCTCTTGCAAAATTTTGCTGTGAGCAAATGAGGAGTCTCACATGATAATGATGTAAAAACCAGCGAAAATCATTCCATAGAGTTTCTATGCACCCTGAAAATGAAGATAGTCATAGTCGTACGTCGCGTCATAGAGAGTTTGTGGCTGGTTATGTACTCTACAATGATGAAATATGGTTATCACAAATACGTAAAAAAGAAAGTAAACATTTAAATAAAATATCTTAGAGCCGTTCGTCGTGCAATTTGCTGTTTTAAAATTCGTCAGAAAGTATAAAGAAAGATTATGATATTAATGGCATAGAACAATTATTTTTCCTGTTTTATATTCGCCTAACCCTATTTGGTTTTTGAATTCTATTTTTAACCCAACTACTTGAAATTCACTCAAGCAAACCAAAGGGACTCATACAATCTTGATTTTCCGTTAAACAGATTAAGATAAAACTACAGAGGTCTTCAATTACCATCATGAACGATGTAGAATGATTTGGATTATGAAGATGACATTTTTATGACACTGAATTATATTTTTAGAGAAAAAAGGATACCTTGCCGGAACAACAGAGGAGGAAAAGATAAAAAACTACACAGCGGAAGCGGAAAGGCACCAGCCTCAAACTTTTGAAACTAACTGTGGGAGTATTTTAGATTTTAAAAAGTAGAGTTTAATACTTCTATAAGCTGCCTACTAGACACCAACAATAGCGGAACAGAAAAAAACGATTACCGCAGTTCACACGCAATTATCTACTTTCCTACCACTTACAATTAGCTTTTTCTCTCTATTATTTTATATGTGAGTGCAGAATGCATACAAACGAGAAAGGTACAGTAACTATGTATGTATACACATGGGCAAAGAGTACGAGAGGAAGGCACTCAGCATCATTCAGCTCAACGTTTTTTCATCGACAGTTTACAAATAGTTTTTGGTGCATTCGCTGTGAGACAGTGGTGTATCCGGCAATCTGGCAACTGTGTATTATTTCCATTTGAATGCATGAGGAACAAGTGGTTAGTAAAAGGGCCATGGTTCCTTCAAACATCGATCGTTTCTCATACGTTCAAATGGGATGAATTCATGGTTGACAAAATTGCTGGATGGCTCCATGATCTGAAAGCTCTTCACAGAGCTCGATTCGTCTATTTTATCTTAATCACTCACAATCAGATAGTCACTTAATTATAGTCATGGTTGAAGTTTTACTATCAACTGATTCGAATTACGATGGCTGGATTTTTCGTAAAATACCGAGTTACAATGAACACAATTCCATCGCAATCCGTGTAAACCGAGATAAAGACCTTTGAAAATATATATTAATTCATGACGGTCGTTTTTTCCTTCAAAATTCTAAACCGATTTGCATGAATGCACTACAGTTATGGAAAGAAGTGCCGCCGAAAACAAAGACAAGAAGTGCGCGGTGCGTCACTAGTTGCGCATGGTACAAATATACATGGTATACCATGTATCTTTGTACCATTTTATATATAAAATTACACGAAGACTGCTCGCGTAGTGCTGGAATTGAGTTCATTACTATAATTTTATATTACAGATTAATTCTCTCGGTGTTTATGATTTATAATCAACCACCAAAACTTGAACCCGTTGAAAGAATGGAAGATTTTGATAGTTAGATAACATTTGACAAGAGTATGAAAGACTTAAGAAAATGAAAATGACTAGCACGTGAAATCAGCGGCAGCTTGCAAATTTTGGCAAAACGATTTTTCCTCCATTTAATTCTATATACAACAATCGATTGTTGGTGCTATGCTGCTTCACCATCGAATCGATTGTTTTACATAACATAGAAAGAAATATTTTCATTGTTGTCTCATTGCATGAGCCGCCTCTGCATGCAATTATACGAGGAAAGTTCACTCAATTCAATGGTGCAAGTCTAAGATTATGGTCATAAATTTTTCTCAATTCGTGACTGAAAGGGTTTAGATTAATATTATTCCGGACGAGACGTCCAACTTTCAGTGGTTCTAAAAAAAATAATAAAAAAAATTAATTGACATGAGAAAAGTAAAACTGAAATAAAGTCATAAAACAGCCGCGTCAAACACTCGTCAAACTTTGTCGATGAAAACCACAAGAGTAAGACGAAGAATACCAACATGTTCACACCGACTCAAGATACAATCATTGCTGTGAATTTTATCACATAGAGATGATGCGGTAACATCAAATTCTTACTTGTAAAACGAACTGTTTTCAGAGCCTGTCGCTCTGTGTTTTCTCATGGAGAAAGAGAAAATGAATTTACTTAAATTACCGAATAAAATTAATGAATGGAAGAAAAAACAAAACAAAAATGATGTAAACAAAAAAAACAATTTTTTTGTACATCCGCGCTCACGCGCGAAGGAACAAAGTTGAATGATTTATTAAATATTTTCTGGCGTAATCGCAATCATATGGGTGTTACAGGAATTTGTCTTTCTCTCTCTAATCCCATTTAAAAGCATGAGTTAGGAAAGGATGGTAATAGGGGCTAAAATCACTTGATGGCCACATCTGCTATGCTTTTCTAACACGTGTGTTCATATGGCTAAAGAGAGAGAAAGACAAATTCCTGAATCAGCACGTGATCGCAATCACTGACACTCCTCACGTTTGAAGAGAATAATTAGGATTTCGTTTAAGGTGCGTCTGCATATTTGATATCCAGACGCCGCTTGTAAAAAAGTATAAACAGGGGGAGGGGGGCGAGAAACAAACTAAATAAATAACTCTAAATGTAGTCAATTCAATCTTACACATGTTGTTTGGAAATAGTGAATGGAATTGATGCCTTTCAACATTTCTTCTCACTTTTTATACCACCCGCGATTGTTTAATTTCGGTACCCTAATAAAGACATAATCTCCAAACAACAACAAAAAAAGAGTTCGATTTTTTTCTCTTAAATACTTCAAATGATTCCACTTTGGCAGGAAGTGGTTAGCCCTTTTCCTGGTTACATACATACATCTTTCTGACCAATCACGCAGTCAAAGGACTATGATCGTCCATCATTAATCGATTTAATCGTTCAAAATATTTTGCTTTTCTTTTAAGGCGCAGTTTTCTCAGAACACTTTCATTGGATACATTTGAACACTAGAGGAAGGTACATAAATATACAAGAAAGTTGTATACAAGTCTTGCATAGTCGGTGCAACCCGCATTGCACAATAAAACACCGCGCTTTTTTCCTCAATTTGTATTGTTTCCTCAAAACCAAGCAGGGCTCAGAGGTTATGCGTAATGTGGATGGCATTGAACTGTCGACACAGGAGTTATGCTCTAATCACAATCGTAACACTGTAATCACTTTATGCAAAATAATCGACCTTTTTAAGGCAATTGCTTCCACGAGTATCGACTATTTTAAAAGGCTTTTAAAATGAATGATTTTGAACGATTTCGGCTTTTTTAGCTTTCAAGCAGCCAATAGCTTATCGAATGTAGCGGAAGGATACTTGGTAATGGAGCTCTTCTTTTTAATAAGCACTTTAAAGGGACCAATAGCAGTCTTTCATTTATCCAGCATCCCGTCCTTATCTAATGATTTCAAAAATCGGCCCACGCGCAGCTCTGAGTGAGAGGGACACAATGAACATTAGGTAAGTCTTAAGCATGAAAAAGTTAAACGATAAAGATTAAGATCAAAAACAAAAAAATATTATAGGAAAAACAATAATCCCGCATCCTACATCGAATATCCACTTTTCTGTTTGACTGTTCGCAATATAATAGCCCATTTTTTCTTTAAGTCCTCCAAATCACGATAAAACGCATCTTTATACCGGCTCTTCTTTATCCAAGATAGATCCTATATTTTTTTACATTTTCTACCGCCGCGTCGTTAAAAGAACTCACAACTCACTCACTTTCATCCCGCTGTCTCAAATTTCAAAGATGTAAAAAAAAAAAAAACTTCTTCACGTCACATTGATTTTCAGATGATAGCATCACTTTCTTTCCACGACCTTCTGCTATCAATCATATTTTATTTTTAAGTCCACCAAGGAAATAAAGTCGGGGTATATTTTTGAGTGTAGAGGTCATATCAAAGTATGCGCGATACGCGTGCAGGGGAGACAATAAAAATTTAATTCTTCAGCATACCAAAAACAAAATTATATGGAGAGACGTTACATATAAACTTGCTGTCGTCGCAGTCTTGAACTTAGAAATGAAGGACGAGAGAGTAAAAAAAAAAGTAAAAGTACGCAACCAACTATAAGGACTAACGTGGGGTGAGAGGAATGTTGATAGTTCGAGGGAGGAATAAAAAATAGTGCTTAAAATAGTAAAGTCTCTTGTACTGAAATATTTATTATACATTCACTTTTTAAAGCTATGAATAAGGAAATAAAAACGCTCCACAGCTGAAGTCGAAGAGTGCGGCCAGCAGACACTTTCAAAATTCCAGCTGATCAACCATAAGTTTGAAGGTCTCAACAGCTCAGGGATTCTTTATCTTTGGTTCTCATTATACAATCGTAAGTAGAGCAAAAATTAAAACTATTTCTTATCTTTAATAACAAGTATGTATGAAACTATGCATACATCATATATACGATGGTTTCGAAAAAGAATAGATAATAAGTTTGAATTACTTGAAATCCTGATTGGTAAAATAACGACGGGCATAATTGAAAGGCTGTACAAAAGGCTGATGTCGACGCACACCCTTTTTCCTTCCATCGGCTCTTCGAAACCGTTGATCCATAATGAGTATGTATACGTGTAACATTTCAAGTAGATATCTTCAAAATTGAGTTCACTGGGATGGTTTAAGTGGTACGGATATAGTCGTGAAGGACTTATGAAGCTTTGAAAACTTTCCGCTTCATTTTCTCAAAACTGGTTTTGGTTATATCTGCCCTTTGTACAATTGAACGTTCAACTACTGAGGTAGAAACTATGAAATAAAATGAGTTTGTTGAGGGCGAACAAGAAAAATGTACGTTCAATCAAAATTGCATCGAGAAAAAAAATTAGTTCTAACTTACGCGCAAACTATATGCATTTGATAGGTTCATCGTTTGTCGGTACGATATCCGTTTAGGAATATTCCGGAATTATTATAATTACCTGAAATCAGAAAGCAAACAAAAAAAAATTATAGGATAATTTGCTAAGCGAGGAGTGAGATGGTGTACAGGAGGCAATAACATTGATAAGAACTGAGTGCTTGAATGGTCAGTATGAACTATCCTGCGGTGTTTTTGACACTAAATCCACCCATGTGTGATACATTTTGTTCAAATTGATAATAATTAAGCATGTCAACTCGATGACTCGATCAAAGAATAGTAGCCTGTTGGCCTGCAAGTTGGTGATTATTTTCGTTATGTTTTTTGGAAATATTTCACGCACAGCATAGCGTCATGTGTACTCTGGCAACGCTGCATTTCGTCCATTTCAATCCACGAAGAATATCGCTTCGATGGAGTGTAATGTTTAACTGCAACAGTTCAACCTTTTACTTGAGTTTTAATGGACAAAATACAGCGTTGCCATACTGCACGCATCGTCATGTCTACGCAATAGTGATTATGTGCAATATGCATGGAACGTACATTCTCTTTATTTAAACCAATGTAAAATAATCGATTCTCTGCGAGGTAATCTATCCATCCTTGAATAGATTTTGTGCCCGGGATTAAATGGCAGGAAAAACGGTTGCCAGATTGCACGAGCAGATTTTACGATGATCGATGGAAGATGTAAACAACATGAACATCAATCAATTGAGTTAAACCTTACTCGGCAATTAGTGATTGACTCTATTCCAAACTAATTGTATGTTCAATTGAATGGATAAAGGTATCTTATTGATTGATAGAAAGAGGTGAACATGGTGCTCGATCGATAACATTTAAAGGCAATAAGTCCTTTTTTGTATGAAGCCCAACAAACTATGCATGCATATATGTTCAATTGACTGAACACTGATTGTGAGTTGCAGAGTCGATCATCTGATTGATGACCCGTCATATTTTTGCATGAAAACAAAGCAATCATGATATGAAACAACTTCATTAAAAACATTCGTCTTAGGACCGTATCAAAGAGTAAAGAAATAAATAACCTAACAAAACTGTCCAACTTTCATTTTTTAACTTTTGCGTGTGCGAGAATACAGTTATTATCCACGTACTAGTAGTTCAATTTGTGGTTCACGCCACACAGCGCCCAAGTCTCGCTGCACAGTGGAACCAGAGTCACGAGCGAGTCGTCAAAAAATTAAAGAATATTTCATGTGTACCGTTCATCTTTATTAATCCATGTTTATCAAATAATTTATTTTTTATAAGCTAAATTAGTGTTTCGATTAGTGTTTTTTTTTTTTTTTTTTTTTTTTTTTTTTTTTTTTTTACTCGAACCCGTGCAAAATTATCGATTATTTGAAGGTTCATTTTAGGAATCGATCCTTTTCATTGATTCATACGGAAGGCGTGCGGAAGACCCGATACCTGCGGTCAAGTGCTCAACTCTCATCAACTCATGAGCGACGAATTTTATCCTCTCTATAGTGTATCACAGGGCTCACCAGTTGCGATGAGGGTCAGGCACTCTAAGCTCATCTTGTATTGACACTGAATCAATTTAAATATACGGAAAAGAATCGATATTTAGGCGGGGCTTATCTGAACATGAGCATCCAAATAATCGATAATTCATTTTCTCAAATTCAGATAGGGGAAGTTAGATATCGATTGTTGTAAACTCAATAGGACGAATAAGGTCATCAGCTCGTTGCTTTTTAAAGCACTATTCATTGTAAACCCTTTCATGCACGCGTTTTGGGATTTGACTTTTCTTGAGATTTTTTTAAATCGTTCAAAAGAGGACAATTTTCTAAGAATTTTGATGTGCCACACAATTTTTTTGTAGCAAAAAGTCTCTTTAAATTCCATTGAATCCCATGTTACATAAAATGGTGGACATGTGGACCACTTCCTGTGAAAGGGTTAAAAAGAGAAAACAATAATTATTAAGTCAAGGTAAACATTATTTTGTTATTCTTATGGAGTCTCTGAATCACACTAACAAATCATAAACTTAAAAAACAAAAGACAACAAGGACAGGGTGATAGACTAATGTGATAAAATTATTCAATGAGACAAACAAATGAAAATTAATAAAACTTAATCCAGCCGATTTAAAGTCAACAATTTTTTTTATATTATCTGAGCAATGGCATATGCAGGAATTGGTCTCTCTCTCGCTCTTTTTCCATTTGATTGTATGTACTAGAGAAGGGAAGAAATAGAGACTGAAGACACGTTCGAGCCCCTGTTTGTGTCCTTTTCCTACTCACGTGTTCAAATGGAGAAAAGAGAGAGAGGAAGGCCAATTCCTTTGTACGCTACTTTCTGACACTAATCCAATCCTACCCCACTGTGCTCCGTTCTACCGCAATTGGACTAAACCTAATTTGTTGCTCAGCTCAGAGGCGATTACAGAATCCGTTTGCTCACAACCCGAATTCCCACAGCTCTGTTAGCAGTACCTAATAACCGCGAGAGCATGTTTACATATATTTCGCTCTAATTTGGTAACTTCATATCGTCATTACGTATACTTGCATACACGTAGGTATACGTCCGTCGGTCCTGTACACATTCATACACGGCGAGACAAGCTCCCGCAAGTCAGGAAACTGAAATTAAAATAAATATAAAGTATAAAATTGATTCTTTATAATTAGCTCGCGCTTTTGGGAGTCAGGCGGGCATGTCGCAAACTCCGCGCTAAAAAGGATCGCGCTTCTCGCTTGAAGGGGAGCAAGATGCAATCAGTGTACGAGAATCGAGATTTTATAGTTTTATTTATTTATTTTTTTTTCTCGTAACATTGTAAACTAAGAGAAAAAGGAAGGAACGATAAGTATATTAATTTTGCAACGGTATTTGTTAAAATTCGATAGTTTTTTAACTGTTCACCATCGCGACCGCGACCTCCTTTGAAACTTTGTGGAGGAATCAAAAACAACGATCCCGCCCATTACATTAATAAAAATAATAAACAATTTATCGGTTGCGTAGCGTTCAAATTGGCAACGTTGTAATGTGTGCATTAATACCTTTTGATAAAGGTGAAATGCGAAGGTGTTCACTGAACACTCGAAAGTTCGATATTTTTCATGGGTTCAAACGGAGGGACGAACAGAGCAACGTTGCAAAATGGGGCTGTTGCACACTTTTGCTATAAGCGATTTAGTGGTCGATTCTGGTGTAAAAACCTCCAAAAATGACGATGGTGGCACTGAAAACTTCCCAAATTCACTCCTTAACTCAATAAACGCTTTTATTTGCGCGAACCTAACGGTGGCGTAGGGCAGTAATCAAGAAGTGATCAATGATATATGACTTTCCTTTGAAAATGGTGCCATCAGGTTGGATTCATCCTGCATAATGCAGGTTACCCATAAAACTTCCACTCTAGATAAATGTAAATAGCTTGTTGGATCAGACGCATGAGAAGCAAAAAAAAAAAACGTATATGTCACCAGGATTTTGCCTGCTCAGCTCCCCCTAGAAGAAATTCCTAGTTCCTGATCTTGATACTTCAGCTACAACTATTTTCGGCGGCTTCATTTCATTTCTATTTTTGGTATCATCACTGATTCATTTTTTATCTTCTCAAATCCTAAGTAGATAAAAGTGGCCACTTCTCTTGTTATCAGAGCAGCTTTCTGCGCTCGGCTTGCATTCTTGACTGTCGAAACTATTGCGTTTGCTAAGACATAATACTTATGACTTATAAACGCAAATCCTGATTTGGACTTAAGGCAGGAGACACCAGAATAACATTTTTGTTAGAATTTAAATGCGGGTTTCTTCAGAGATGGGTTTTGATAGACATAATTACTGTTATCATTTGAGGTGGACAATAATATCAGGTCAACGGGCAATAGAGTCTGGGTTTAAAGTCGCGCGTGGGTTGCCTCAACATTCAGGTCATCGGAATCAAAATGAAGGAAGTTAAAGGTGAAATGAGGATGACATTCTCTGAGTTTTCTACAAAACCAACATTTAAGGATTATGTTCTGGCTCAGCAGTACTTTCAGAAACCCCTCGTCACGTTTATTTTATTTTTCATGATGAATCATGGTTCATAGACTCATGAACTAATCGGAACCGTTTGACTGTCGATGGAGCGCGCGTGGAGCCTGCGGGGCGGGGCGTGGCGTGGATCACGTCACTCAGAAATCATTCGAATCAAGAATATTTGAGAATTATATGGCCAGCTAATTTCTTTTATCAAGAATTTGAGGCTTTCTTCGTGACGGTCATAAAAATATAAATAGTGCGCTTCCGCATAAATCCCATAATTTTAACTTGAAAAAAAAGAAGAAAACAATACCGAATCTGATAGCTTATGAATCCTTCTTCCGTCAAAATTTCAAAAACATCAACAACCAATCTACTAGTGCTGCAATTTATATTATTCGTAAAAATAAAGACTATCCTTAACTACCTGAGTTCAAGATGACTTGGAGATAATTTGACTAAAAGTCATCTCTTCAGTTTTAACGGAATTGGCTTAAGTAGACCCAGAACGATCAATCGCAATATAAGGTGATTCTAACCTCCAAATACATAGTTTAAGCTGAAATATCTTATTGATGTCAGCAGATTAACCCTTTAAGGACCAGGTTAGTTCAAGAGAACACCACTCCTCCGTTTCTACAGGGAAAGTACACGGAAAAAAAAGATTAGTGAAAATAACCATACGGATGCCTGATTTTGGCACCTGCTAGATGTTATGGTAAACTTGACCAGAAGTATGGTACATTTACCGATACTTTGAGTAAATTCGACATGCAATCAGGTAACATCACCTAGCACCTAGTCAAAACATAGTATACTTCTGGTTAACATTACCATAACATCTAGCAGGTGCCGAAATCAGGTATCCGTATGGTTATTTTCACCGTAGTTTTTTTTTCCGTGTAGTTAACTGTTCGTACTTGATAGAGTTGGAATTGCCTATACGATGAATTAAAGGCGTTCGACTAGACCTTATCTTGTTATCTACTGTAGTGTTAATTTCATCTATATTTGCGTTTATCCGAAATGAATACTAAATCAATGTGAAATAGACTAGACGGGTAAAATGATTATACTCGGGCCTGGCCCATAAGGGGTTAGATCGTGAAACCAGGTATAACTAAGCAATAAGCATATTCGAAACGTAGAATTCATAATCGCAAAAAGGTTGTATTAAAATCTTGATTTAAAAGTCAAAATCCCGTTCAAAAATTCGCTTATGGGAAAATACATTGAGCCAGAGTTTGTTTGGAACCAGAGGTCCCGTCCCCGAGCGGCAATCGATACGATATGTCACTGTACTAAAACAGTCTATCTCCGTCCTTTTCTAAAGCACGGATTCAAATGGGAGGATAGAGAGACAGACTCTCGTTCCTAATTTACCAGATTCCGCTGCGATCTCAATCGTGAATAATAATCATCAAAACATTACTTTTTACCTCGTTATGAGCTTCAAAACTGAGCCACGAGCCACGCGATGCTGCAGACAGCCACGGTTGCTGGAACGTTCTGACGAATTTTCCCATTTTACATTGATTCAAATGGGAATAGAAAAATAACTTCTACAACAGCTGGCTACTATGGCGCCGCGAACATAGAACAGCGTCTCCTTTCAACCATCAAATTATTCGTAATAACGGATTAAAACTGACGTAATCAGATTGAGAAGAGAAAAAATGCAGATGAACGAATGCAGCGCTAGGATCTCTACCATTTTAATTTTGAAGAGAGGGGGGGGAGAAGAAGCGTATTTCGCCCCCCTCCTCGCCCCTCCCCGCGCTCTTCATGGAAGCTCCTCTGCAGGCTTGCGCCGGCCTCTCAAATGGAGCAACAATTACCATGCGGTCACAGTCAATCAGCTCTGCTTTTTTTCCTCATTTCTCAATTCATTTCCGGCTCGGTACTTTTTTTTTTATTTTTATTTTTTATTTTTGACGGGCCTTAAATCGTCATAATTTATAGAGTATTTACTGCTCAATTACGCACTGATTGTGAGCCGAGCTGAACAAAGTATACTCAATATGAGAATAAAATAGTCTCAACTCTCATTGTAAAAATATGCGTCGCGCCAAGGAGAAAAGGCTCTCATCTTCACCAGGAAGAAAATTCAGATTTTGCTCCTACTGAATAGAGAAAAGGTTATACCGAGTCATTTTGACGCAATAACAACCAAAAATATGAGAAATTGGCCAATTCATATACGATTAAAGATATTAACAATAACTCAGATTTGAGTAAATTCAAAAATACATTGGCAGACAGCAGATGTAACATCAAATAAGATCAATGAGAAGCAAAAATCTAAAGCCCGAAACTAATAAATGTTCAAAACGTGATGAAACTAACTGCGGAAAAAATTGAAGATAAGGCAAAAAAACAAAACAAAACAAAAAAAAAAATCAAAAACAAAATTATAAATGATAAAAAAATGACAATTTTCAAAATGAATTATTTTCAGTATTTAAACAAAGAAAGAATATGTTAAATTACATAAATTAGGTAAACTATACACAAGACAGTTTAAATTTTAAGACTCCAAGACTCTTCTTTCTTCTTTTAAGACTCTTCTTTCGGTAACTCCATAGGCGGGCTTATTTTGGAGGTTACCTTCAAAAAATAAAATAAAATTACTAAAAATATAACCGCGAGAGTTTAGGAGAGTGAGGGAGAGAGAAAGTGGGTTTATCGCACAAAACACTTTACTTCATTTTTTTTTTTCTATTCCAAAATTTTGCCAAATGTTTTTGTTGATACCATTTTTCTATTTCTTTTTTTCTCCAAGTTTCAAACTTTAAGAATCATCTAATTATAATTATAATTTGGGTGTTTGTCCTAATTACAAAAATTAAAAAAAAAAAAAAAAAAAAACTTGTCTCTCATTTTTAAATCTAGATACAGAAAATCGTTGGTGGCATTCTATTTCAAGATCGATCGATCCCGGTGATGATGACGCGATGCGTCCGAACCAATCGAAATATAATCCGACCTTTACCTAACTTGGCGGGAGATTCGAAATTGGAACCCAACTCCTTTTAAGAAGGAAAAGGCGCTTCGAAAAAAGGAGTGACTGTTCATTGAAGCGATGACGCTGGTAGGAAAGTAGTCCAGTCTTGAGTCCACCCGAGCAAGAGTAAGTCAGTGGTGCTAATCAGTGAATTGCATAACATAGATTTGCCTTAAAAAAATATCCTCGTCTTTGCCCGCAATGCCCAGTGCCCATCGGTTAATCGCGGGCAACCGAGCATATACAGGGGCGGCGCCCGCCGCGGACAAAAGCTGTAACGGCAAAAGAAACGTACGCAGTAAACAAATCGTAAAATATATTCTCATTAACTCATATTCGTGCACTTATGATTTCAGTTCCAATCATAGTCGTAGCCAGTAAGTTGTCTCTCTCTTTCTTAGCCCATTTAAATGTATGGTGTTAGAAAAGGATTGATATAGGGGCTGTCACGTGACTTCAGGCCTTGTCTCTGTCCTTCTTTAACACATGAAGTCAAATGGACAATGAGAGAGATAAACAGATTCCGGTTCCAATTTATGATTATTATGACCACCTTTCAGAGCAACAGTGGCGCTGCTAAGATCTCCTCCATCCCTCTCATTTGTCCATTGAATATAGAAGTAAAAAAAAAATGATAGAGAGAGAGGGGGTTTCATCCCTTTGTCTGTCCTTTTCTAACATACTTGTTTAAGTGGAGCAAAGAGAAAGATAGAGAATTTATCTCTTTGCGCTAGTGAGAACAATACTCTGCCGAGCTCTTGGGAGTATTATTTACTCATTGGATTTGCTACATTGTCCCCATAATCGGGGCCTACGCGTATTTATGTACGTGAAATGTGACTGTATAGCTTCTTGCTACCTCATGAGCTGTCCAAGTCGTGAATAGAGTTTGTTTACCGGCGTAATTGTTCAGAACGAATATGGTTAGGTTTGTGTGTGTGTGTGTGGTATCGTTCTCCTGAACACATCAGCAAAGCCTTTGCTTTCGTGAAGGACTGGAATTGGCAGAGGCGATGTGTCGCGGCTCATATTTGAAAAATATTGACCAGCTTTAAAATACAAAACTAAATCAACAAACTACATTCGAAAAGTGTAATGCAGCCCACAGTGATAGCTAAATAAATTTAGTTTACTGTATATCTGAAAAAAAGCTAAAATTAAAAAAGAGAGAGAGAAGGAGAGAGAGAGAGAAGGAGAGAGAGAGAGAGAGAGAGAGAGAGAGAGAGAGAGAGAGAGAGAGAGAGAGAGAATGAAGGGATGGCGAAAAAATATGACATACTTCTTCCCAGCTGTGATATTATAGGTATGATTGTATCATGTGACGAAGGTAATAGCGCGCACAATCAACGGCATGGAAGTAATCTATTTTTCCCATAATTGATTGCGCGTCGCACCAAAATAGCGATGAGACACGATAGGGCTTGTATAAGCGTTTCAAGATACTTTTTTTCTCCTTTCATTCTTTATTAATCCTTAAGTCCATCACATTTGCTCTGGATCCACCACTGGATAGTGGCAGTGGACCAGTGGTGGGTCCAGAAAGTTGGAGGGGGAGGTGGAGGGGAGGGGCGGGGAGGGGGAGCTGCACGCCAAAAATTTTGAAGGAAGCGTCGCACTATGTGGTCTGAGATCGTGTAGAAGTGACCAATAATCGGAAACTAAATATCTCATCAATTCATCATTTATAAATTCTTAAGGCCAATTTTAATCACAGGAAACGGCATTTACAAGGGATTCAACCATAGAATTGTCAATGGAAAGTTTAAATTAAGCTTAAAAGGTCGCAAACAATGATTTTTGATGATTATTTTCACTGCTTTTTGGCCATGATTATGTTAAGATCACATGTGGTAATTCCTTCGAGATATCACGGTGAGCCTGCGCTCTGGCATTTCTTTCATCCTTCCACTTTTAGATCCTTTATCAATACTTTTTTTTTTTTTTTTTTTAATCCCTAGAATTTAGTGTTAACCCCCTCCCCCTCTTCCTCTCCAGATTAGTAACACGACTCGACTTTCGTCAAATCTTAGTTTCAAATGTGTACACGCATTTATTACCTTTCCTTGAATTAATATTGCCATATTTACACCCCCCCCCTCACAATATTTATTCTTTCAATGATGCAAGAACAATGAGTATAGTGTGTTAGAATGACGGATGCATTACCGACCGTTAATGGAGCGTAACACAATGGATTTGAGCAGTATACGTTAAATCATCATCGAATTTAACACTCACAAACGTTAAGATAAATGTACAGTCACACACAACAATCGACGTGACGACTCCACCACAAGTTAACCAACGCCGGGCGTGAGCTTGGCGCGTGCCTTCACTCTGCGGTCATACGTCATGACGTTGTGCGATACCCACGGCCATTGGCCAAGTCTCCAAGTTTGCATTTGGGTGCATTTGTGGGTATGTGTCAGAGCTAACATTCCGTGTATTTATTTAAAGACGTTTTTCAATTCAACGATGTTTGTTTCCACCGATTGAGAAAAGATTACACTGTTTATTTCAGTGCATTACTGTAATGCACGCGAACACACGCTCATCTGTAATATTTTCTTAACCGGTGGAGTTGTCGATTACTTTGAAAAACTTGCGGATACTCGTATTTTAATAATTTAACGGCGAGTGCACCGATTGAGAGCAGATTACAGATGATTGAGTATTTTCGTTCATTACAGTCATGAACTATTTGTAAACTTATCACTCATTTGCTCACTAAAACTACAATAACCGGAAGAACGAATTGCAAATTTTGGGTATAGGGATCGTGAACTTTCATCGGGCTATATTTCTTCTCGGCTTATCCAGCTGGCTCTTGGGAATTAGAGCCGGCACAGTGCGGGCGTTTTAGTGAAGATCCTCCTCAGCTCTACTATGGCGAAGAAACCGCTCGTTTAATGGTTGAGAGATCCAAGACAAACAGTTGGAAACAGTTAATGGTGGTAATTTTTCAACAGCTCCCTCATCTTTGGAAACCATCTTTGCTGCCTCTTTTGTTTCGCGAGGTTTTTTTGTCGCTCTTGACGCCTTGTTTCTCTTTTGTTTCGACTGTAGAAATTCAGGCCCGTGAATTCAATTATACCCGCGACTGAGGATCAGACAGACCTCCGCAACTTTTTTTTTATTGTTTCCTTTTCAGTGTGAAAGAATTAGCAT
Organism: Trialeurodes vaporariorum; assembly: GCA_011764245.1. Classification (NCBI taxonomy): domain Eukaryota; kingdom Metazoa; phylum Arthropoda; class Insecta; order Hemiptera; family Aleyrodidae; genus Trialeurodes; species Trialeurodes vaporariorum. The sequence continues at coordinate 36,316,462 of VMOF01000024.1, forward strand.
AAGTGCCGCGTGTTTCAACGGTAATTTACATCTTCAAAGTGGCGAGGTGAGAAAAATTGCACAAAAAAATTGAAGGTGGTTGTGAGAGAAGGGAAAGAGAGAGTGCATTCAGTGGCATTGTTCCATTTGGTTGATTTAAACCCACGAAAAATATCTACAAATATCTGCGATGACCATCGAATTCGACCTTTGGAATGGGTTCAAATGAACAGACTGCTATGTAGGCAAATAGCAAGCTTCGCCATTAACAATTATTCGAATGCATCAGTGCATTTTGTCGTTTTGGTGCTTACAAGGAAACTTATTACCCTCGACTCTGTAGATATTCTTCTTCACAAAAGCTTCTCAAAAACCATGCGTTCACATTTTTTCAACCAAAGATCATACTGATGACCATGGTGAAAAGCAAGTAGTGTAGTTCTTAAGGGACAAAAGTGATCGGTATAGTTTAAAACGCAATAAATTTCGTGATTACAGAAAAGTTGACTTGTGAATCAAACTTAATAATTCCGAAAAAAAACTATTGAGGTAATTAAAGTCACGATGGTGGTCTTGATAGTTATGGAAAAAGTTTTTTTGGTATTTTTATCGGTATCCATTCAAAATATGCATGGATTGATTCACCATTACCACAAACAAATGTATAACAGCGCTCGAAAAATGAAACTTTTTCGTGAGACTTTCGTTTGACTTTCTCAAGTCAAAAGCCTCAATGACCGAGAAACGTCTTAAACGTGAGACTGAGTTCGTTTTAATTGCATGAAAAGTTAGGCCTTTTCCGAGGCGGAAGGCAAAACGCATGTTCCGAGTACTAACGGCCATTCGTTCAGTGTATATGATCCCTATAGAATGCAAAATTCAGGCGAAGGCGGAAGACCTGTTATGTATAGCACATCGCGATTTCGGGCACGAACAATAATAATTACTTAACATTTGGAGTTGGACGCACGTCAAAAGCACGAGTACCCAACGTACGTTTCTTGGACGAGCAGAAGTCTCGCGTTTGAACTCTGTGTCGAGTGGCAAGCCGTGCCACACTGCTCTCCACAAAATGGGCCGAAGATTGCGTATCACCTGGACATCGCATCGAGTGATGAAGGCCTTTGTTCTGATGGAGAGTGGGTCGGGGGTATGGCTCCAGGTTCCTACCATGGGCCAAAATATGTTCGAGGTGGACGCCCCTTGTTATTTAACCCTTTGTTGACCGACAGTACTCACAAGTACCACCATCACAAATTTTACACGGCATTTAACCCCTCATGAGCCAAGCTCGAGTATACTTGTTTTTCTCCTCTCGTCTATTTGACATTGATTCAGTTTTCATTTTGGATAAACGCAAATATAGATGAAAACACTGCAAAAGACAAGGTCTCGTCGGGCGCCTTCAATTCGTCGTATAGGCAATTCCAACTCCATCAAGTACGAACAGTTAACTACCTTCCCTGTAGAAACGGAGGGGAGGTGATCTCTTGAAAGGGTTAATAGAAAATGCAAAAAATTAATACACCCCAGTAAACATTTCCGGTCTTACGAGCATCTTGAGCTGATCTAAGGCAATTGACTAGATAGTCTAGAAGTTCTGCATTTTACCTGCAAATGTCCGCCTGTTTCGGATCTTCTAGTAATCCGCACAGATGATCTTGACATGGTCTGGCGGATATCTGAAGACGACAGCCTGGATAGCTTTTCAAATTGTATTGCAGACAACTGGGAGAGGTTCCCAAGTTATTGTTTTTCAGATATCTTCAAGACCATGTTAAGATTATCTGCACGAATATCTTGAGCATATCTGGAAGTTGTCTTGTGCACAACTGGGAGGCTGACCCGGGTTGATATGACTATCAGATATCCTCCAGACCATGTCAAGATTATCTGCGCGGATCGCTAGAAGATTCGAAACAGGCGGACATTTGCAGGTAAAATGCAGAACTTTTAGACTATCAAGTCAACTGACTTAGATCAGCTCCAAGATGCTCATAAGATCGGAAATGTTTCAAGATTATTTGCACGAATATCTTGAGCATATCTGGAAGTTGTCTTGTGCACAACTGGGAGGCTGACCCGGGTTGATGACTATCAGATATCCTCCAGACCATGTCAAGATTATCTGCGCGGATCGCTAGAAGATTCGAAACAGGCGGACATTTGCAGATAAAATGCAGAACTTTTAGACTAAATAAACAGCGCACTCTGGGTGGCGATTCTTGTAACTCATTATAAAGTTATTCCATCTAGATTGGTACCACATGTTGCAGAGTCCTGGATAGCACATTACACACATATTATTAGCTGTAGAAGAGATACATTGAAGCAGGGGCGTGCCGTGGTTTCCAAAAAGGTGGGGGGCAATAATGCAATCTTACCATCCTCCGCGAACAAAATGAAAAATTAAATGACCTTTTTTTTTGAAATTTGAACTTTTTTTCTTCTTTTCTTTCTTTCTTTCTTTCTTTCTTTCTTTCTTTCTTTCTTTCTTTCTTTCTTTCTTTCTTTCTTTTCTTTCTTTCTTTTCTTTCTTTCTTTTTTCTTTCTTTTTTTCTTTATTTTTTTCTTTCTTTTTTTCTTTTTTTTTTTCTTTTTCTATCTTTTTTTTTTCTTTATTTTTTTTTTCTTTCTTTTTTTTCTTTCTTTATTTTTTTATTTTTATTTTTTTTTTTTTTTTTTTTTTTGGTTGATCACCCTGATTTTGCCGCCCCCCGAAAGGCAAGGGTATCCAGCCCCCCCCCCCCTCTCGACACGCCTCTGCATTGAAGATACATACACAGAACATACACAGAAAGAGTTGACAAAGTATACCAGAAGTTCCGAGATTTGAACCTGGGCCGCTGCGGTGGAAGCCAAGTACTTTACTCGATGAGCTACGCCGGCTCGCGTAGGAATGGAGCAAATTAAACATATTTAAAGGAGTGGAATCTTCATACTCGTATAATATCTGGAGAGTATCTGGACTTACAAATCCAGAATTGAATATCTTCAGAATATCTGGAGAGTATCTGGACTTACAAGTTCAGAATTGAATATCTTCAGAATATCTGGAGAGTATCTGGACTTACAAGTTCAGAATTGAATATCTTCAGAATATCTGGAGAGTATCTGGACTTACAAGTTCAGAATTGAATATCTTCAGAATATCTGGAGAGTATCTGGACTTACAAGTTCAGAATTGAATATCTTCAGAATATCTGGAGAGTATCTGGAATTACAAGTCCAGAATTGAATATCTTCAGAATATCTGGAGAGTATCTGGACGTACAAGTTCAGAATTGAATATCTTCAAAATATCTGCACAGTATCTTAGTTAACTTGTTAGATGTTGTATATTGAGAAGACAACTTCCGGAGCACACAGAAGCATGTGCCGTATCAAATTGTCTCCAAAAGAACTGAAAGTTATCTAAATTTTATCGTGTGTTTACCAACATCTTGCAGTTATTTTGCAGATATGTTCCGGCGCGCATATTATCTTGAAGTCATCTTTCAGACATCTTTCATGCCCAGATATTCACAAGACCATCTTGAGACCGGAAATGTTTACTGGGACACATCAGTTTACATGATAAATCCGCGACTATTTCACCCGCAGCAGTCCAAAAATCTGACGAAACGGAGAAGTACGCTTGGGCAAAAAAAGGTCACTGTTAGGTGGAGTTTCGACCAATCAAAAGCGAGGATTCGCAACTTATTTGAGTCAGAATTTCAGGAACAAAGGACTCTGTCCGTATGTAGCGAACATTTTTTGAGACAAAAATCGATTAAACGTTTCATCCCATGTAGATCTACGCAAAAGTATCGATTTCTCGATGAACTCCCCTGACAATTGATTATTTTCAATAGATTTATTCGTTGAGGACACATCGGAATATCGCATATCACGAGCCGCCGCGGCCGTCCCATGATACTGGGTGTAATTTTAAGAGATTCGTCTCCAACAAACGGATAATTTATTATGTGGACCAATTACATGTAAGCACAAAGAACGACTAAGTAATTTGAACCGATAGTGCATCGATAAACTGCCGATATTTTTATTATTATTTTTTATTTTGAGGTATATCCTGCGATATTACTAGCCGCAATCTCAAAAATAATTTCCCAAAAAGTAAGATTTATCATCGCAAAAAAAAACACATTAGTTTTTCTGTTTTCATGCCAGAATTTCCAAATTGGAAATTCTGCTCAATGACCAATTCTATATTAAGCCCGTGCGATTTCACATTGAGAAATCGATTTCTCTCATCTATCCTGAGTTTCCTGAACATATTTCTAGATTTCATTGGAACAGATTTCATTAAGGAAAATCCTTCGAGCGTTTTTTTGAAAAATCAAAACTTTCTAGAATTATCTGTGCGTGAGCGACGAGCGTTTCGTCGATTTTCTGTCTGGGTTTTCTCTCAAAGCCAATGTAAGTTTGGAAATGTATACCTTTTTTGCGTTGGTTCTGAAAATATTTTATTTTTGTACTACCGTGCGACGTTCGTTGTTCAAGAGAGGAGCTTGAGATTCGGAAGTGATTCAGAGAACGGTTTTGATGTGACTTTGACTTCTGTCCGTCTTTCAAGAATTGAATCGTTTTCTGTTAAAAGAGCTTATAGTCTATTTTAACGTGAGCCCTGTAATGAATACTATTTAGTATCTTTAAAGGATCTCGTTAAAACGGAGCTGGACCTTTTTAGCAGGAAAAGATTCAATCATCCTATATAGACGGCCCCGGCCTAACGCGAAGATAGTGCCGGCGCAACTATAGGATAACTTCTGTCTCTCTCATTTTCCCTTTGAACATATAAGTTGGAAAAGGATGAAAAGAGGGGGTTCTATCCTTTTATCTATCCTTGTCTAACAAGTATGTTTCATCAGAGAAAGGAGAGGGATAGAGAATTTCTCGTTACTCTTCAAGATAGACGAGGAGGAGTTCATCGTCAGTTATTAGACATGTAGACATGCAGATAGTAGACGTATGTACTATGTAGGCATGTAGACTTACCGTCGGAAGTTTCGGGAGCTGAAAAAAAAGTTGCTCGGGTATTCAAAGACATGTTGCCAGCTTGTTTCGATGAGGAACAATGAAAAAATTGAATGAACCCTGGTAAAAGTGTTCCATAAATTTCCATAACCAAAATTCCTTGGTCATTATAGAGAGAATACGTTGTTGCCACATTTCACGATCCGCTAATAATTGGGTTCATAGGCATTTGTTCCCTCTTTTTCTCTTTCTCTCTCTCTCCCTCCCTCTATTAATTGCTCACTCTCTCGCTCTCTCTCTCTCTCTCTCTCTCTCTCTCTCTCTCTCTGTCTCTCTCTCTCTGTCTGTCTGTCTGTCTGTCTCTCTCTCTATCTCTCTCTCTCTCTCTCTCTCTCTCTCTCTCTCTCTCTCTCTCTCTCTCTCTCTCTCTCTCTTTCTCTATTCCTTTCTTTTTACTCATTTAAATGAATGTGTTACAGAAGGATAGAGGAATGGGAGATTATTCTTTATGAGCCTATTTATATAATTTTTTTTTAAAAAAATATGTGCTTGTCCAATTGGCAAAGAGGAAGAATGACTGCGATTCTTGGTTCTGCCAATGCTTACAATTCACTGCTGTCACCACAATCAGCTAATATTTAGAGAGTACTAGAGATCTCATAACGGCATAAGCCAAACTTTGTATGATTGAGAACGCAGTGCCGATCGTTTGCCTCTTGGTTCTTGGCATCCAAATGTGCTTTACCGTATTTTATGAGCAACTATAGCGTAGATCTTATGCTTGGGTTGAAATTTAGCTCGAACGGCTCGTATTGAAATATTACATAAAAGGTACACGGTCAAGCCTCGAGCATACAAATAAGAATGAGAATTTCAAATGCGATGGATTGCAATCAAGAAAGTGTGGTGCTCTATGTCGGATCATAAAGTTTACTATGATTTATGTATAAACAAAGTAAAGTAGGATACATATCATGTAAACAGCGAGATCATTATAACATATAACAAATAAAAACAGTTTTGTCTATTGTTATTATCAATTTTTGTGATGCTGTCACGACGTGTTCGTCCGTTTTCTTTTTCTTGTAGTTTTTCAATCAGTATTTTATCATAGTCCGTAGTGATTAGAGATATGACCAGCAGAATCTGCTTTAACAAAGCGCAAGTTTAGAGTCCGAACTAAAAATAAGTTCCAAATCAGAGATGGACCAGTCAGTGGCGTAGTGCGTGCAATTTGGCAACGCTGTAATGTGTCCCTTGAAACCCACGTAAAAGGTCGAATGCAAAGGAGCTCACAGAAAGCCCAATAGTTCGATCATTTTCATGGGTTTGAATGGACACATTACAACGTTGCCAAATTGCACGCTACGCCACTGGAGATGGACCTATATAGTTTGAAAAGCTGCGTCAAAATGCTGCGTCCCATACATTGATACGAAATATGCATTTCTCAGGACATAAAAGTTCAAGCTTTTTTCACATCTTATTTGTATTTTAACATTTTCTTTCTAGCGAACTATATTACATATTTTGATTTACTTAGAGCTTTAAAATGCGTTAAATACCTACTCATTTTTAGTTACTTTGAGGTTTTATGTTTAAAATCTTATATTCCGTTTCTGCAACGATGTCCATAAAATACTATACTTATCCACTGAGCGCTATTACACCGCGGCCGCAGCGCCGCGCCATGTCCGTAATGCTGCAGCGTCATGCGTCATCCCAGTGGATTTTTGAGTAATGAACAGAAGGAAAAGTGCGAAACGAAATTTGTCGATGCTCTTTAATTTACAGCCCGACCTAAGACATCACTTTAGTAATGACAGTAAACAGGAAAGCTTTCCTTTTTAGGGACACTTAAACCATGGAAACATGAGACGTAGACGCAAGTAAACGCGCTCGCCTAAAAGAAACTGAACTAAGTAGCTTTTAACTCTATGAAAAAGCTCTTGAGAAACTGAACTTTCCACAAGTTAGATATCAGTGTATATAGTTCCCATGACTGTGGCAAGTAAAAACACGCTGCCAATGCTACAAGCCAGCATACTGCGAGGGAAACTATACACTTAAGAATTAGCGTGTCTGTAATAATGTAATCAGTTTGTTTACATAGAGGTATGTCGTGTAATCTTTGCAAGCCAGAATTCGGTAATCTACTTTTTTATAGCATGGAATAATGCTCAAGTTTTAGCTGCATCAGCGGTGAGGCGAGAAATTTGGCAACAATGTATTTTCTCCATTTAAATTAATCACGAAAGTCGAACGCTTCAGTCATCGGCGATGACCAGGCATTTCGATCTTTCTAATGAGTTTAAATGGGGAAAAAGGAACGTTGCCAAATCAGACGTACGCCTCGCCACTGAGCTGCATCTATACATACGAGTACTGAACGGCTAGTCTATGCATGTATATGGCTTGAACGATATACATAGATTAATGCTACTGCAATGACTACTGAGAGACAACACTGAAAGCATTCCCGCTTTAATCATTTTTTTTTTTAAATTATTTTGATTGTTCATTTTTCCGCTTTCCTGTAATAAACATAGTTTTTTTATGCATCATAGGCAAATCTGTAATTAAGTACTATATGACTAGCAAAGGAAAGTACCCCGATCGAAATTCTCCGTAAATTTTCCCGTTGTTTTAACCCATACATGCTCAACTTTATTTGAACATTTTAGGTGTTTTATGGTGTTTTTCTCTAAAAGCAGCATATTAAAGTTTAAAAAATTTAAAAATCGAAAAATGATGAAATTTTGTGGTCCAGGTAAATGATACGTGCTGGAAGATAGCAACATTGATTTTTGAGTAAAATTGGCCTAAATTTACTGTAATTTGGTCCAAAAAAACATGAGCAGTGGGTCGTTAACGACCCAATAGGCATATATGGGTTAATAGGATTCTCGATTTTTTAGGACGTATTTTAAAATGGGTACTATATGCTTGTAGTCCTTAGCTCACTGACTCGAAAGCTGCAAAATTTTTCAATGTTGTCCGAGATTTAAAGGAGTAAAAATTTCGACCAGGGTATACTTTCTTTTGCAAGTCATGGTACAAAAATAGTCTTCGCGGCTGAAACTCGCTGCAAAAAACCGTCATAACCAGGCGCAGGCGTCTCTTTTTCTTGCGTGCTTCATCGCTGAAAAACTCATGACGATTGATGAATTCGACCCAGATTAGAACAAAAGACTCCAATAACTCAATTACTTCCTCACGCATAGTCGGAACAAGAGAAAATATTTTTCATTACGATACTAATCAAAACGATCCTTTCAGATGGTCGGTGATGAGCTGCTGATGAGTGCCGCATGCCGCTGCCGGACAATAATTTGCCGCCTTTTTCTTCTTCCTGTTTTCCATTCCACTCCACTCGCCACTCTATATACTAGTCACTCCTCACTCCTCACTCCTCAATCCTCATCATTCCTTGAGCGCGATCTTCATTTTTCAACTTTTTCATTCAGTATTCGCTGCACCCGCGCCTTCAATGAGCGAACGAAATAGGGGGGGGGGGGGGGGCTGTAGTGGAGATAGAATTGGCGAGGAACTCCCAAGCCGTAGCCGTAGTAATTAAATCATCTAATTTAGGCACAAAGAGGGAAGTGAGTGAAAGTATTTTATAGACTTGAGAGATCTTGAAAGATCTTACGCGATTACTCCTTTCGACGCATGATATCCTATCCTCTCTCCCCCCGTCCCCCCTCCTCCTCGCACACATTCGCTCTTTCTCCTATTTCCTTTTTCCTATGAATGACCGACCGGGTGCCCGGTGCCCGCTTCACCACTCCACTAGGACTCTCTGGTGTGTGGTCTACGATCAGTGTTGCAAGATTTTAGGTTAAAATCTGTATATTTTACATTGATTCTTATAGGGGGGATAATTTAATATACAGTCTGCATCTGGCAACACTGTTTAAGCTCCAGATGCGGTAGCTTCGGTACAGTTCATGCATGAAACATAAATCCGCCTCCACTCCCATGTACTTCGGTGCAATGAAATGTGCCGAATTTTTTTTTTTTCGTGCAATTTGACCGAGCGGGTATATGGGGTCCATGAGCGCACCCGCCGAATTAATTTACTCTTTTTATGTGCCGGAGCCGAATTACCGAGTAAGTTACGAGCAGATTTTTTCAGGGTTATTTTTCCAACGTGAAACGTGGTCCAGCACTTTCTTCTGATGGTCCTGTCAGTTTCTCTAAAGTTTCGTGACACCTTCCGAATTTCGTTCGGATCAGTACGGAGTCGTATAGAAAGTGAAAGCACACTGCGCATTGCGAGTGGCCGAATTTGACTTCCGATTCAAGGTGATATATCCTGGTCCGATACTATTTACTCAGTATCACTAAATCATCAGCTGAGACATGCATTGGTCTATACATGGGACTGGATGGGATACATCCCCTGGTGACCATGGATTTTCGGCGAAAAATACTTATTGTTGGTGGTGAGTTCGTACATATTTTTACTCTTTGATGTGTTGTTTATTATACAATTTTTTTCTTCCTGGATTAAAAATAAAAATGTAATTTTCTTCCAAACGTCAATCCCCGAGGGAGTCATGTCGCGGATCAAAACTGCATGGACCCTGAAACGTGCAATGCTTCAAAACGTCTTCCTACTATAGCTTTACTTTATAGAGAAGAGGTTTACAGCATCTTCCAGAAATTAGTGATGATTCTTCACATCATTATAATCACATTAGACATGATCATTATAAAATAAAGAGGAAAAACGCACATTCTTTTCTTTTAAAAGACAAATAAACGCTTGGATGGTTTTGAAACATTGAAATTTATCCATCCAAATAGATTTCATCCTATTATGGCTTATGACCTTTCTCTGTAAATTTTAGTTCACTTAAAATAAAAAATCGTCTCACTACCGATACACGTGTTCGAAAAAAAAAATTATTTGGAAAAACGGAAAAACGTCAAAATAGTTTTGCTATCAGTGTGATTTTATTAATTTTCGAATGCACGGCAGACCTCCTTATTCACTTTGGTTACAAAGCATAGTGCATGTCTAGGAGAATAGAAGGGTGCCTGCGCTTATGGAAATTTTCCTTGAAGATCGTATTTTTCTGCTGAAGCATCAATACCTACATCTATCAGCCCAGTGGCGGATTCAGAAAATTTTTCTGGGGGGGCGCCTAATGAAATTTCGTAATTTGAAGCGTCGGTGGAAGTAATTTCAGGCTATTTTCTGTTGAAAAAATGCGAAATTTTAGGCTTCTGAGGGGGGGGGAGAGGGCACGTTTTTTGTGCTGAATCACCGGTTGTTCGTGCTGAGATTATGAACGTAAAACATTGCATATGTGTTTGGTTAGTTGTTACTGTTCGAATTGCGAATCTCAAGTCTCAACAGTAATCGCAACGTGTGTTTTCCGTAACATACAACAAATTTCACTAAAAATAATTTGTAGTTTCATTTGAACAGAAACAAAACTCAATGGATAGCAAACAACAAAACTGTTCTATTATCTACCGGTGGTTTCTCAGTTATGAAGTCTTTAATAGAATCAGTGGATGGAAGAAGACGCTCTATATGTCACGCTTGGAGCGTGCATCGGTTCAAAATGGGAAGAATGCTATTCCTCCTGTGCGAAGCTCCAGCTCACCTTTAGAGCACGCATTGCGTTTTGAATTCGTTGGCTCTCTCCCTATCTCATGCGTATATCTATCCCTCTCACTCACGCTGAAAAAGAGCTGTAGAAGAAGGACAGGAATATCCTATACAGGGTGTGTAAAAGAAAAAAGAAAAAAAAAAAAAAAAAAAAAAAAAAAAAAAAAAAAAACCTCTTTGATTATTTCAGCAACGACTGGAAATACCGAAAAACGGACGAACAAAGTTTAACAATACATATATTAATGAGCACACACTGTGACCCTCAGAAATTGTTTCCCCCTCGATAGCAGTAGGCAAGAGTCTAGGCGTTGCTGAAAATATGGTAGAGGTATATTTTTTTTTTAAACACCTTGTATGTGGTGGAAAGTGCCGTCGGCGGCGTCGCATCGCATCGCGTCACGCAGCATCGGTCGTTCATCGTCGTCGTGCGAGGCTCCGGAGTCCCGCATTTCGTACACCCCCCCCCCCTCCCAACGGGTCGTCCCCGTAACTTAACTAGAGCATCAGACACATCTCTTTCGCAACCGCGAGAGGGTTCCTCTCGAAAAGTTTCCGTAAACTCTCCTGCGCATCTCATCGTCGCATGTACACAACTGTAAATAAAGTATTATGTGGCCTTAATGTGAACCGCGCCTCTATATGTATACAATATACATATAGTGAGTATGGGTCAGTTGCTCTTTCAACAGATTCAACTTTGATGGTTGACTCTTTTGTGAAATGCCCAGAAAATTAGGTACAGCTAGCGCAATTCCGTGACAATATATGTTCAGTATCAACCGATGTATATGGGTACATACAACCCTCCACTTGAAAATTCTGTAATAGGGCTGTTTCTCATTTTTTTACAGGCGATTTAAGGGTCGATTCACTGTTAATAGCTCTATAAACATAAGAATAGTAGCACCACCAACTTACTGAATCCACTCCTAAGCCATGAATTGCTGTTAAAACAGAGACAATACATAACGGAGACCACGCACCAGCTGAACGAGCGTTGGCTTGGTTTTTTTTTCGTAACTCAACAGGAATAACATAAGGGAGCATATGAGGGAGCACCATCCAAAATGGACCGGACGTTGACAGATGCAACTTCGGTGCTTCGGTCTCGTTAGGCAAACACCTCAACACCTTTGTTCATCAGTCAACTTATGGTCCATGTTTGCGGTGTTTTGTTGAGACCCCGAAAAAAAAGTTGCCACCGCGCGCTTACATGGGCAAGATAGATAGTGCGTCATTAGTGCGTGGTATTATGTCTTTGCCCTTAACTGACTGTTACTTAAATCGCAAGGAAACATTGTTGCTGTGTTGCTCAAACCGCCACTCTTCAATGCAATGCCACGAAATATCGAAGCTTCGGTTAAATGGGCTCTTGCAAACTTTTGCTTTAAGCGAATGATTAGTCAACTCGATCTGTTGTTAAAACCAGCAATAAAAATCACGAAAATCACAGTAAAAAAGTCTTTTACTCGCGGTAATAAACTCACAAAACTGCTTTAACGGCAAGACCACAGTGACAGTTTAACGCAGGTAAGATTGGAGATTCCTCTTGTTTAATTTGTCAGTTTCTCCACGGAAACACAAAGAAATGTCTCAATCTAGATATAGGAATCTCCCAAGATACCTGCGTCTCTCAGCCACTAAGCCCGATTTTGAGGGTGAATTTTGTGATTTTTTAGGGTACTCCATTGTCATTTGTACGGATTTTTATGCTAGAATCAACTCTTCAATCCCCTCTGTGGCAAAAGTTTGCAAGAGCCCCTTTCGGCAAAAACGCTGCCTCTAACATTACGCAGACTAGAATGAAATGCACTCTAACCGTCAAGGACGCAAACATTTTCGTTCATGTTCAGAGTGTTTCAAAATGAGGTCGTATTGTGCGGCACTGAAACGAACGGTCGTGCTACAACGCGCAACTGAGCTCCTTTCAGGAGGTCCACGATCATCGAGCGTCCTTGCGTGACTCAAGTTAGGCAACAAGATGCTAGCCATGCTGTGTGTAAAAATTCGTACGAAAAGAAGACCACCAGGATATGAAGGAGAGAGGAGTAAATAAAAGAAAGAAAAGAAGTTGTAAGGATTAGGTAAAAATCAGCATATCTCTCTACTGCACTGAATTCAAGGAACGTCATCGGGGAATGGAACGCTCACTCCAGGAAGATCAACATGCTAGGCGACATCCGAGGGGGAAGGGAGGGGGCTCATTGGCTCAACTGAAGCGACGCACAGTCGCACAATGTTTAAGCCCGAGGTAGATGGAGAGCAGGTATGGATAACACGCTGAGGCCGGCTCTGATTGGTTCGCCAAAAAAGCGACTGCACCGCCATTTTTGTTACCACGCAATTCAAACTGAAACTTTGCGAGGCAGTGGAAGTGGTGGTTTAAAACCTTTAACATCCATCACAAAATTTCAATAAATAATCTCAAGTTCGAATTATTATCCCTAACTGAGAGATGAAAATACACTCTTGCTATAAATTTAAAATTATACCTAATCACCTTTAAAAGCTTCAATAATTTTAGAAAACTTTAATAAGTTGCAAAATCAAGATGGCGGCGAAGTCTCTTTTCAGAGGTGGGCACACCCCCTGAGCCGACTGTTGTCCAATCTCCATATCTGTTCTCCATCTACCTTAGTTTAAGCCAAGGCTCTTTTATAGCCCGTTGTTGAGGCAAATTATAATGCACGATGATAAAACTAAATCGGTGAAAAAATTCACTGAACAATCTCATGAGCTTGTCTGATGAGAATGCCTTGTTAAGTTTTCTAATCCGACATTGATACACTCAGAGGCGGTTCGTGGGTTCAAAAGTGGGGGAGGGTTTGAAAAAAAGTGATGGAGATATTTCCCCTCCCCCTTTTTTTGGCCTTTTCTCAGCTCCATTAAAAAGGGGGCTCAACACGTCACGACGTTGGCTTTTCTCTTTTTATGAGCCTTTTTTTAAAAAAAAAAAAAGGTTAGAAAAAAAAGGGTAGGATAGAGCCCCCAATGCCCCCTTCTTCCCACAAGCCTTCATTGAATACACCTATGTGATTCCACCGGTTATAACCAACAGATCACACACAGTTTAGAGCAGTGTATGATCGCGATGCACAAAGACACTCTGATCTGTACTATGGTGGAGCCAGGAATTTTTCGAGGGGGAAGAGGGGTCCGGGGTCCAAAAATTGTCAAGAGGGGGGTGGTCCAAAGATACTAATCTGGTAAAATTTGTCTGAAAACGAAAAATTACCTTTTTTTAGGGAAAATTTTGGTGTCAAGAGGGAGAAGTCCAGACCCCCTTGACCCCCTTGACCCCCCCCCCCCCCCCAGGCTTCGTTACTGGATCTGTAATCTTGTCTGTAATCTTCTTAAACGGTTCGGAGCGGATTGTGACCAGGTACGAATGAAGGTATCGGTGTTTTGTGAAAACATTCAAGTCTCCCATCCACTTGGTCTGCAATAACACGTGAGTGATCGCTGGATAAGTTTCAATTTTCTATGAACTTTGGATGGGTCACATAACTTTTCAAATTTTCCGTTTATAGTTTCATCTTGATTAAAAAGGTACAATATAATGCTAGCAGATATTGAATTGGTCTTAACTTAGCAAACAAAGTAATGAATCGCATATTTGCTGAGAGTAAGCGAGAAGATTATAAAATACCTGACCAAAAATGCAAAATGGAAGTGCTAGAAATGTTTTCACACATCTTAAGCGTTGCGATAATTTATTCATGAATGACATTATGAAATGTTAAGTATTCGCATAGCAATTTGAACCATGAACCAAAAATGATGTTAGGTTGATCAAAGGAGTCGACACAAATTCTCAAAATTTCATGACCGTACAACCCAATAAGCGCTATTGCAGCGTGATAATTCCCTAAAGAATGTCACACACGGCAAATTTTTTAAATATTCCATCAAGCGTGTAAAAGAATTACATGCAGCCAAACATGGTTGTCAAATTGATGGGAAGCAGTTGAATTTGCATGAGTAAAAAGGATAAATTTCGCTCTTTTTCTTTATCGGCCGTAACTAGCTGGCACGCTGGAATTTCGTCTTATGTTAGAGACTGAAAGTCTTGAGACCTAGCCCTCAGAAAATCTAAGTAAAGCTGCTGATTAGCACTGATCAATTATAGATCGAAAATGGGAGGGGGTGGTATTATAAATGTCACTGCATGGCAGTGGCCTCGAGATAAGCTTTTGCTCCGGCCATGCAGCTAAATCTTTATCCTTTGGTTGCTTATAACCTATAACGTTGCTGATTATCTGTGCGCAGAACTGCTCACTATTTATCTTAATAATTCTTATTTTTGTACCACTTTGCAACACAGATGTTGCCAGCCCTGACACTAATTTCAACGTTGCGTTCCATTTTCCTTGGACTTTTAAATAACGCCAGAAATTGAAAATGTGAATACCTTACGTTCGAAATTTGTGCCTTACATTTTACACATTTCAAAAGATCGCAATTAAAAGCTCCGGTGTACAGAGTACATAATTAAGTGACATTCTCAGACATTACTAATTGTTGTTGCGTGATTCAGTATTTATGAAATGAGTATTCAAAAGTCATGAAATCGGAGCAGATTTGTTTTTTGTTTTGTTTTAGTTTTTGTTTTTGTTTTTTTTTGTTTTTTTGTTTTTTTTGCGAAAACACAAAAGTATACATATGTACCTGAACCATTGAGAGAGAGGGAGACTATTGCGTTTTCACTGTAATTGTAAGTATTTTGTGATAAAATCTTCTAAACACTACTATTTTGAAGTAGAAATAATTTTTGACTCAGTAACTGTTCCTTCAGTGTAAAAAAAAACGTAAATGGAAAAAAAAAAAAAGAATTTAAATATTCAACGGGGTGAAGTCGTACCTTAAATTTTTGTGGTCTGACTGGCAAACTGATTTCCCCACCCCACACTGAAAAAATAATTCCTAATAAGTATATTCTAGTACTATTATCATAAGCTCAACGATATGTGACCCACAGAAAGTACTGTACTTTGACCAGAAAATTCTGGTGTTAATACCAGAATATGGTTGTAGAACTTGAATTTCCTCAAAATTTTGAAGACCTATGATACAAGCACTAGAATTCTGGTAATTGTACCAATCCTTACATCGGAATACATATCGTCATGCCTCTGGTATAATCTTTTTTTTTCAGTGCATAATCGCTCCAATAAACACCGTAGGTCAAATACCTTCTTTATCGGAAGGTTAACTCGCGTGTTCTATGGCAAGGGGGAGGGGGGTTACCTTTCACTTTAAGTCCGAGTACCGCTCGAGAATTTTTCACGGACTTTTCTTCAGGAGTAAAGGTGTAGTAATGATTATGATGCGGCGGCCTTTCTTACGGTGACACTATATATATACACCTCTATTCACGTGCTGTGGACCTAACTGCAGCACGCACTGTCAAATGTCATAACTCCACCGCGTCAGAAGTCATGAAAAAATGTATGCCCGCATCCCATCCAAAGCAATGTAAAATACTCCGATGTCTATAAGATCAGACAGTTCAGCAAGAGCTGCTCCACAGCGTTAAGTTTCCTTCCATCAATCATCCGTCATCTTTGGCCACGGTCGGTGACTTGGACTTGACGGCAGTGGTGCCGTATTTGTCAAAAAAAATATACACCATTTACACTAAATCTTATATGGGTTTGTATCTTTTTCTCCAAATCTGGCAGCACTGTTTATGATGGAGACGAAGCTTCTATGCATTGAATGCTCAGGAGCTCACGGTCTTTTGCTCGTTTATGAATCGGTACTCATCGATGCAACTGACCGCATTTTTTTGGAGCTGCAGCGTATATCCTATTAATTTAGAGATGTCATATCCAGATGACAAGCGAGGGCAGGTAGGACTCAGTTTATTACGCAACCAAACCGTTGCACTATTGCTATGGACCGATTGTGAGATGGAACAAAATTGGCCCAGTGTCGGCCCGTGCGATTTGGCAACTATTCAATTTTTCCTCTTAAGCGTAGGTAAAACAATCGATTCTGTAGGAGGTTGACAGCCTCTTAATAAAATCGATTGTTTTACGAATATTTAACCCCTTATGGGTCAAGCCCGAGTTTACTCGTTTTTCTCCTCTTGTCTATTCCACATCGATTCAGTATTCATTCCGGGTAAACACGACTATCGATGAAAAGACTTACAAGAGAAGGTGTCGTCGAGCACCTTCAATTCTTCGTATAGGCAATTCCAACTCCCCCGAGCACGAACAGTTAACTACTTGCCCTCTACAATCGGAAGAGGGGCGTTCTTTTGAACTAACCTGGTCATTATAGGGCCTGTTAACCGGTAAAAAAACACTGTTGCCAAACTACACGAGCCGCCTCTAAATTGGCCTGAAAGAAGTACCAAAAAGTAATAAAAAATCATTGTTTTCGATCTTTTGAGCTTGATTTAAAACTTTCCAGTGACCTTTTCAGATTTAAACAACTTGCTGAAAGTATAGTCTGCGTGATTGGAATTGGCCTGGAACATTTATAATTGAAACAGTTTTATGGATAAACGATAATTTCTCACGGAATTCCGATCACAGTATTACTTATCAGGGGATGTATCGTTCATTTGTTTTGATTGTGATGGATTTGCAGTAAAATAAGATCGCGGCAGCCTGGAGTGTTACAAGTGTTACATCAGCATTTTGCGAAAAAGTCAATAGAATACGAATTAATGTATCTAATAGAAAATATATACTATTGCATGGGATTTGCTTAAGAGAATATCATCGGGAGTGTGCATAGATTTATAACGGCACCATAAACTTAGTGAAACAAATATCTGAGCATCTGTCCTTTGCTAATTCAAACATTTACTCTTTATTGTGAGCTTTACAACCGTTTTGTTAGTCTTTTGAAACACTCATTCTAGCACTTATATTGACACCCATCGCTAACACAATATTTACAAATCGGACAAGAATGATGAGTAAATTTCACACGCACTCCTGCCGTGTAGACGTATATGACTTTGTTTTTCTCTCTCTGCTCCCATTCGAACGCGTGTGTTAAATAAGGACGGAAGTAAAGGCTAAAGGCATGTGATGGCCCCCTCTGCTTTCCTTTTTTAACACATACGTTCAAACGACCGAAGAGAGAGAAAAACACATTATTGTATCCGTCTATGATGTGATGTATGTGCGTAACCGAGCGCATATGGATTAGCACATTATATTTATCGAAGATGATGAATTGCTCCTGTCGAAAAACACATATCTACTTTTCACAAATAAACAGGTCTGCTCTGGTCTGTTTGTTAGATTTTGTTTGGCAGAGTTATAAATTGAACCGCAAGGTAACGGGCAGACCTATATTATTTATGAAAACGAGACACGTGGATTTTGACCTCAATGGTCGTCGATTTGAACTACCAAAGAGATATATTGCAAAACATTAGACACGTTACGCACGATACTGCAACGTGAAAAAGAACAACACGGGCGAAACACAAATCGATTTTGGGGTCGTTTATACATACAAAAACATTTTACTTGAAAGTTTGAACTAGCACCTCCATTGTTTTATTACCTGCCTTGATTGTGATGACTTCAGTTGTACTGGCTGATATTTGCTTGATATTTTACTATTGATCAATGAACATAAACATTGGCAAGTTTTTGAAATAATCAAGAAAAGTCAGGCCTCTCTACTGATGAACATTTATCGAAAAGTTCCACAATAGCTCGGCGAAATCATGTTCGTCAAATGTTTTAACATACGCTGAAACATTTATGATCAAAACCGTGGAACAACAAACAGTTGTTGTTTACACCAGGTGCGTTCATATAACATCGACAAAATAATGACACCATAATGAAATGATGAGGTCAATAATCTTATTCGCCTCGTCAGTACTTGAAATTCGTTAACATCGTAATAGATTCTAAAATCACGACATATTGGAAAAAGTACGTCTTACCTCTGACTTAAAAATAATCCATGTCTTTGAGGTGATTCCTCACCTGTCTGAATTGAGATTCTGGCTTGATAGATAGCGCCACAAGTCACTTAAAAAAAAAAAAAAAAAAAACAAGCAGGGAAAATTCCAACACGCAGGTGTTGGAAAAGCGTGCCACTAAAGTCTGAACAGCTTTAATGCTTTTGCTAGCAATGATAATAATTAGACAGCATTCAACATGGAGCTGATCTCGAGAAAATTGAGTCCAAAGTTGAAGAGCTAGCATTTAAACAAAAAACTTGGAATTACTTACGTTTTGATTTCATTCAACTACCGTGTTGTGTTTTTGCATTTCAACACCGGAAAAGTGGAATTTACTATGTAGGAAAGGCTCTTAATTTTTAGCGTTTAAAGTGACTTGGTTCCTTTCTTCTTTTTTTTTTGGCATAATCACGAAAAACGAAACTCTAAGAGAAACCAAACGGCAGAGTTGGTTTACACTGTTGATTATTTTAAAATCCGTTAATCCGGACTTAAGTCCGTTCCCAATTCTATAAAAGGAACCAGTGGCGGCTCGTGCAATGTGGCAACAGTGGAATCCCTCCATTTAAACCTATGTAAAACAATCGATCTTCAGGAGGTGCAATGCACCCCCAAGATATCGATACTTTTGCATAGGTTTAAATGGTAAAAAAGCATGGTTGCCAAATCGCACGAGCCGCCACTGAAAGGAACCAAGTCGGAGTTGGTTCCTTACGTGACTCGGATTAAGGTTTAACCTAATCAGCCAAAGGAACCAAGTTCTCATTTTATTTCATCATATGGACAATGACATCAATGAGGCTCACCAGCTCACTTTTACCTGGAATTTTGACGGGAAATAGTTGTTATTACAGAAGAAGCACTTGTTGCTTCGAGATTCAGTATTGCTAGCTCTATCAATCAATAACTCAATTTTATCAAAAATGTCACTCGGTTCTTTTGTGACAAGTGCTGTCCAATTGAGCTTGTTTGGTGAAAAATTATGAAAAAAATAAATTTAGATCAGATGTATCTATAAGGAGATGAGTCAAAGGCGTTGTTTTTTTGTGTTTGTTTTTTGTTTTTTGTTTTCAAAACTTTGGAGGGCTCTAGCTCAGAAGAGAAACAATTGCAGCACATACTCATGTAGGAAAATAAAGTCTTATATATATGTATGTTGACCCCAAAATACACTCCATAAGTTTGGCACTCAAGTTTTGAAACACCCTGTTCTTGATATTTTGCTTCCCCCCCCCGCCCCCTTCACAAAAGACAACATCTTGACCATGCACATTTTTAAAATCACAGTTTGACAGTAGAGATATTTTCTCTCCCCCCCCCCCCCCTTAACGAAAAAGGGGAGAATGGGTCACCTATCTCTGATGTTCGTCGTGCGCGTGCACAGATTGTTCGGCTTTACGACTGCAATTTTGGCTTTCTTTATAATGCGTTTTTTGGGTTTATTAGTGGATTTTATGACTATTCGATGCCGCCAATGTAATTTTCAGACAATTTTACATCAGAATCAAAACTCTATAGCACTGTAGCAAAAGTTTGCAACAAACCCATTGAAAGCTGAAAAGAGAAAATTATTTGATAAGGCTCGATCTTTTTTACCCACATAAACTATAGACAATAGATATTTCTAAATCCCTCCACCTTTTAAACGGCTTGTTCAGGGATCAAACATGAGGTTGCGTTCTTTTGAAGTCAAAAAGTGTCATATTCAGAAAAGCCGTGATTCTAAATAATAAACAGTTTTTTTTTATCTTTTTTTCCGTTTTAGGTGCTGTCAGCACTTGTTGCGATTGTCACGATGTAGATACGTAATATGCATAAATGGAACACTTGCGAATTCATGAAACAATAATCCTTCAATATACAGAACTAACCATTTCAAGTGCCCTTTACACATCAAGCATTCTAGGGGTATAGATTAGTAGGTGTGGAGGTTTAAGAGGTTTGTGGATTTTAATTCCCCTCTCCCCATTTATTTTCTTGAAAAGTATCGAAAGTTTACAGTTAAAACTATGCCATTATTCACTATAACGCATTGTCATATTATTTCTTTTTTTTTCTGTTGCCGTCGGTCGATATCATTTTTCGTGTTGGAAAAGCAAAGTTCCATATGGACCTATAGTTTCCAAAATTTGAAGAAGCTTCCAGTGAAAAATTTTGTACACGCAACGAACTTTTTAGGATAGGTAAATAAGTTATTCCAGAGTCAATTCCATAGCCGCAGCGAGGAAGCTGTCCAGGGGTGGAAGACACGTGACAGCCCCTCTCACATTTTAGAGCAATTAATGCGAATTTTACCCCTCTGGCTCCCTGTGTTCTGGATTTTAAACACCTATTTTTCAACAAAACGCCAAAAATGTCCTCAAAAATCCCTTGATTCCATCGACGCTCATTGAGGGGCTTTCAATTTGCCGATCCCCCAGAATTTCAAATGTTTCCGATGCAAAGACCTGTTTAGTGTGACGTCATGAAAAAATTGGTTCCAAACAAAGGCTCCGTCTCACTCGCTCTCGTGGGTTTTCCCATACGAAACACAGTCCAAATTTTCAAATACAAGTGCTAGTAAACAACACGTTCTTTACACGTTGTGTTTATCACACCATTGGGTTCCACGTCCCTTATAAAAATTTCCGATTGTTTCAAAAAATTTTCCGATTGGATATATATTCCCGCGCTTTATTTCCCATAGAAATAATCAAAATTCCATAGAGACAATCAGAATTCGTGTAGATTCAAGCGCGCTGACTACAGCAACGATAGGTCTCATGATTGAAATAAGGCGAAATCATCTATGGTTCTATTCTTACAGTTTTAACAGCCACTTTTTTCTCAGTGATAAAATATGAGCCCGCTACCACAAACTTTTTGAAACATCGCGCATCGATGCACAATCACAGTTATCAGTTTCTTAAGAGCACAAAATTCTAGGATATAGGCTCATCAGCACCATCACGGCATGTGTTGTACCTCGAACAATAGCTTCGATACGGAGAGAAGTTAGAATGATTGAGTGTCATGCCGGTGATACTACCATAAGAGACCGTGAGTAAGACAAGGACAAAACGTAGAACGTCTTTCGGTATAACTGTGATTGTAAATTCGCTTGTGATCTTTTAGGAATTATGTTACAGTGAAAAGATACTTTAAGGCAAGTGGAATCTAATGGTGCAATAAAATTTGAGAAAACTGTTAGTTAACTAGCATGAATTTGCGTTCGAAAATTTGGATCTGGTAAATCCACGAGAGTGAGCGAGATAGAGCATTTGTTTGGAACTAATTCTGATCGTGACGTCATCACTAAACAGGTCTACATAGGTAGCGTTCTAGAATTCAACCATTTACTGCATCCGTGCAAAAAAGATTACATTACCCTGTGATACTGTATATCTATGTACATTGGAAAGTGCTGCTATTCATAATCTTTTCTGCATCGAGACAATAAAGGGATGAATTCTAGAACGGTACCTTAAGGATATGAATGAGCCTCTCTCTTTTCTATACCCCTCCCGCTCTTCATCAATACCTCGTCGCTTCTTATCGATGTACCCTCGTCAAACAGATGTTGACACATTTACGACCGCTTAATGCACCGTGAAGAAATCTTGTGACCGGTGGAGCCCAAAGGCGAGGGGCAAAGAGGGTTCCTGCGGGAGATGTTTCCACCCCCCTCCTGCCTTTGAATTTTGACTCATAGGTTGGCACAAATGACTTAGGTTGCTGGACCTGTATGGAATTCTCGTTTGAAGGAATTCGACTTTGACGCTTAATAACTTATTGAAATTAACAGGAATACCAAAACTTTTACAATTTTAAGAAAATAGACGCCGAGACCTCCTGGATTGCAGCAATAAATTAACGATTAATGAAACCAGTTTTAAGAAAACACGTTTTTAATTTTTCAAACCTTTCCCGCCAAGGTTTTGCCATAAGCAAGGCATTGGACTTATATATTAGATATGAAAATGAAAACAAGAAGCGCACCGTATATATACGGCACGCTTAAAAATATAGACTTTAAAAGCCTACAATTTTTTCGAAAAGAAATAATCGAAAGGGGTGTCCACATAGGAACTTCGTAATTTTTTAGCGGGGAAGATAGCTCCATGAAAATGTATAAACAAGAAACGCGCCTCTAGGCGCTTCTTCTTCTTCACTTTTCAGCAGCCAATCAAGGATGGAACTTTGGATGGCGAGACTCTTCCATATATCGGGAGCTCTATTTCAGACCGGTGAGGAATCGTCTGAACGACACGCAGGTTACTCATTAGACAGCTACTCTAGACTATAGATAAATGTAGGGTATATAACTCGTTGATTCCGACCCCAACCCGCCACACCGATACCAATACACCAATAGTGAGCGGCTCTTGCGGATTTATCGGGTACAGACTGTGCAGGAGCAGGAGAGAGTATTGTCCTTTACATTGACCCCTTTGGAGGCCGCACGTCATGCCCATGGCTCGAAATTCTTTCCTTTTTTATGCATTTTATCGTTATCCGCACTAACTCTGCTTCTGCTGTGCATTGTGTGCCATAGTGCCAATGCTAGTGCAGTGCAGCTAGGAAAACGTGCCGATCACAACTTTAATGATCGAAACCCCCAGTGTTTGCAGTGATTTGAAGACGAGGGAATGACCTGTTTTATTTCCTGACTCTCAAGTTCAGTTTCTCTCGCGCGGAGCAAAAACTTCGATAATGCGCTCCGTCCGCACGGCGCACCGTGGAAACGAGAAGAATTGAGGTCGGAAAACCGCGAGTATTGAAATAGCAAAGCTATTCGTTCGTTAATAGTCGAAATGTTTTAAAGCTAGGTCATTTGGACACAGAATTTTACTACAACGATACGAGAGAGAAAATTTTGATCGTACCTGTTATTTGTCTGTTTCTTTATCGTGTACATCCTTCCAAAAAAATCAGAAATATCCATCTCGGTGTACTGCAGATAGACACTCCAAAACACTTGACTCTTAATTTCAAACCGGCTGTTTGCGTGGACTTGTAAAACTTTCAATTCTAGGTTGAAAAATAGGAGAGAAACGAATCAAGCCTATCCCGTATAGGGGCATTTTCTCAAAATTTTCCAGGGTGGTGTTGGTGGTGGGGGGGGACTAAGTCGATTTTCAAAAACTTGCCTCCCTCCGAATTCCCAAAAATTTAGAAAAATCAATGGAAGGAAAATGCATAATAATTCCTAAAAATCGGATAGATTTTCCACACACAAATTTCGAAGAATGATAGAGGCTGGCAATTCTCCCCCCCCCCCCTTAGTCATGCCCCTGCCTTCTTGTGTACCTCCATGAGGGGATATAGCAATTTGGTAACCATGAATTCATCCCATTCTAACTATAAGAAACAATCCGATCCGGTTGCGTTTTCATAATTACCCTGTTTACATACGAAGCTTTTGATTTTATTATTTAGTAAGAAAGAAAAAAAATCGATTTTTCAACCCATTGTGAGCCGTCAAGGCAACCAAACAATTCAATAATCACTTATATTTCTCCACTGTGACGAGAATAAAAGCGCGGGAGAACGTGCGAGAGCTTTCAAAGATGATTCTCGGAAGCTATAGATAGTTTATCGGCCTTTTCCCTATCTTGAGGCGTGCGCGATACGCGACGCGACGTGCGATATTTTCTCGCGGGAATATCCATCTTCCCCGGTCCGAGCGCGAGGGTTTTGAGCCTGCGCGCGCGCGTGAGCACTCTCTTAGATGACTGGCTTAAAAAAAGAAGAAGAAGAAGAAAAAGGAGAGGAAAAAATAATAATAATTTTTCAAAGACGCTGTTTTCTCGAAATGCTAACCAAGCACATTACGGTGATCGCGGTTCGCACTGTGCTTATCTGGTCATTTTCACTTCAATTTGAGAGACATTAAAGCCCCGGTGGCCTCCTGGTGGCGAACAGGGGAACGAAAATTTTAAAAATTCGAACATTTCAACTTGCAACTTACAACCATAATCAAATGTTGTTTTTATATTTCATTTAGAAAATCATGCTGCTTGGCACTGGCGGATCCAGGAAATCGTCCATCTCACTCTTTTCCCACTAGAACGAGTGTGCGTTAGAAAAGGATAAACGGGGGCAAAAGTCACGTGACTGACCCTAATTTGTCATTTTCTAACACACTCGTTCTAATGAGAGAAAAGATAGAAGAATAGATTCCTGCACAGAAAAAACTGGAATTGCTGCATCAGCAATAAGTGTAGTTTAAAAATGGCAATATGGGTTTTTTGCTAATTTATTCACGCTTATTGCTAATTTTACAATATTTATTGTTGCGTTATCCATGTGGTATTGGTAAAGTAGCAATGCACAATTTATAGAAAATAGCAAGACACATTTTTTGTAATTTTTGCAATACGGTTTGCCATTTTGCAATATGATTTGCTAGTTTAGCAGAATTATTGCACAGACTGCAAACGTATTGCAGCAACAGCATTTTAAACTTGGTAATGCAGCATATGCATGTTGCCGCAGTAGCAATATGAAGTATTGCAATTTTAGCAAAGTATATTGCAATACCTGTTTTTAGCAATATGATATTGTTAATTCACCAATGCTCATTGTTATTTCAGCAATATATTTTTTTCTGTGTGGATACACCAATGCTGCTTGTCAGTTGCGAAACTATATGCCACAGGGTCATTCCAGCCAAATTGTAGCATCCATTATATTTTAAAACTATTTCTTGAACTTTAAATGTAAAATTTCCTATTTTTCTTCAACGAGGGACACTATAGCAAATACATATATGTGCCCTCCAACCTTGGTTCTCCCTAAAAGATCAAAAACCTCAAGTTGAATTAAGTATAGTCAAAGTTACAGTGATGAGACTGATGAGAGTTATTCTATTGTTTGCTTTTTGTTTAATGCTCGAAAACTATAATTAAAACCACCAATCAATTTCTAGCTTTGGGGATCAGTAGGTGAAAAGAAAATTAATAAAGAAACAGGGACAAGAATTCAAAATAAACGCAAGATTGTTACTTTTTTCAAACTATTATGAAAAAAGTATTTGGTGAAAAGAGAAACAACGAAGTCTGCCGATAGCATGAAAATTGAAAATAAAAAAATAAATAAATAATAAGTAGTGAAAATGGAACAATACGAGATTACGCATATTTTTATTTTTATTATTTTTGTGAGCGTTGCGCCCCCCCCCTTTTCTGGCGTTTTATTTACTGTGAAAAAAATGAAAAATGTTATTTCAAATTGTTACCAGTGCAGTTCATTTTTTTTCCCAGTGGGCGACGAGCTTCGCCCCCCCCCCCACAACCGTTGTACGAGCTGAACTATGAGGGATTCTTCCCGGTGCAGTTTCATAAAAAGGAAAATCGAAAGAACCTCCAAGCTCATGAAAGTAACTGCGATTACTGAGCACGTAATTTCGCTGTGCCGTAGTTTATAGAAAAGGAGAGAATCACTGCCCTTCCAGGCTATTTATCATTGTTTAATATTTTGAGCCGGAACATCCTAGTTGGATTGCAGTATTTCAAGGGATTTACAAATTGATGTTAAGAATCAGTTCTACGGGCGTAGCATATTTTACAAGGCACAATTTAAAATAATAACCAAAACTTTATTTTCAATCGGCGATTCTAAAAAAAAAAACAAACAAAAACAAAAAAAAAAAAAACAAATAAACTTACTCTTGTTGACTCATAAGTATACCGAGGCTATTTTTTTGCAGTCTTGAAGGGTCGTTGAATTCGAGTTAGTTCCGTTTACGATGCGAATTCACGCCCAGGAAAATATAAACTCCCTGTGGGGTCAACGGTTTCAACAATGTGGGTTTAACGCCTCTCCTTCTTCACCCACTTCACGGGGGGGGGGGGGGGGAGAGAAGGTTTATGATCTCTGTTCCAGCCCGAACATTCATCCTTAAATATTGATGTTTGAAATAACTGCAGGAGTAAAACTACTTTGCTTCCATGAGGAAAGAGTTGAGTTTTATTGATTTTAAGTGCAAAAATAACCTAGTCTGACTTTTAGAGCCGTACTTTAGAAACAAAAAGCATCAGGACTTAACTCTTTCGAAAACTTGGGGTTTACATCAACGTAGAACTCTCATTTTCATTAAATCTTAGATCTTTGTATTCTTAACTGAGCATTGTTCAAAAGTATCAAAGGTATAAGGTTTAACTTAAGATAGCAAATATTTTATCTTTATAATGATACTAATGTACTTTAAACGTGATGTTGATTTGAAACGAGTGAGGCGAAATAACTATCCTAATACATTAAATTAATGCTAGGATCTACACAATACAAACAGGGGGTAATGGATGGTAAAACTGTTCCATGAATTTCCATGACCAAAACCCCGTGGGCCATTAATATCCGTGGGCAATTCTTATTTTTCCATATAAAATTGCATGAAATTCCGTGGTTCTTATTGACAATAAGATTCCATAAGATTGTTCAGGTAGTTTCATGGACAAAATAATAATAACCCACGGAATTTTGATCATAGAAATTTATGGAACACCTTCACTAGGGTGACCATAAAAAAAAGTCCCTTCCAGACTTTCCGAATGGGGGGGGGGGTGGTAGTAACAAGGAAGAATAAACCACGAATAATTTTTTCTTTAAAACCCGTCAAAATTTGGCATTTTTAAGCAAATTGATTAAAAAAATGATGAATTTTTCTTAATGGTTCAACTCCTTGCAATGAGTCTTTTTTATGGTCTCCCAGCCTATTAGCTATCCTTACACTTGGTGAATCAACTATTCACAGCTCATTTGAACGCACATAAGATCCCTAAAAACTTAAAAAGGTAAAATGATAGAAATCGTCAAAAACAGTATCTTAATTGAGATATCAAAGCAAAACAAGAAACGGCCCAGAACCTCTCTAACCTCATAAATCTAAGAAATGCTTGCACCTTTTTACAGTAAGTATAAACACGATGGATCGGAAATGTCACCAAATTATTGTCTCAAAGAGGAAAGAAAACCGGTGGCTCGTGGCTTCTCCTCGTTAGTAATTACTGTACTATTTCCCTCTCTCTCTCTCTCTATTCTTTTCATTCCGAGGATTATATCTAAATACTAAAGAAAGAAACCATCTATGATTTCTTAAATGAGCATTGAAATGGTCATTAGAATCATCATGAGAGACACCGATGAGCCTGATGGCTTCCTCTCATCCTCCACCTTTCCAAAGAAAATGAGGTGGCTGCTTGATGATTTGGTATTTATTTTATTAATTTACAGTGCATGAAACACAGAGTCTTCCTTGTCAGCAATTTGTGTCTCCTGCCACTTTATTGTTTCAGTAGCGAGGGATCAGTACGACGTTGCCAGACTTTAGTTTTAAAAACCCTTTTTAGAGCTGCCACTTTTGATGTGTATATTTAACGTCATTTTGCAAATTCAGCGATAATTCCATTGGTTGATCAAAAGATTGCAAAGACTTGGTCAGTTTATGACTGTTACGGACAAAAATACTGTGATCCGTAATCTTTCCTTAGCTGGTGTAGGTCGTCGATGACCTTCAAAAATTGGGTTTTAAATTATTTAGATTATTTAACGGTGGTTCCATTATAATTGATGAAAGATTGCTTAGAGATTATTTTCTTGCATTACAATCATAAACTGAACTAAATTGTGTAATCTTTAGCCAATCAAACGGTGTAATCATTGGAGAAATAAACAATATCATTAACAATAAAAATGCCAATATACATGTATAGGTACACAAAGCGGTAGCTTTGATCATTTTAGAGAGCTTTATTGCATGCATCAGAGTTCATTCCTTATCAAGTGCTTTAAAATAGCGACTTCAGGAAAAAAGAAACTGATTTTCTTGAACTGAGACATGCGGTTTAGACGATGTACTACCGTAAATCAATACCACTTTTTTCAGTGTTTTGGTCTAAATCGCTTCATCTATAACCGCTAGAAGTTTTTCAAAGATTCCCTTACCAGTATTTCTTTATCTAGAAATTCGAGAAAAATCAAATTAAAATAAAATAATTTTGTTTAATTAAATTATCATAATCAATGTAATTAACTTAGAATGTAATTAAGTAGATAGAGGCTACATTTAATATACTTAATAGTTAATATGAGTTTTATTATTATGATTGTATTTATTAGTACCACTTTTTTTTACCGTAATAGAACGAAAAGTTATCAGATATATACCAAAAACCGGAGAGGCCCCAAGAAGGTGGGTATAGTAGGCATTTTACTTTCTATAACGACGGCAACGCTGGGAGACTTCTTCCATCCCTATCCATCTCTTTAAATCCTTACAGAATTTTTTTTTCTCTATTTTCTGTGTGCGGTGACGTACCTTCGAGTATTCTCTCGATGACGGAATTTTCGGAATTTCCATTTGGAGCAATTGATTCGCAATTAAAGCGAGTAATTATCGTGTTAATGATACTTGAGAACTGACACGGTTTTTTTATCCCCTCCCCCCTTTCCAAAGATATATATACCCACTCTCCGATCGCACACGTATTTGCACACGATGGACGCGACGTACATATAGGGCACACACGATGCATGACGTGCCGTACATAGAAGAAGCAATACCAACTGCGTAAGGAACATCTTCAGGAGTCGAAGACTGGTTCTTCCTAGTTTGGCAAGTTGCCGCTCTCTGCGCCGTGCCACAGCGTGGCCGCTCACTGTTCTCCCACCGACCAAAATCGGTTAGAAACACGTTAATTAATCCGACCTTTATTGCTTCTGCCTTTATTAAGGCTCAATAAAATGCAGCAGCTCTTTAGATTGCGCATATTCTGATTTTCGGAAGGGATGAGTGTATCATTTAAGCAAACAATTAGAGACTCGGCGATTTTCTTTTGTGATTGGAAGCACGCTTACAGGGTCTAACAACTCATAACCGATGTGCCTTGAATGTTGACTGGGTTTAGGGATATTGCTTTTCAGAAACAATTAGAGACTTGGCACTTTTCTCCTGCGAGTGGAAGCACGCTTACAGGGTCTAAAAACTCATAACCGATGTGCCTTGAATGTTAACTGGGTTTAGGGATATTGATTTTCAGAAACAATTAATTAGACTCGTCACTTTTCTCTTGCGAGTAGAAGCACGCTCACCAGGATTTAAAAACGAGCATGACCTATGTGTCAAGAATATTTACAGGGTTTCGGGATATTGCTTTTCAGAAACTGTTAATTACCAGGTTTTTTTCTCTTGAATGTGGAGGTAGGCTTACCTGATCTGAAAGTGCATCACCGATATGCCTCAAATGTTATCCATACTCAACTTATTTTCGATCTAAAGCCTGTAGATGATGAAATTCTGATCAAAGGAAGAGCATAAGAGTAAAATGATTTGTATTTTTCTCCTGGCACAAAAAAAATAAATGATTTTCAGGCCCTCTGAAAGTTGTTGGTAGATAGTGAGCTCGGAGTGTCATCCCTAATCTTTCCTCAACTTTAGAAAAATTATCGCGAAACTTTATAATTTGCAGATTCAGTATAATTGTTTTTGTATTTTTGTTGCTAATTTTATCAATTAAACTGACGAAAAATCTTACCAGTGTTGAGAAGAGAAAGAGGAGGGGTGCTTACAGCTAAATCAAAAACAGATTCTTGCATAGTTCTCACCTGAAAAAAAATGATGAAAATGAATTAGTTGAATGTATGCATCACGTAATAGGTGTTAGAGCCATAAAATAAAGAAATAAATATCGGCTTAGAGTTCAGCTGTTTGTATGCCACAAAAAAAATCAACCGCAAAAAGAATAGACCATAGAGTGTTATTCAGCGAGGATAAATAACACAAATGTTACTAACTAACGGGTATTTTGAAGACAGGAAAACCATTTTTCCTCAACATCCATCATTCATTTCGTGGAATTTGGGAAGTAATATTTTCGATGTAATTATGGGTCAATACTATAAAGGGTGATGCGAGAAGCTTAGGAAAACCAGCCTGTGTCGATCACACCAGTAATGCTGCCGTTTTGCGTTTAATTATTCATTAATGACATTTTGCAATTCACCGATGATTCCATTGATTGAGAAAAGATTACAAATTTTAGTTCATTGTATGACTGTACTGTACGAAACTAATGTGTAATTTCAACCGGCGGAGTCGTCAATGACTTTCAAAAACTTGCGGATATTTTAATAATTTAACAGCGATTGCGTAAAGATGACAGGTGCGAGTATATTTGTGCATTACAGTCATACACTGAACTGAACTGTCTAATCTTTTCTCATCCGGTGGAATCATTGGTGAATTCAAAAATGCCATTGATTATAATGGAAAACGGCAGCTCTGGACCACACGCACTCTCAACCGCAATCAGAGCGTACCGACTGAACTTTGTCTTGCGTTACGTTACAATTCGACCGTAAGCTCATCGTTGTAAGCGTTTCGAAGATGTCTCAATTGGGCAACCGGAGCCGGACGAATCGTTACATTGTGCTGTGGGCGAAAAATGCACTCAAAAGTGATGAAATTTTAATTAGATTATTAATTTCTTTTTTTTTCTTTTAGGGAAAGACGATTATGCCAACAAAAGTTACATACGATCTCGATGCAGGGCACCCTCGGAGATTCCTGACCACTTGATTTATGTCGTTTCTCTAATGTGAAGTTGATTACGTCTTGTGGACAAGCACGCGAGCGAAAAGTTATAGTCAAGTGATAAGTGCGATGTTCGCACGATAAGTCATATTTGAGCCCAGGACCCCAGGTGTTTACATGGTTTCTCTGTATACCCATCGCGCAAATTGCTCTTTTACACTGAGAAAAAAAGAGTACCGTAATTAAGAGAAGCGTAATTTTATGTCAAACATCAGAGGATTTCTAGTAGCACTATTACCAGAATTCAGGCATGGGTACAATATAGTTCATGAAAATGTTGAATAGATTATGGTACTCTCACCAAAATATGATGGAAAAAATCATTTTCTGGTAAAGACACAAAAAACTCCTCGGTTAACATATGTACATGTGTACAACTGGTAAGATGATTGGATGCTGGTATAATTATGACTATGTTATTTTTCAGTGCAGATGCACACAAGATTTGAACTCATTAGATCTTGTCACCCTGTCCGGGATTTGAACCAGGGACCTCTGAGTCTGAGTTGCGCGGTCAGGCTGCGCTAACCGCTAGACCAAGGAGGCCGAAGACTGCGATTTATTGAAGAAAGGAAAACTGAGCCATTAAATTGGGTTGAAAGTGAGTGAGTGAGAGTGTGGCCGAAATAAGGAAGAACCAGGATCGTGCGGCTAATTTCGAGCCTCTCGCTAATAGTAAAAATGTGTTACAAACTGCTACAGCTATATGTATTGTGCCATGTTGCCGCGCAGAAGTATATCAGAGGAGACAAAATGACATGCTATATGCCATTCCTGCTTGATGGTCAACAATATCTCAAAACCAATAGAATTGCATAAAGCTCGGTTTATTTTTGAAAACAAACAACAGTTCCTTCAAAAATAAAGGGTGCACCAATTTTATTGACAACTTTCTTGAAATTACACCTAGAACCCTGGACGGCTGGAAAGCATCGTTGAATGTGCAGTTACGATCTGGGATTCGAAGGATTATAATAATATGCAGTGGCGTCACGTGCAATTTGGCAAGGCTGAATTTCGTCAATTTCAAAAACATAAAAAAGGTTGGACAGATTGAGGTGCACAGTGCACTCTGTCAAATCAATATTTTGCAAGGGTTTAAATGGACGAAATGCAGCGTTGCCAAATTACACTCGACACCACTGATAATATGTTCGATTTTCCCCTGTTACCAAAAGATAATTCCGTTGAATCAATGGTACTAAGGTGGGTGCACCAAATAAGGTATCTTGCCTTAAATCGGTACTATGCCAGTGCTATGCTCCATGAAGTTATATAGGTAATATTTGATCTCTGGGATTTAAAGATTAAAGCATTTCTCTCCCTCAAAAATTGGCCTCCAATGTCAAAAAAGCTGCGCTTTCCAAGCAAAATTTGGCGACCATGGATATGTGTAATTAGAATGCACGTCCTCTCAACATTGGTGGTTCTATGTCTGGACCCAGATCCAGCGCACAGTTATCCTTTCGGAAAATATGAAACTAACCTTCCGTGACCGTTCTCCAACTT
Organism: Trialeurodes vaporariorum; assembly: GCA_011764245.1. Taxonomy (NCBI): domain Eukaryota; kingdom Metazoa; phylum Arthropoda; class Insecta; order Hemiptera; family Aleyrodidae; genus Trialeurodes; species Trialeurodes vaporariorum. Next base: position 36,349,078 of record VMOF01000024.1, read on the forward strand.
TTTTCTCTCACCACAATTCTTTTTCCTTCTTCAGTTTGATGCCACTTACACTCACTGTATAGGCCGAGTCTAGCGACGATGAAGCTTCTCTATGACTCCGAGGTAGCCGAACCAGTCATGCGTGGTGTTTGTCAGCGCATTCGGCCAACTTCGGTTTCTATCGGCCGATGCCACCGACGCGACGCGACGATAGCTCGCACTACAGTTCGGAATTCGGAAATGATTCTCTCGTCAAGCGGAAAACATTAATCTTTTAGTTCCGTCTATTATTTTTTCCTGCTTTTATTTTTTTCTCTTCATCAGTAAATCTCGCAATCGGAACAGATTCGGAACTGATCGTGAAACGATGCTACTTACCTCATTTGCTTCCATTGTTGCCAAAAATCAGAGAAAATAAGAGTTTTACCGATTTTTTTCGAGCTGACACGCACGATTGGAAATTAGATCGGTGTTTGGTACTAACAGTATATACTATATAGGTACTCCTGAATAAATGAAAGTATTTCCTTGCGGAGTTTACCCTGGTCTGAAACGCTGACCCTACGAATACATGGACAGACATTGCGATTGTAGTATAGTGCCGCCATCCGTTCGATTATTCCGGCAGAATGAATTCTATTGGACTGGTATAGACAATACTTTGGAGTTAAGGTCCAATTTATTGGATGTTTTGTACCCCTACTTCAATTTATTACCATGGCTATTCAATGATATTTGGACAACTGGAATAATTCAATGAATTGGACTACTATATACCCAAATGCGTGTACTATACACGCAGGGGATCAACAAAATGACATCGGTAGGCTTCACTAAAGGAAATGTTTACAGTATGAAGAATTTTTACCTTAAACAAATAAGTAAGATATTTTCCCGTCATTTATTTTGTTCAGCAAAAAAGGTTCCAAAATGAGTGCAATATGACCTTAGACTTATCATGATGGACATATCAAAGAAGTGCGAGAGAAATTATACTAGCCGCAGCTCCTTTCATTATACTTCGTGAGTACGTGTTTTTAGAAATGAGTTTTACGAGAGCACGCCCGACCAGAAATTCAAGGAGGGAAAATTTATAACCAGGTAAGAAAATAGGAAATGAGATCAAACTTTCGCGGTTTTATAAATAGCTATTTTTTGTCAGTTTGAAGTATTTTTAGAAATTTTGCTTCACATCGTCGAAGGGGCGAAGGGGTAGAAACTCTCCTTAAACACTGGCAGATCCAGGAAATTGTCCTTCGCACTCTTTTTTCATAAGAACGCACGTGTTAGAAAAGAGACGCGAAGATAGAAGAGGGGGCAAAAATCACGTGGCTACTTCTGCTCTTGCTTTCTAACCCATTCGTTCTAATGACCCTGGTTAAAATGGTTCATGAAAATCCTTGACCAAATCTCTATGCTATTTAAATTCTATGAAATTGTATGGGAATCCTAGTAAATCTGTAGGTATTTTCATACATTTTCATGGAGATCCATACAATTTTATAGCAATCCGCAGTACGTGAAGATTTGGTAAAGAATTTTCATGGACCATTTTTACCAGTGAGGGGGGGGGGAGAGAAAGAAAGCAGAAAGAGAAAAATTCCTGGATCCGCCAGTGTCCTCAAACAGTCAAACGTATGCGGGATACACTTTAGTTGCTCCGGGTTTCATGGTGCAAGTTCCATGATTTTTTTAAACATATATAGAGATATAATACGTTAACACCTTAGCTTTAGAGAGCCCTTGAACTTGTGCCCATTCCACTCGTAAATCCAGTGACCCAACGCTGCAGAGACTTGAAATTACCTTTGTTAGCTACGCTGATGTGGTCGTTGTAGGTGTAGATACGCAAACTTCTTCAACGGGGGAAAGTGTTTCAGAGTTAAAAGTAGAACTTTCCGTGGCTCAGAAAGTGATATCCACCCACATCTTACATTCGCAGAACTTGCAAAGTCTCGAGGGCATATAGCGAGCAGCGCGGCCGGCGCGCGCAGCAAAAAGAGGAGACGAAAGGAGATAAAAATCCACAAGGTAAAAAAGAAAAAGAAAAAAAAAAAAGTCCCGATCGCAGGAGATCAGGATTGTCCAGTTCGGAAACGTAAAAGCTCACGAATCGCAAGTCGCCGTCGGGGAGGGGGGGAGAGGGGTTAAGAAAAAGCAGACGGTCGGAGTCCAAGAAACGGGAAGGGGGAGGTACAAGCTCGTGAAACACTTGTTCACCATCGACTCCAAGCTTGCAGCGGACGGCATGGCGCCCAAGCAGCGCGGCTTGCACCACGATCTGCACTGATATACAGAGAGCTCTAATACTCGCCGCCGCTGGCCGCCACCACAATGATAATATGTGTCATCGAAAGTTTTGAGTAACGTCGCCGGTCTAATTCCGTCCAACTTTGCACTTTCGATCTCGATCCAAACGTGGTCGGCGGCGCGGCGTGGTAATAGGAAAGGGGGGAGGGAGGAGGCGGAGGCCATTTGCGGTTTGGCCATTGGATGATCCAGATGGTTTCTTCACGGTTTTACACAAGGACTGCAGTCTGGGCAGTTTTTATGGCTCACGAAGACATACTGGGGCTATTCTCAGGGCTAGTGCAAAATGCATACTGCTGAGACAGAGCGACGCAAAAACATCACGTTTGAACCACATCTCAATCTCCGGTCACCAAAATAGTACCAGTAATCATAGTATCACTCATGGGATTTAGTCCCTTGGGCATTAATTATTTTGTAGCATCTTCTCAAGATAGTCACCCTATGTTTAATAGACAGAGATATCTCTCACAATATTTATTCACCGATGATACCCGTGACCATCATGTCACGCATTGATAAGATTTAATCCCTTAGGCAGTATCTATAGCATCTTCTCAAGTTGAAGTCTCTCTCTCTCACTCTATGCTTAAGAATATAAAATCACGACAGGAGTGGAAACTAGAACAAGCAAACGAGAAGAAAACCTGGAACGTTTCGGGTTTTATTTTTCGTTTTCCTGGTCTAGTTCCCATTCCTGTCGTGATCTTGTAGTATTTGTGACCAATTTAGCTTATAATTTGCTTGTTTAAGAATACACACAGAGACTCCTCAATCTCCAGTCACGAATGGTACCCATAACCATACTGTCAATAATATAATTCTACCCCTTGGGCAGTATTCACTATTCATAGTATTTTTTCAAGTTGAAGTCTCCCTATGGCTCTATGTTTGATCTAGAGGAATTCTTCAATGAGGAATCTTCATGCAAAAATGAAGGAAATTCTTGGAATAATATAATTTTGAATTTGGTTACCTAAAGTTTTTAAATGAGTGAGATGGTTGATTTAATGTATTTGACAAAATGTTCTTCCAGTGTCGGTTAGGGTTTATGGTTGCTTTCTTGTTGTTATCGAATGACCGTGCAAGGTCCTGAGAAAGTTCTCTTAAGAAAAGGTAGGAAGAATTTTCCAGATGAACAATATGTAGAAGCATGGGCGCACCCGGGGGGCAAGGGGGCCTCCCCCCCATAGGAAGACAAAAAGGAGGAAAGGAACGGAAAAAAGGAGGAAAGGAAAGGAAAAAATGAGGAAAAGAGAAAGAGAGAAGAAGAAAAGAGGAGGCGAGAAAAAGAAAAGATGGGAAAGGAAATGAGTTCAAACAAAGTGTCAATGTCATGAAACATATTTTTCCTTGGAGGAACACATCTTTAAGGACAGCAATGTCCTTAATTGTTAATTTCGCTCGATCTTCTTCTGAAATCTAGATTTCCTGAAGACTCCGTCTTTCTATCAGCATGATGAAGATATTTCCGTAATAACAGCATAGTCTCGGAAAATCTCATTTTTCTCGAGAGTTAATTCAATAGAGTTTCTGAAGAGCAGTAGCCTAATTTTGTGTCTAAGAAGAGCTAAATTTTCAAAATTTTCCGGGGGAGGACCCCCAGACCCCCCCCATATGAAATGACAACTTGGTCCCCTCCTATACAGAAATCCTGGGTGCGCCCATGTGTGAGGATTGTCCTTGGTAAAATTTACAAGGATTTCCATATTTGATTATTGCTCTCACAGCTGTCTATTAAACCGAGCAACCACCGCATACTGTGAACTATTTTTGGATTAGGGCACGTCTAAGTTTTTCAGGCAGTGAGATGCAGCGATGACGCAAATATAGATCCAGCAGTCTGGCAACGGCGAGTTCCTCCGATTTGAATGTATGAGAAACAATCGTTCAGTAGAAGAGCAACCCCCCCCCCCCCTAGAATTGATTGTTTCTTATACGCTCAAATGGGATGAGTTCATGGTTGTCAAATAGCTGGTTACACCCATACCACGACGCGACGCGACGAGTTAACTTTTTCAGCCGTTCGTTCGTTCGCCGTTGATTTTCTTACCCGCGCGTTAAACTCACTTTATCTTAATTTGAACCAAGACGTAGCAGAACTATTGAAAGAGGAAATGTTATATCGGCTATTACAGGACAAACATACCGCATTTTCGAGAAAGCCATTTGAGAACTTTTACCGATAGCTGGTCGTCTTCAAGACGTACCAGTGGCGTAGCCAAGGGGGGAGGGGGTCCAGGGGATCTGTAACATTCCACTCCTTGATGTTAAATTTTTCCCTTTAACAATATAATTTTTCGCATCTCCGAGGGAATTTTGAGAGACATTGCATATTGGACCTCCGACTTTTTTCAGACGGAAACGTCGTTTGAGTAGACGGGGCAAGGTTGTCAAATTTAGTAATTATAGGTTAAGAGAGTTTGTAATTTCAAAAAAAAAAAAAAATGGTAAAAATGTATTTTTTCCCAAATTTTGCCCAAATTATAAAGTAACAAAAGGACATACGGGTGATCAATGGCTTCGAAATTAAGAGCTTCGCACTCCCTCAGAGAGATCAAAATGCATCAGAAGCAAGAAAAAAAAGATAAAAAAAAAACAGATTTTTGACCCCATATTGCCAAGACCTAAAACAACGCAGTGCCACTGCTTTCAGATCCTCGATCTCTCCCCTACCGCACAATAGAAAAATGTTTGACTGCGCGCTTCTGAGATGTACAAATTTCGCCTCACCATTGGCATTCTTTTAAAGCCTACTTATGCTGCAAGTCGACTTGAACTTTATTGTCAATGTCGAGTCTAGATAACAATAAAAAATTCGACCAATTACAAGGTCAAATTAAGACTAAGTATTGCGGGTGACCTACCTTCAGGAGTCATCCGACATTCTTTTTGTCACCGGCCGTAAATGGTCGATCCGCAGAGTAGTTCATTGGCAATCGCTGCGACAGTGTGACACGGCTAGTCGGCTATAAGGCAGACGTAAAATCCGCTTTACATCTCGCGGCGTGTTGCTTGCCGAAACTGCTTTATGGCTAGATAAACTTGCCTGATCAGTCGGATGTGTTAGATCAGTCGGTGAGCGAGGAATGTGAAAGTATTTACGAGCGGCAAATTAGCGGAGGTCAATCAGTTTTCAACGCTCCATTCTCGAGCACCGATTAGAGCATTGCCCATCTTAACCTACGCCATCCCATCAGCAATCTGCATCCGACCCGACGCGACGTTCAATTCGTCGCGGTGATTAAAAAAATAAGAAAAAAGATTAAACGAGCAGCTCTGATCCTCGGTAGTTGAAAACGTGAACGCGATGAAGTATTTATAATGAAATGAATTAAATGGGCCGACCGCTCGAAGAAAATTTATCCGTTCAAGAGACTTGATTTTTTCCCCCGTCCGTATTTCCCAGTCTGGCACTCTATGCTGGACAGATAAGTTATTTTTTTATTTACATAGCTCCAAAATTATTCTGAAATTGTATATTTTTGTAAGATATATTCAGCCTTTCATCAGCGCCAAAAGACTCGGCTTATCTCAGATATAGTCGTTTCAAAATTTAAAAGCACCATAGTGGCGTAGTGTGCAATGCGGCAACGTTGCATTATGTCCATTTAAGCCCATTTGTAAAAGATCGACTGCGAAGGTGTCCACCGAACTCCCAATGGTTCGGTGTTTTTCATGGGTTTAAATGTTCGAACTGCAACGTTGCAAAATTTCACGTTATACGCCACTGCAAAGAACGCATACCCACATCGACACTCTATAGATCGAAAAACCACTTTAGGCTCACACTAAGACAAATTTTCAGTTACAGTAACAAGTATTCTATGTCTAATATATATGATTTAAAATACGATTCCGAAAGAGTAAATACTTTCCTAACCATGATTCCATTAAATGCAACCGGAATTTCTGTAAATTTGACTAGAATTTCTGTTAATTTAATGTAAGTTTCTGTAAATGTAACTTTCCGTAGCGCTAACTTTTTTTTGAAAAACTAAGAAATTTTGGAGATCAACGTGGTTTAACAATCTTTATAGTCTTTTTTCTCATTTAACTCAAAGTAACATTTTTGAAATTCCCGCCAAACTTCGCAACACTGGGTTACAGAGACGCACAGGGGGCATGGTGCGTGGTCTCCCCTGAAAACCTGTCGGCCGCGCGCTTCGCATCGCGTCACTTCGTCGCAACGCACAACTTGACGTTCGTGCGTGAGGTGAGCGCGGTGTGCTAGGTCCGATGCGGGATGCCTGGGTCCTCAGGCCTCACGCGGTGCGGCGGCGCGCGGCCTGCCCCCGCGTGCCCATGCGTATTTACGGCGGCAATGCGTCACTTTCATCCACGTTCACACAATTCCAAGTATAACAGAATCATTTGACAAAGCGTTCGACGAATATGAAACACGAGTAATACGAATGTGTACGCAAGTGTAACAGTTGTAACTCCGCTCGAAAACTCGAATCTGGAGCAATGTTGCCTGATCACTGATTTATGACGAGTTTACGCGCCAACTGTAGCGTAGTAGCTCGTGATTTGCAAATACATTGATATTTCCTTCTCCGTTTAACCCTTTTATGGCCAGGTTAATTCTAATAATCAGAGCTGCCGTTTTGCGTATAATCAATGGTATTTTTCAAATCACTGATAATTCCACCGGTTGAGCTAAGATTACACAGTTCAGTTATGTGTATGACGGGACTGCACGAAAATACTCTGATCAGTAATATTTTCTCAATCGGTGGAATCACCGTTAAATTATTAAAATATCGGCCGCAAGTTTTTTTAAGTAATCGACGAAAACAGATACCGTATTTTCGTGCATTACAGTCATACACTGAATAGAACTGTGTAATCTTTTCTCAACCGGTGGAATCATCAGTGGATTGAAAATGCCATTAACTGTAGGTACGCAATACGGCAGCTCTGCTAAGAATCAACGGTAGCTGACTCTTTAGTGGGTAACTAACTGTTCCTACTCCGCGGTGTTGATTTTGCCTATCCTTTTAATTGAAGGAACTAATAACGAAACTCAATTTACCGAATCTTAAGCATTTGGAGTAGCTTTCACGGTCAGTAATAAATTTGAAATGTGGGAGGCGAATCGAGTTTTTTAAACGAATATACTCGGGCGCGTGGTATCGGAAGGGTTAAAAACACTACAAGAATGAATCGACAGACGAAGGTTCACTCGAACCTCGCCAAATGATCGATTCGTTTGCATAAGTTCAAATAAACCGAGGAGAACCATTAAAAGGTAGCTTTCGATATCTCTTTCATCGAAGCCTGTGGGAATGAATCCTCAGACGTACACAGAATCGAAAAATTAATTTTTTTGGACATGAAAATTTGTTGGGGGCTTAAGACTAAAGGCTTCAGTAGTGGCGGCTCGAGCAATTTGGCAACAATGTTATCCCTCCATATGAACTGAAATTTTGTGAGGCAGAACTAGTCATAGAAAGGAGTATTTTTATCGTGGTATGATACATCAGCGGAATCTGTCTTTCTCTCTCTTCTTCCATTATAACCCATGTGTTAGAAAAAGACAGATTAGGGGGCAGTCAACGTGATTTTTGTCTCCTCTTCTATCCTTTTTTAACGCATTCGTTCTCATGGAAAAAGAAAGAGAATGGCAATTTCCTGGATCCGCTAGTGGTATTGTATGGGTTATAATATAAGTCTTCTGCATTTATACTTGGCAACGTTGAGAATTTAAATGCGTACTCCAAATAGAAACTATACGAATCGGCCCAACAGAGTTGAAAAACTAGTTCCAAAACACAAATAGACGGATCGCCGATCGACTGTGAATCGAAGAGTCGGTCAGAATGATATACGTGGATGAACGGATCATGGACCGCGAAAAATAAGACGCGCGGTGATCCGATGACTTTCACTCTCTTGTCAATATTATCATTACATAAAATTAGGACGTCTCACGTCTACCGACTTAAAACCCTCGTCTTCCAAATTGTAGTTTTTACCGTTAACTAAAGATGTATGATTATTTTTGCGAAGCATATTTTGACATGGAGACGCGCGTATATGTAATCTACGCAGGCTCGGATTAGTTGAATCTAGCCCGTCGACTGGCGATTGAATCGAGACTCGTGGATTTACAAAGAAGAATACGCGATACCCTCATCGTATTCATACATTTAGAGTGCACTGTGCATCCCCAATCTTTCGACTTTTTTCATGACGTTAAATGGACTAAATAAAACGTTGCCGAATTGCATGCACCGCCACTGCTGATTGATTAATAAATGGTGAACCTTTCAGGACGGCCGACGCAGATCAAGAAAGTTGTTTGAAATTGAACTAAAGTAAGAATGAAGAATGTGGTGTATTTAATTGCCCAACCAAATTTGTCTTTAAAGTATGAGATGGACATACTGTAGAATATCAGAATTATGTTGGAAAACATTGAATTGCAAGTTTGATTGATTGTTCATTTGTGTTGACGCTCGTTGGTATGTTTGTTTGTTTGTTTGTTTGTGTGTTTATATTTTTTCATTAATCTCGGTGACGTTCCAGAAATGGCAACGTCAGATCTGACAATGTTATTACTTTCAACGAAGCGCCGAGTGCTTAGTTGAAGGCAAATGGGAGAGGGGAGGGGCGGGGGAGAGGGGAGAAGCACTGGACATGGGTTGTGGGCACAAGTATCAGCATCATACGCGTAGCGTCGCAGATCGGCGCGGCGCTGCGCTGTAGGTAATTTTAAGGCGATCCGTGTTACAATCATCATAAAATTAGAGTTGAAACACTCACCGACGTACAGTTACTAGTTACCGGTTAGTGACGACTGACTCCTATTATGACGCACCTGATGACGCTGCTCTCACCACTCATCGCTCAGCGCATTGTTGTCAGTTGAGAACGTAGTGGGAAAAGGAACGCATAAAAAAATTCAGAGGGCGCTAAATCCTTGTAACCCTTTCACCAGGTTATACGGAGACAAATCTCCAATAGCTCGTTCAATTTCAGTTGGTAGTTAAATATTCCTATTCAGTGGTGTTAATTTTGCTAATACTCTTGGTGGATCTGTTGCAAACTTTTACTGTAGCATTTTGGAGGGACAATTCTTAGGTAAAATTGCTTAAAAATCACATTGGAAGCATCAAAACCCACTCATAACCCCACAAAAGGCGTCTTGAGGAAATCCTATGGCTATCGAATGGTTGAATCAACCATGCATGCATGCACCACGAACAGCACATACGACGCGACGGCGGCATTCGTCAAAGCAGATGTCTGTCTGTCTGTCAGTCTATATATCCCAGCATAACTTTTGAACCAATCGTACATATGCATCAAAATTGTGCAGAGAAGTTGCTTTTAACATTCCCCAGAGGGACTTTTGTTTTGTTTTTTCGAACTTTTAAATTGCAGCCAAGTTATAGATGATAAATGGTTTCCATTAAAATCAATGGAGAACGTAGGGAAAACTTGAAATGTTTCAAATATAGCTGTTTGAATTTTGATGAAAATTTGCAAAAAAAACTCTGCAACCTGCCAACTGTAAAATTAACTCTTTAAGGGAGGTCTTGGGGTCCTGGTCCCCCAGAGTATTATAGAAAGGTCTGCGGGGCTCTCCCCCAGAATATTATATGGGGTGTGGAGGTCTCCCACAAAATATTAAATGGGGTGCTGGGGGTCTCCGTCAGTGTAAAAAAAGATGGTCCGGTGGGTGGGGGGGGTCCCCCAGAATAATTTTGATATGAGAAAGTGTTTTTGGGGTAAATTCTACAGTTTATTTTTCCGTGCAGCTTGGCGAATAATTCAGTAAATCGTTGGCAACATTGCAAAATGATGGCTGGAGCCGTCAATGAAGTTGTGACCAGTTGTTGCGCTGCGCCACGATTTCTAGCGAAATAACAAAAAAGCGACTTTCCGACTCCTTTCGTGTCTTCTCCCTCTCGCGCATGCGCAATGGACTGACGCGACGGACGAACGGACGGAAAACGCTAAGACACGCGAGCGGGGAGACACGCGGGGACAGAACGGAACAGAGGAGGGGATCAAGAGGGGCGGATCGGGGGGGACGAGTGAGATGAATAATCAAGGTCAGAGCGCCGCCGGTGTAAAATCGAAAGTCACTGTGTCGATTGAAAGTAAAATTGTTAAGAGCTTTTAACAGACTGACTCTGTGTGTGAGTGTACTCGGGAGGAGGAGGAGGAGGGGGGGAAGCCAGTTAGACAAACAACTTAACAAGACACGCTGGCTGCCGGTCGTCTGTCCGTCTGTTTTATTCTGTTAGTTCGTCCCCACGGAGTCGCGTCGCGTCTCTTGTCGTGTGAAGTTAGCTCCTTTCTGTGAGAAAGCGGCGGCCGAGGTAGGCAAAGAGGATCCTCCTCGTCACGTCACTGTGGTGACTCTAATCAGCGTCTTTACATCTGCATCGCGCATCGCATCGGTTCGCTGCAGGATTCCCTCGAGACTTTTTTTATTATTTTGATTCGTTTCATCCGGAGGATTAAAGCTGCCTCTCTCTGTTTTGAGAAGGATCGTTGGAAACGACATATTTTAATATAGTTTAGCTAATACACAATTGAAAAGATCAGGGAGCTGATTCTGCTCTTTTGGATAAGACGAGACGAGATAACGGGGATCGACCAATCCCATTGGTTTATACGATGTCACGTGACAGATTTCGAGTCATTCGAGGAACGATGAGTCATTCAGTCTGAAATGAACGACTCGAACGACTTCAAATTGTCACGTGACGCCGTTTAAACCAATGGGAATGATCGATTCCCGCTATCTCGTCTCATCGTCTCGTCCAAAAGAGCAGAATCAGCCCCCTTTGGGCCCGAAAAGTGTTCGGAACAGAAGGTCCTGTTCGCAGATGATTGGTGAGCACTTACAGTCATTTAAAACCACACGTACAAATGCCCACAATCCAATAGCCTGGTTTAAGCCTCTTAACCCAGGTTAGCTAACCTGAATTGGACCTTACCCGAGTTGAGATGCGTGTACAAACACTTCGGGTTTTGTTTAGCTCGGGCTCGACTCAACTCCAGTTCGAGTCCGAGTTAAGTTGGCAAACTCGGATTGAGATTTTGCGCATTAACACCCGAACTCGGGTTGAACGAGCTGTGGGCCCGTGGTACGTTCTTTTCTTCTGCAGGTCAAACGTATCAAATCAACAATATGCTTGCGGTTTCAGTTTCAAAGCATGCAATCTGGCAACGTTGACAAGAATCAATTTAAATCACCGGAAAAGGTCGAATCCGCGAGTGTTTCACCACAAACCGAAAAGTTCGATTCTTTTCATGGGTTTAAAGGAACGAAACGCAACATTGCCAGATTGCACCCTCCACCATTGGTTGTATTGGACCAGAACAATATACTTCTCACCAGTCAACTTGAAAGTTAGTAAGCCTACTTCTACTCCTGATGCAGTCGCATTGGATATCATTCATTTCTCTATAAATAAAATAAATATGATCCAGTTCTATTTATTGAGTTTGTTATCTACCACTTCCGTTTGTTCAATCGGGACCAAAAATGGTTTCGAGAAGCTGAGGGTAGAATGAACGATGATTTTGAGAGGTGCATCGCCTTGCTCTACCCTCTTGAATTTTTATATCAAACATTCAGGCGTATTCACCGTAAAAACCTGCAAGTCATCTCAAACTCGGCAGGAGAAAAATTATATTGATAAAAAATAAATAAACAACGGCGTCGGTGAAAAAAAAACAAGAATACATTCTGTGAAAGAGTGGATCTGACGGGTCTTTCTACCTTCCAACATCCCCCCTTCTTCTAACGGACACCAGCACAAATCACAACTGTGCTGTGCATTGTGAGATGAATCCTTTTACGAGCATTTGATGTGTTTTGTTATCCCTTCTTTTTTCTTCAAATCTCGTCGTTTTGTTAGATAGAGGCCATCATCGCAGTGTGTAATAAACACCTTTGACGCACAATAGGTAGGGCAAATTAGTTTCGCCATCGATGATTCACGAACGATCGATTTTCGATTTTTCTCAGTTGTACCTGAGCAAAAGTATCTATAAATTCGATATTTAATTCTAAAAATTGATTCTCTATGTGCAGAAGCCAAAGACTAATCTTTGGCTAAGTTGAGTGACCAAATAATCAGAAATAATTAAATAAGAAAAAAAATATAGGGTCGTGCATAAAAAAGATTACCATAGAAGCATGACGATATGTGAACCAATGTAAAGGTAGTACAATTACCAGAATTCTAGTGTTTGTAGCATAGCTCTTGAAAATTTTAGGAAATTCTAGTACCATATTCAAGAACCATTCTAGAACCATATTCTGGTATTAACACCAGAATTTTCAGGTCAAAGTGCTAGATTTGCTAGGGTTCACATATCGTTGTGCTCCCGGTAATATTATTACTAGAATTCAGGAATTATTTTTTGCAGCGTGGCAACAGGGTTGCTACGAATGAGATAGGACAGCAATGTCTGTGAGGAGGTATGGTCAATCGAACAAAAAGTTAATCAAATAATTCGATTTTATTGCGTTACCAAACTCACCAAATAATTCTCGAATACATTTTTCGCAACTATGGTTTAGATTCATTTTATCAAGCCATCACCGATTTAATGGCAGAATTTTGAAAAGAGAAAGGTGTTTGTTCTTTCATTGTTTTGAAATTTTTTTTTAAAAAAGCTCAAATGAGCATTTGTTGTTGCGGTGATAACAGTTTTTACTGCGTTCCTTGATAAGCGTTTTTTGTACCCAAGCGTTAAAGTCTTTTTATGATTTTGTGATTTGGTTGTTGATTCGTCGCCGTTTTGAGAGATTTTTCTCCATTTCCAACATTTATTTATTTTCAATTCACATGCCAAAAGGCCGTTTATATGAACGTTCGTATCATCATCGTATCGAGTCACAATCGAGTGCGTGTCATCTTTATTCATCGTGAGAAGTTATTGGTGAAAATCCGTAGAGATTAAATTAGAAGATTAGAGGGTTTCGAATTCAGTAGTGCAATTTGACAATAATGCCTTCCCTCCATTTGATCCTTTGTAAAATAATCGATTCGATTGTGAAGCAGCGCTTTACCAGCATTCGATGGTTTTACATTGAGTCAAGTGAAGGAAAAACATTGTTGCCAAATTGCACGAGCAGCCACAACAGTTAAAGAGATAAATCATTCATGAGGATGACACTCAATTTATAAATCGACTCGATATGATTACGAAAAGATCATCCATTATGACCCCCCCCCTTCTCGTACATTATTATTTACGACCTATGTTCCTACTGCAATAGACTGTTCTTGTTCCTTGACTAAAACTGCCGAATGATATTACAGACTAAATAACGATACATTTGGAGGTTGGAATCACCCAAATGTTGCTATTGTTGTTGTGAGTTGGCGGAATTTTGGGCGATTCTAACCTCCTAATGCAATATTTAATCTGTAATATCTTATTGATTTCGGCAGTTTTAGTAAAAGAATCGCAGGAATAATTAAGCATTTTCAAGGAAGTAGAATTCATAATTGCAAAAAGGTCGCATTAATTCCTTGATTTAACAGCAACATTTCAATTCAAAAATCCGTTTATGGGGAAATTACAGTGAGACAGAATTTGTTTGGAACCAGAGGCTCTCGGACGGCAATTGATACGCTATATCGCTCTACTAAAGCAGTTCAATTAGTTTCAAAGCTCTTTTTAAGGATGGAAAACACTTAGCAAGTTTCTTTATCTTTTGAGCCAAAAATTCACATATTTAATCAACTGTGCTGCGTCCCATCACGATGCACTGTATAGTGTATATATACCTATTACCTATACCGTGTTGAATGGTAAGGGTGGGACGTAGGTAGCTGGTAATCTATTCTTTGTAGGTGGTTCACTCATATAAGAGGCTGCAACGGAGATCAATTGACAAATTGAATGGAGCACCGACCTTCAAAACCGAAGGGGAACAATGACATTGATATTGTCCTTTGATCACGAATTCACGGCAGAGAGCGCGGCGGCGAAAAACCCGCGCGATTCCCATTCCGCGAAAGAAAATAACTGAAGAGAATCGGACTTGTAATTAAAGTTTTTACAACTTCCCCTCGGAGATGTTATCACGTAACTTACACGGTAACCAGAAATCCAATCTAACAATGGATGTTTGACTCATAAAAACTCCAGTTCGAATGAACAGCGTATATTTTGAATCAGTTTTGGTGAAATGTATTATTGTATACAGGGTAACTACAAAATATGTCCCCGCTCAGAATTTGGGGCAATTGCTTATCAAGAAATTAAAGAGACTTTTTACCATTTCAGGGACAAACCCTGCTATGAAAATGACTTGAAAGTAAAATCACTTGCTAACGAGATGGCAATAAAGAACTTAAATCTTAAGGCTTTGTGTACTGTAAATAGGAGAGAGGCTCCTTCAATATCTATAGTGGCAACCACCCTAACTACTGAGTGGGGACTTCGTAGTCATCACCCTATATATAATGCGTTTGAAAGTATTTCGTGAGTCAAAAATACCTTGTTAAGAACCATTACATTATAGACTATCTAAACGTTAGATGGTGTAGATGCCATTTTGCTTCCTTCACTCGTGTTGAAAATTGTGGAGTACCTTCAACCAAAGAACGCAATACCAGCGGCGCACAGTTGAGTGAGTCAATCGGAGAGGCTGGACATGATATGTAATCTTTAGATGCTTGTATTTTCGTTAGTTCACATTGTAGAATTTTGAGAGTGATGTCATTGGTTTTCTCGCAAAACTGTCTACAAAGAATCACCTCTTACAATGTATTTTGCGACCGTAAAAACACAACTATAATTAGTACTTTTACTTATATATTCCATGTCCGACTCCTCCCATTGACTCGTTCCACTATTCGGCGTTGCGGTGCGACATTGTTCTTTTTAACCCTTTCAATACCAAGCGCGAGTGTACTCGTTTCAGTGACTGGATCTGCCTCACACAATTTCATTTTTTTTTTTTTTTATCAACGATAACTTGTGACTCAAGATTGTTAGTATGTGAAAAACTATATTCCCTAGCTAGAGCGCCTTCAATCTACTGTGTATGAAAAATCAGTACCGCGATTTAGGAACATTTAAATATACCCACTGAAATTGAGCAAGCAAGTGGTCATTATTCATGCCTTCGTAACCTAGTAGTAAAAGGGTCCCCTGATTTTTCGAGGAGTTTCTGGTATGATTCTATCGCATGATATTATTTTAAGAACCCTGATAGGAGCGCATGTCGACATTGATAACTATTTCGCTGTGCACTGGACAAAGGGGTGATGTAGGTGTGAGATTAATGTAATTTTCTACTGATTTACCCATTATGTAAGCACGATTCTTTCACATACCTGCAACAGAGAGAGCAAATAAATAAGTTAGAATTATAGCTTTATAGAAGGGTTATACTACAAAGTAAAGCAAATAACGAAACAAAAACTCTAGCTTGATCAATGGTAGCTAAATGTTGGGTTTCTGTGTACAAAAAACTTTTATACTATTATCGGGCTCAAGTGCAAATCTGAGGCTCGTCTCCGGACAACAAGAGACATCAAACATTTCTGGTCAATCAGAATGCATTGGTGAATGCTCTTTGCAGTCATATCCCTGGTAAAAATAATCAGCTAAATGTCATAATGTTGACAGTTTGCATGAGATTTGAGACCTGACGCCATGTTGACGTCAACATGACGTCATCAATGTCAACATGTCAGCATAATCTATGTTGACGTCAACATGACGTCAGGTCTCAAATCTCATGCTAACTGTCAACAAGCTGATTATTTTTACCGCAGGGATCGTTGGGAATTCTGAATATACTCACCAATGCATTCTGATTGGTTAGACATTTTTGGCGTCAGTTGTTCCACGGAAAGTTCCGAACCTCAGATCCGCAATCGAACATAAAGAAAATATGCTTGCAAATCAATCAGGTGAATTTACGAGGGTTCCTGGTTCTCATAATAAATAAGTGCTTTTAGAATAATCGAGCTGAGATAAGGAGAAACGATATTTTTTATGTTACTGAATACCCAATCCTGAGATAGCGTTGCATAAAATGCTTTGACATGCATCCATCCCACTAGCTCAAGCTCAATGAACCTGATAATTATGGGCGTGGCAGGAACAAAAAGTCGTCTCACCAATACATCGTGGCACATCACTTCCATGGAATTCAATGGGTTTTACTCAGTGAGTGAACGGTGATAATTACGCGTCCTCTAGAGAAAAAGAATAATCATCCACGAGATAATAGGATCATAAAATTCTCATTATAGAAGATAAAAAGTTTAAATATACTCTCTCTAAGTATACAGGTTTTGCCGCTAAAAACTGGCCCTTTTTTCGCACTTTTTTTCTGAGTTGACATTCTCGGAATTGAGAATTTTCCGCCTTCAGAAAACAACGATTTTGAAATCAACGACGGGTATTTTCTCACCTCGAATATAGAGAAGAAGAAAGGCAGGAGGGAAAGCTTTTATTTTTAACTCACAAATCACAATGAGCATCTTGCGGCCGGATTTGACCTTTCTATCTTTTGTTCTTTCTGTCAGGATCCATTTGTATTTTCAGATAAACCAACTCACAAGTATCATTCAATCATTCTATCATGTTTATTGACTCTCTTTGTTTTTTTGTTTTTGTTTTTTTTTTTTGTGTATTCTAAACGGATTTGGATAAAAAATAGAACTTAATAAATAAAAAATATCAGACATTACACTCGCAGAGTAAAGCGAAAGTTTTTGAGAACTTGTGCAGTCATTTCGAGTTATTGGTGATAATTTCTTTAAATTCTTCACAATTTGTTAAAACGTAGGGGAAGTTACGTACCGATGCAGAATAGTCAGTGACGGTTAAAGAGAGAATATAGATCAGAGTGTTTTCGTGCATTAAGTATAGTCATACTATAGTCATACACTGAACTGAACTGAACCGTGTGTAATCTTTTGGCCATCATCAGTGAATTGAAAAATGTCATTAATGTACTATGACTTTCAAAAAAAAGTTCTTTGATCGAAAATTTTACTCTTTCAAATCTCGGGAACCTTTAAATAATTTTGCGGCTTTCAAGTGTTTAATGACTAATCAAAATACCTCTTTCCAGAGTACGTCATGAAAAATCGAAACTTCTATTGGAAACAACGGGGAAATTTAACAACAAGAATTGCGATCAGGGTAAGTACTTCCTTTTGAAAGTCATAGTACATAAAGAGGTAGATCTGATAGCTAGTCACAGGCCTGACTCAGGGCAATAACTCAAATATACAAAAATGCCTCTTTATTGTCATTATCAATGGCAATATTATTGCCAAATCGTGGTCCGGTAACATCTTTATTATAAAAGATAAGTCCTATGAACTGCAAAAGAAGAAACCCTGGTCGAAATTTTTACTCTTTAAATTTTGACAGCCTTTAACCATACATTTGCCATTTTTCAATTTTTAAAGGACTAAGTAGAATGGAGCATTAAAGAACGTCATGAAAAATCGCAAGTTCTATTGGAGACAACTGAAAAAATTATTAATAAGAATTTCGATCACGGGACTTTTTTTTGCAAGTCATTGTACATGTAACTGCATCAAATAATCGTTCTGATACTCTGCAAATCTGCGATTCTCTCGCTGAGTTTAGATTCGTTTTAGCTTGTGCGGTTACCAACAGCTGCTCGTTTCATTTCTCTTCCAGGTTCTACTTGTCCTTTATTACAGCATAATAGTGGGCCCCGCCCTTGTTTACATTTAAATGTTGCATCCATACCTACTCGAATTAGAAATAGGTGATTCCTGTGAAGCCCGATATCTTGAAATAGCGAGCCATTGAGGACAAAACTTCAAAGCCTTTTATAATTTAAATATATAGGGACGTTTTAATATTATACTTAGCTCGGTTAGTTCTGGTATGACAAAAACATAGTTTGATCTACTCTGTATTAAAATTCACCTATTTGCTTTGCTCTCATATTAAAATAAGAAACGAGAAAAATCCTTTATAATACCTATCAATCTTACGTCATACGGTTGGACCTTTTAAGAAATTCAATAATCTTACATTGCCTGGTAAGGCTATAAATTATAATCCAAAATGATTGGCTAGTAAGTATATATGAAAGACATAATTGCATATGAAACATGGCGATGGACATTTGTGTTACACGACAGTCTCTTCTCCCAGACGTTTCGTATAAATATACATATGTTTACTCAGCAGGGCGGCCGTTTTATGAATAATTATTGGCATTTTCCGATTTAATTTAATGTAATTTTTTTTAATTTCCCACCAAAGTTGGCAGCACTGATTCAAAATGTTACACACCTAGTCTCTTCTCCCGGAAGTTTTGTTGTATGCATTCAAAGCAGGGTGGTCGTTCTGTATATAATTATTCGGCATTTTCCTATTCTACTCAATGCAAAATTTGTGAATTTTCCGCCATTTGGCAGAACTGATTCAAAGCAAGTGCAACAACGCGGCTTTTCAAGATCGGCTTACGACGGACGGACGTTCGGAGTTCTTACCAAATTTGAGGTTAAAATATATATTTTTAAATGTATATTTTACATTGATACTTATATGCGGGAAATACCTAATATACGGTCTAAAGCCGCACATGCGTGGCAACACGTCTGGTTGGTGGCCAGTGACGACCAATTGTTTATGACGGTGTATTTTTTTAAGAAGGGATCGCTTAAAAAGTCTTTGCTAGGGTTGAGAGTGTAAGCGCTGCTCGCCGAAACAGCGCACACTGAATCGAAAAATGGATTTTCCGGCTTCAAAAAATTGTTAGTGTTATTATTTTTTTGTAAAATCTAAGTTTTTTCACTCGTTTAATGTTCATAGATAAATGATGCCCCTAATGGTTCTTTTGCGTTTATTTTGCTACAGCAATAAGACATATTGATCATAATTCATACGTAAAATTCGGAGAAAATAACGATGCGCACTCTAAAAACTTTAAAAATACACTATCTAGGAAATTACTTCTATTTCAAACAATCCGCGCTACTTTGGACAATATTATCACCGACATACATCTACATAGACGGAACCATCGCGTTTATATAAACACCAACATAACTTACAAACATTTGAATGTTTCGTTTAGGTTGTCAATATTAATGCAGTCATTATTTCATGTATTTAGAAGGGAATCCCATCATTTTGTAGTTATGGTGCGGGTGGTGATTCCGTCTGTGTAATATAGTATGCCGGTGTAAATAGTGCCTATTGAAGCACGATCTGTTTGAAATCGAAGTGATTTCCTGACTTAATGAGTGGTATTTGAACGTTTTTAACGAGGCATCGTTATTCCCGCTGAATTTTACGCAAGAATAAAGGTTCTTTATTGCTGTAGCAAAAGCACGCAAGAGACCCATTTTAAAGTTTTCTTACTATTGATTTTCATTAATAAAATTATGTCGGATACACAGAGCTGCCGTTTTGCGTATAATTAATGAGATTTTTCGATTCATTGATGATTCTACCGGTTGAGGAAAGATTACAAAGTCCAGTTGAGTTTATGACTGTAATGCATAAAATTACTCGAATCTGTAATCTTTTCTCAACCGGTGGAGTCGTCGATGACTTTAAAAAACTTGCGGATGTTTTCATAACTAAACGGCGATTGCCCCGATCGAGAAAATATTACAGATCAGACTGTTTTCGTGCAATACACTATCACACAGAACTGAACTTTGTAATATTTTCTCAATCGGTGGAATCATCGGTGAATAGAAAAATGTCATTAGTTATACGCAAAATGGCAGCTCTGCCGATAGGTTTCCATGTCTCAATCCACCGTGCGGTGGAGGACGTTGCGTTGTCCAATTGGATGCAACCGTACTAGCCACGATCTGTCATCGCGGAGTCAACTCTCGTAAAACAACTCTCGGTACTTGACTCTCCGCAAAAATACGAATCATTAACACTCCGCAAACGATGAGATCGAACTGGATACTCGAACGCATCATTCACGGCTCTGCTGATGGGATTGCAAAAGCACTTTTTGTCGTCCACGTATATATATATACGACATCCACGTCCAATGTACAATTCTACAGGGTGTTTCGTCATTACTGCAAAGAGGGTCTACTCGCCAGCAACAGCTGCCCGCTCAGACCCACCCTGTCAAATCTGGTCACCAAAGATCACCTGAAATTGTTCCGAAAGTCATCAAAAAATCATGATGAAATCACCTAACTTTTAGGTTACTTTTGGAACTATTTGTAATCTTTGATGACCAGTTTTGACAGGCAGCGCAAAGCTTGAAACTTGTGGCCAATTAATTTTCAAGCTCAATTTTGGTCGGGACTCGTCGAAACCGCAGCCAACAGTCATCTAGTATTGAATGATGAATATATATTAGGTTTCATTATTGATTTAAATTGAAGTTTTTCAGACGAGTTAATTAGACAAGTTAAATTTCAGACAAAGGGTTGAATCACATGTAAAAACCTCCAAAAATAACGATGGTAGCACTGAGAACTCATGAAATCTACTCTTAAACTCATAAACTGCTTTTAAATACGCGAGCGTAATGACGGCATTGGATGCTTATAATGGGAGATTCCCATCTAATAATACTGTAACTCTGTCAAGAAGTTACCAATAAGAGACGACTTTCTTTTGACACCGCGGTGTCACCAGGTGTCATGGTACCATTAATCGGATGTTGATCATTACTCTGGTGTCTAATTACTCTGTGAACCTTCCTTATCAGCTTAGAAAAACAAACGAAATTGAGGTAGGAATTTCCCATTATTAATGCCCAACGCCGCCATTACGCTCGCCCATTTAAGAGTATTTATTGAGTTTAGGAGTGGATTTCGTGAGTTTGTAGTGTAGCCATCGTTATTTTTTGAGGTTTCTACATCAGAACAGTTCCTTAAATCACTTACAGCAAAAAAGTGCAACAGTCCTATTGACTTTCAGTCGAGCAGCCGTCATATTGCCTAGCAGAACTAATTTTGCGATGTTGCCAATCGTTTTTTTTAGATTTTTCTTGGTAGTTTTGATCTGGCAACTATGTTGGGGGACTAAGCTGGAAGCTGTGGTTGTTTAATTGGACCGTAGCATGCGGCGCCGCGCGACTGACTAATGAATCAGCTTTTACCGATGATTACGATGTCCGTGCATGTTCCCTCATGAGGGGCTTTAATGTCTTTATAATGCGTTTTATTTTTTTTTTCGTGAACATACACCTGAAAAGTGCTCATAGTAAGGCTGCAATTTTGAAACAAGCAACGGCCATGATATTCGCGATTATGAGCGCTCCTAACTGCTCCTAACCGCGATACTCATCTGGCAAACCATGTTTAGGCAGTGTTGTCAGCGTGTTTGTGCAACGTGCCTACTTGGTTTTTTTTTGTCTACTTATTCTTATCCACTTGCGTACGTGCGAACTTTCTTATTTACTTATGCGCACACGGTGACTATGAAGCCTCGCATATGTTTGTATCCATGAGCTGGAACTATCGTACACTGAGAGAAAAGTGGCTGTTAAACAGTAGCGGCTCGTGCCATCTGGCAACAATGTCTTCGCTCCGTTTGAGTCTATGTTTAACAATCGATTGCTGGTGAAGCGCTGCTTCACTTTCGAATCGATTGTTTTACATACAATCAAATAGAGGGATAACATTGTTGCCACATTGCACGAGCCGCCACTGCTGTTAAAACTTTAAGAAAAATATCACAGTGTTTTCCACCTTATTTCAATCATACGACCTCCTATCGTTGCAATAGTATGGACGATTGAATCGACACGAATTCCTGTTGTCTCAATAGGAAATAAAGTGCGGGAATATACTATCAGAACATTCAGTGAAACTATCGGCAATTTTTCTCAGTGTAAGGACAATAATAATGAAAAAAAACAAAAATAAAAAAAAAACAAAAAACAAAAAATGAAATCTGTTAATTTATGTTCGATCGAATCGCTAGAAACTTCTTGAAATCTCATGCTGAATGTGAGTTTTGATCGATGAAGCAATTTATACGTACAATAATCCACCGATGGATGAATTTAATTATGTAATTTATGTGTTACCGGTGCCACCGGTGAATAATCGAACGCAGAATCTGTTTTACGCTTTCCTAGCGACAAAATCTTAGAAGAAAAAAAACAGTTATTTATCGAGTATTTTAAAAACCATAAGACAATCCGAGTATATAAGTATACTATAGTTAAGTATATTATAGTTACGTATCCACGATCCGACAACGATCTGTGTTTCATGGCTACTGGTACCTGTTTCAGGCAAATCTGTTACCTACAGTCTTTCCAGACTGATTCGTCTTCTTCTCTCTCTCTCTCTCTCTCTCTCTCTCTCTCTCTCTCTCTCTCTCTCTCTCTCTCTCTCTCTCTCTCTCTCTCTCTCTCTCTCTCTCTCTCTCTCTCTCTCTCTCTCTCTCTCTCTCTCTCTCTCTCTCTCTTCTCTCTCTCTCTCTCTCTCTCTCTCTCTCTCTCTCTCTCTCTCTCTCTCTCTCTCTCTCTCTCTCTCTCTCTCTCTCTCTCTCTCTCTCTCTCTCTCTCTCTCTCTCTCTCTCTCTCTCTCTCTCTCTCTCTCTCTCTCTCTCTCTCTCTCTCTCTCTCTCTCTCTCTCTCCTCTCTCTCTCTCTCTCTCTCTCTCTCTCTCTCTCTCTCTCTCTCTCTCTCTCTCTCTCTCTCTCTCTCTCTCTCTCTCTCTCTCTCTATTTCTGTCTTTCATATGTATTTCTCTTTACATACATATTATTCTGTTTCGGAGTAATCATCTCGAAGAGTCTGAGCAAAAAAGTGAAAAGAAGAAATGGAGATTTCTGTCGGGGCAATTCCCGAGCTAATATGATACGTGCAACTTGCTGGAGATGCAATGTGATGCAGAGAGGGAGAGGGGGGAGGTAAGGGAAGAATAACGAGGCATGTGCTCTGAGATAACTGCAACCGGTGGATAAACGCAGGGCTGCCGTTTTACGGATCTTCAGTAGAATTTTTTAACTCACTTATTATTCCACCAAATAACAAAAAGATAACATATTCCAGTTCTGCAGTACGGCT
Source organism: Trialeurodes vaporariorum (assembly GCA_011764245.1). Lineage (NCBI taxonomy): Eukaryota > Metazoa > Arthropoda > Insecta > Hemiptera > Aleyrodidae > Trialeurodes > Trialeurodes vaporariorum. Next base: position 36,372,374 of record VMOF01000024.1, read on the forward strand.
GTAAAGCACGAGGATACTTTGATCTGTAATCTTATATTGACCAATTTAATCAAGTCAATACTTTGCACGAGATTAAATGGACGAAATGCAGCGCTGCCAGATTGCACTTAACGCCACGATTGATAAAGCACTGCTTCACTATCCAATCGACTGTTTTACATAGAATCAAAAGTTGAAAAGACATTGTTGCCAAACTGAGCCACCATTACCATCACTGGACCGACATTTTTGTTGGCATTTTCGGGCGGTGTCTTTCACAAGTTCGGGGCTGTTCCTCCAGCATGGATCATGGCAACACCGATACGGCTCAAAGCATGGAGTGTATAGAGGAATACGACATACTTCCAGAGCTAGAGTTGCGAACAGCAAAGAAGCAAAAGAAGCGTTCGATATGTGTGCGTGCGGCGAGCACATGTGCGTGTGTGTGAGTGCGCGCGCTTGTGTGCGGTGGCCGGCAGCAGAGGCTGGGATCTGGATGTACTTTGGACGTCGACGCGACTCCGACGTCGCGACGCGCGGTACGTTGCCGCACACTAGGTAATAAGAAGAATTTTTTCCGGAGAAGAAAAATTTCAGTTTCTTCGCCTTGGAAAAGTTTCATTTTTTGATTCGTTTGACTTTACTACCATGGTTACCTGATTTTATGCAAACGCCTTCGTATACGTTCGAACGTATACGGAACGTTTCAAAAATGTCCATAAGTTTCGATCGATGGATCGCTCAAAACTTCGAAAAAATTTTAATCGATCTAAGATCGGCGATTTTTCATCGTATATTTTCTGATCGTGGAATTATGATACAAGCAAATCAGCAATTTATCGATCGAAGTTTCAAAATTTTTAAAAGTTTGACCGACCGGAACGTAGAAATGTCAACTTTTTTCGGGTAATTCCACTGTCAAGCTTTTGCTAACTCCGATGATAATTGCCGTAGAAATCGCATCATTGTAGTCAGTTCAAAGCTTCCAAACGAATGAATATTTCTGTCAAAAATGGTTCTTTTAGCAAGTTAAAAAAAAAATCGTAAATTTCATGATACCTTGTAGCACACACACTCTTTTAAGGAGCTAATCACACTCCTTTAAAGAGCCAAAGGTCATTTCACCGAGGCAAAATGACATGGTCCTTCTAAAATTTGCGGTAAACAACTCATTTAACAGACTTATTTATTTATTCGGATGCTTTAGACGTTTTTAGCTAGGATCCAATTTCTGTAACATTTTCGACATCAGCTTAAAGAAAGTCCTGTCACCACAGACCACCATAAAAGTTCATTTTCTCAGTAAATTGGAAAATCACCGTGATACTCTTGGTCAGTGGTGGCTACTGCTATTTGGCAACCATGTCTTTTTTGCCATTTGACCCAATAGGGAAAAGTATACATTTTTCAGGGATTCAGTGAAACCCCAGAAGATCGATTATTTTACGTAGGTTTTTATATATGGAGAGAATCCTCGTCTTTGTCACATTCCACTCATCGCTACTGATCTTGGTTTTCTTTTTTTTCTTTTTCTTTTTTTTTTTACTCCGCAGTAACCATTTCCAGAAAATGTCACTCTTTGAGCCACTGGGCGTCGGAACAGTAGGATTGGCGTGGCGTTGCGGACGGGACGGGTGTAATCGCTCGAGAGCACTCTCGTTACACTCTCGAGATGCTAGATGCGAGATGCGATGTCTCGATTGTATACCTTGTGCCTTGGTGCCTGTTTTGTGAGACTACATCACTACATCACTACATCAGATGCAGGTCCCATTGAATCGCCGCGCGCCGCACCGGGTCCACATCGCGAGGAGAGCCCGAGAGCCGCCGAGGCAGCCGAGCCAAGCGACGAGCGTCGCGCGAGCGTCTCCCACTATCACACAATTACTATCAATATCACTCCATTTCTTTATAAAGAAGCAATGTTGCCAGATTGGAAGGATGAAGAAGAGTCAGCCAATTGCAATCTAATGTAAGATGGACTATTATACCATTGCTTCATTACTATACGCACAAAACCACGTTGCCACTTCGAAAAAGATAGAAATAAAATTAGAGTCCCTGTATTACAGAATACTCTAACCAGAACGAAAACTCTAATTCATTTTGAAACATTCTTTACTTCGGGTATATTCGGGTCCGCCGTGTTGGAAAGTGAGCATTTCCTTCAATCTTCTGCAATTGCACTATGGTTCAAGATCGAAAAAAGTGGCACAAAATAACTGAAAAGAAGTAATCCAAATCAACACTGAAAAAATAAATAGTTAAAAAAGTACAGAACAAAATGATTTGATAAATTAACCTAAAATTTTGTTAAATTAACAACTAAAATGCTAAATCAGCAATTCATTTTGTTAGCTTCAGAACTAATTTGCCCAACCAGCAAGTCAAATGGTAAAAATAACAATTTTTATGCTGGAATAACAAATTAGTAAGTAAAATCAGCAATTTATTTTGCTGATATAACAAGCTGGATTGTTATATCAACTAATTGGGTTATAAGTTCTGTATGTTTTTAGCTATATTTAAAATTGCTAAATTGACAATGTCTATTTTGTTAAAAGAACACCATTATATGGTTGATTTAACAACTATTTTTGTAAACTCAGCAAATAAATTGTTAACTTAACAGAAAACCCTGGTTGATTTAGGAACTTTCAATTTTGTTAAATCAGCAAATTTTAAATTTTTACTTTAACAATTGATTTTTTTCATTGAATAGTTTTTGACCTCTTAAGCTTTTAATTCAAAACTTTCCAGTGACTTTTAAATTACCGGTGAAAAGTGTTTTCAGTGATTGAAATTGATCTTAAAAGTTGATAAATGATGAATTTGTGAGAAATTTACTTTCTGATTGTTGGCCACTTTTTGACGATTTCATTTATTCTACCATTCTCAACCATTCTAAACTCTTTTAAATGCAATTTTGCGAGACGCGTCTCCTAGTGTCCCCTCTTCATTCAAAATATAATTAAGGGCGAATCCATCAAAGAATTTCACGTGAACGATAGCAATTCTACAGAAAATCGTCACAGTTGCAAACTTTGTGCCATTATTTTCATCATCAGCATTAGGCAGCAATTCAGCAAACATTCGCGCACTTACAACCAAAGAAAAAATTCTCCGCTTGAAAGTAATATTGGTCACAAAGAGAGAATAGTGTCTATCAACTCAATGGTCGTCACGATGAAAACTATACTGCAGTGGGAACTCAAACAAAGCAATGGTAATATCGCATAATTGTTTTAAAGTTAGATATATGGCTCAATCGTCACCAGTCACTTTTTGAAAATTTGACTTTGAAGACTTACGTTCTTTTTCTTTTTCTGAAAGCATCAAGTATAGAAAGGGATGTTCCCACAGGAACTGAAAGAATAAAGAAATCTTGAGAAATTTTGCTGCTCGCTTATAGTTTTTTGCCTAACACTAGCTCAACTCATGCATGTTGTGTCCTAGCCACCAATAAAAGTATCATTCACCATCAAGAAGAAAGTAGAGGATTTATAGACAAAACTACCTCGAAAATATACGACATACGTTGCATTAAATCCACTGAAAACAGAATGATCAACAGACGCACTGGAACTTAATCTTTGCCCAAATCGGACCTGCTAGTACAGCTAATATGTGTTGGACTGGGAGTCGTGAAATGAAGGTCTTTACTTTCTCTTAACTTTTGACTATTTTTGTTAGTTTTTTCTTTTTTATTTTCGTTTTAAATAGCCACACTCTTGATTGCGTGAGAAAATTTGTCATTCACTTTCTTTTACCGTAGCAGTAACTGATTAGTTTTCTCGGATGCGATTATGTATTGAAAACAAAACGAACGAACAAACAAACACATTTTAATATGTTTTCAGTTGCTGTCGGTACACGGAGAAAAATAATTCCTATAAATTCATGTAATATTACTAGAAGTACAACGATTTGTGAGCCAACGAAGTCATTTTCATGTTGTGGCGTCGCGTACAATCTGGCAACTCTGTAGTCTGCCCATTTAAAAACGCATGAAAAAAGTGGAATTATTTTGATGCGCAGTGTACTTTTCCGGTGAACAAAAAATGGTTTCGAAGATAAAGTTCGTAATTTTAAGCGTGTCATACGAAGAATATGGCAAGCTTCTTCCGCTTGTTTCATTGGCGTAGCGTGACATATGGCAACAATGCAACTGCTCCATTTAAACTCATTAAATATATCGAAGTTTCGTTGTGCACTGTGCACCCCCTTAATTCGATATTTTACTTGAGTTTATAAAAGGATAGAATACATTGTTGCCAAATTGTACGCGACGCCACTGGCTCGTTTTGTTGCATACAATGATATAACATAATTGAGCCGAATATGATTTAATTGGTGAATTTGATCCTGCAATCTGGCAACCAAAGGGATCGATTAATCGTTAGTTGGGCGTGCGGACTCACTGCTAAGGCGCGGGTGGTGCGTTCAAAAGGATTCGCAAAACCGCACGACGAACGCGGCCCGCGGAGAGCGGGCGGGCGGGCGGAGGACGGACACCTCCAACTAACGCCACTGTCAAAACGGCGGCTCCTGCCGCCCAACTCGAGTCTCACGGGATGATAATTAATTGATCTGCATCAATCTTCTCAAAACGTATGATAACTGCATCAACTCTGCGTGATCAGTGTGATCATGCTCGTGAACCCAGTTCCCTCGTACAGTTTGCGCATGTATATACTAAACCATCGCACAGTGAATAAAATAGCTGGGAATCTGTGGTGTTGTTACAAAAGTGGCGCACGGCGCGTGCAACCTGGCAACGTAGCATTCTATCCATTTAAATCCATGTAAAATGTCGATTCAAGGGAGTGCACTGTGAACCCCCATTTTTCCGGCCTTTTTCATGAATTTATATGGACTAAATGCAACGTTGCAACGTCAAACCGCATCGATACCATTAATATAGTTTTCTTAAATGAATAAAAACTGTTTGCTCTATATTATATTCGATTTTACATTTGATTTGATTTGGTTTTTCTTCATTTTTTTTTCTTCATTGGGAGTAAATCTTTTCATTTCCGGAGAAGTCTATGTTGCAGTCCTCTGTGCATCGCGATACGCCGCGTTTCAAAGTTCTGCGCTGATGATGATGAAGGAGGCGTCATAAGTTGTAAAAAATGGGACGAGCCAGCACAGTGTTGGAAATGCGTGCATCGCGGACTTACTGCTGTTGCCAAACGCACTTTTTTCCAGGAAGAAAAATATTCTGCTAAAACTGCGGTAGGAATTTAAATGAGGAAGTTCCCGAAAATAAATTCGGAGCGTTGGTAATGGGGCTCTTGCAAACTTTTGCTGTCAGCAAATGAACTGTCCAATTTGATGTAAAACCCGCGAAAATTAGGAAAATCCCACCAAAAAGTCTAAAATTTAGTAATAAACTCACAAAACTGCTGTATTACGGCAAGATCGTAATGGCGGTTCAAAGCAGGTATCATGGGAGATTCCTGTCTAATTTGTCACTTTCTCTACGAAGACACAAAGATGGGTCTCAAATTAGATAAAAAATCTCCCATGACATATAACTGCGTCTCTCCGCCATTAAGCCCGATTCTGAGAGTGAATTTCGCGATTTTTCAGTGTACTCATCATCATTTTTACAAGTTTTCATGCAAGAATCAACTTTTTAATACCCTTTAATAAAAGTTTGCAAGAGCCCCCATTTCAGTATTATCAAGTAGAATTTCTGATCAAAATAAAATGGACAGAGATCTACAACGAAAGAGTTCCAGTCCCGACGTTGTGGTCGGTTAATGAATGCAAACTTGACACCATAGCTACCAATACCGGCGGTAAAATCTCTGAGCGAAATGTTTGAATGAATGGAATCGTGGAGCACGTCGCGTCGTTTTGACACTTGCTTTGACGCAACGTCACTCCTTCGATGCCAAGGACCAGTCATTTGCGCGTTAGACTGAACGACTGAAGTCACAACACTATAATAAGAGCCTCAACAGGGAGTTTTAATTGGTTTGGGGAATTAAGAGTAAAATTTAAAAGATTTTTATCAATTTTTTTTTTTTTTTTTTTTTTTTTTTTTTTTTTTTTTTTTTTTTTTTTTTTAATGATATTAAAGCCAACTATAACCTTAACTCATTTAAATGTTATGATGAAATTTTCTCCAGTACCAGTCGCGGTTCTTGTGATACTTATAAATTTTCTGAATTTTACTTCTTACACCTTATTCTCTCAGTAAGTAACAAGGTGGGCGGTAATCCTGATAACTTTGCCAAGCAAATTAACGGAAACTCAATAAGGAAAAGAAAATGAGAATACACCAGCAAGTTTATGAACAGGTTTTCTCCGTCAAAAGAACCTCAAAGTTGCACAACAGATCGGTGATATTTACAGGTGTTGATATAATAAATATAATTAAGTTAATATTAGCGTTTGTGTAATTAATCAAATCATTTATTTATGGTAAAATGTTTTCTTTAGCGCCAAGCGATGCACTGATAAACCGTTTAGATAATCGTATTTGCCGACAGCGCTGATACTATCTATGATAAGTGTAATTGCTTGAGTTGAGTATCAAATAGCAGATCTATTAATATAAAAGGGAGCGCCTCGAAGTTATCACTTTGAGTTGCTACTCGACTAGATTAAATACAGACTAAGGCTTGAAAGCAACAAGTGTATCATAGAAAAAATATTATATACTGTTTCATTTCCCTCTAGACTTAGTGGTGCAAGAGAAAAATAGGTAACCAGGAACGGGGACTCTCGACTGTCCTCGTTCTGTCATCGTTTAAAATTCAGATTTTAGATGAACGTAGGATGATGACGTGACAATAAATGTTATTAAATAAGAATAAAGAAGGTTAGGTTTGGCTTTGCGGATGTCGTGGATATACTTTACCCGGAAAGAGTAAAACATTTGTGAAAAAAATTGCTGTGTACCGCCTGGGTCGTGTTGCAAACTTATGCGATAGAGCGTTTTGGAGGGTTAAAAATTGCGTGAAATTCACATTGAAAGCATAGGGAAGTCTCAAAATTCACTTACAAACTCAATAAATCCGTGCAACTATAAATTCAAGGATGGCGGTCGAATGAATGAATCACTTTTATCAGCATAGAAAGTTACGATTAAAAGGGACTCCCTGATTATTTGGTTGATTTTAAATAAAAAGAAGTTATCCAGAATAGGAAGGAAACAGTAGGAATGATTGCATGAGAATAAAAAGAAAATCCGTAAAAGGGTCAAAAGGTTTAAGAAAATCTCGACGAAGATATCAGAGAAAAAAAAAGAAGAAAAAAACCAAAAATCTCAGAAGATTTCGCAAAATGCAAAATACTTTTTTCAACTGTTTTTCCTTGAGGGATTTTATGGACAGAATAAATTTGCCCATTCGTAACAACAATTTATTCTACCTACTCTTTCTTTATACAGGGAAGTAATAATTTTAAACGTAATAGAGAGGAAGAAAAAATTAATTCTCTAAAGTCCGTATAAAATAATGGCAAGAAGATATACTAGGGCACAATCCTCTCACTCCACTCCTGATTACTTAACACGTAACACGGGCAAACTAATACCAAAGCACAAAAGGGGAGGGGTCGCACATGAGCAGAGCACAAAAGAATGAGCTACGACAGAGGAGACGTCTAAAAGAATCTAATATGCCCGCAGAGGTGAAAGGACTAAAAGATTAAGGACCAAATATATGAGTCAAGTTTAGAGCAGATGACATAATTATGGAGCAATTAACAAATGACCTAATAAAATTCTACAGCACTGCACCTAGCCGCGCCGCACTATGGTCTGAGATCTTTAAAAAGTGGCCAAAAACCAGAAATTCCATTTCTCATAGTATCAATCATAAACTCTGTCATAACCAATTTTAATAATAGATCCCATTTTTATCACGTAAGTTAAACCACATAAGATGTCACTCGAATTTTTTAAATAAAGCTTAAAATGGCAAAAACCATGACTTTTCTCAGGACTTTTTTTTATTGATTTTTAGCCACTTTTTCTTCGATCTCAGACCAGAGTGCGCCAGGCGCCGTAACTGCCGTAATTTTGCACGCCTCGATTGGGTATATAACCTACGCTCCGCTGAGCTTTCATATCGATTGGTTGTGTTCAGCACGTGTATCTAAAATAAAGGTTTGAGTGTGTCAGGAACTCAATGCGACGCGCGACAAGGGCCAAAATTTCATTTGCATTCATTATGCACTTAATTTCCGTTACGAAGCTGAAGTTTATGCATTTTAAGCATTTAACGATTTTTAGTCTATCACTTTCATTTCGACACACATACTTGTGCCTAATGATGTTCAAGGTAGGAATGTTCGCGAGTTTGCCGTTACCTTTGCCTGAAGATTGCCGTCGACCTTGATCGAGGTATTTTAAACCGTGCGAGACTATCTCGCATAGGGCTTTGCATGTTTGCCCCTGCTTAATTGTCTCCCATCATTTTTCAAGAAATAAACTTTAATTTATGAACATTGACATTTAACCGTTGAGCTTTTAAGTTTTGAACCATTAAATCGATGCACCATTTCAACTCCAAAGAAACTTATTGCTCTAATCCATCCTGGGCACGGGATCATCAAATTTTCAAAGAGGTATTCGCCGATCATAATTCAAAAAATGTACTCAATTTTTGAAAAAAAAAAAAAAATTATACCTGACGTAAAACTCATTTTTTTTAGGCAAAGGGGGGAATGAATGTTCATAAAGAAGCCAGAATCAGACCTGTTCCACAACCTGTTCAACTTATCAGAAACATACACAATAACGCTTTGAAGTTTCAATTTTTGAGAGCGAGCAGAGCCTGTGTTTTATAGGTGGTTATTCTAAAGAACTTCTAAACAATTAATTGGTCATCGATTCTGATCGGCGGTACGAACGATAGAAACTAGATGATAACGGATGATGACACAACTGTTGTTTTTGTAGTTTCCGAAAAAAGCTAGTTTAATCAGATGACAGAGAAGAGATAAGAGCAGACTCAGAAGAAAGTGGATCTCGCGGATGGCAGCGACTGGCGACTGAAGATGGTCATTAAAATGATCAGCAACACGAAATTGGGAGACGCGAGCTAGATAATTACCCGATTACAGGTATGAGTGTTTTGGTGAGTTGTGAGTGTGTTTACACGTACAATCGACAGACTTTGGATACGACCAGGTTGCCAGTTTTGCAATTTAGATCTAAGTTTAAACGTTCGGCAGATTAGAGGACCTTTTATTAGAGCTGATTATGAGGAGGCGGGGGTCAGGTTTGATTTATACAAAGTAATAACCTCATATTATGTTTAATACTGTCCAAAAAAACTGACTTCCATCAGATTTCAACATTTCTTAACCATTTCAAATTTCCACGGTTTTATGCAAAAAAAATTCTGTGGCGTCTGTCAGTCCGTATACTCACAAAGCTTTTGAACCATTAATCTATATGCATCCAAATTTTGCAGAAGTGTTGTTTTCTAGATTACCCAGTGGGTCTTTTGTTTTTTTGAAATTTTAACTTTTTTGCTAGTTATGTAAGCTTTTAAATTAGTTTTAAAGGGGGGTGTGGGGGTTTGCTTCAGAATTTTAATTTTGCTTTTTTTTATGGAGGTCTCCTCTGGCATTTTAAAGGGGACTGCTGGTCCATTCTGGCATTTAAAAGGGGGCTGGGGGTTTCCGCTAGATGAAAATGGTGAGAGAAAGTGTTCGTAGGGCATTCCCTACAGTTTCTTATATTTATTCATTTTTCCTTATGGCCCGCCGCAGACCTTCTGAAGATAGCTCTCAGACCTCAGTTTGAGAACTTCAGATCTGAAATGTATAATTTTAGAACTCAAACCCGGTAAAAGAGATTTTTTTCTTTTCGTGGAATCTGGCAACCGCAAGATGCGCTCTGAGGTCGAGGCTCCCAGACTCCCGATCATGAATGATTCCCGAACGTCAAATTACTCAACTCGGCTAATTTCTCGTAAGCCGGCACCATTTTGTAATTGAGTCGTTTAGACGCGAAGAAACATCTTCATCTTGACATTACCGCAGTTACGAAAATCCGATTATGAACGAAAATTGGACATAAATTGTCAATTAGTCAAAATTTATGTTTCTCTTTCTCTCTCTTTTTCGGTGAGGTTGCGGTGAATAGGTGAGATGAGCTAGGATGCGCATATACACAAACATTAGGGCAGACACGTTTAACACATTATGTAACCTTTCAAAGATCTTTCGGACTACGCAGGTGCAATGCAGGCACACATTTGCACACGGTCACTATCCTGTGAGGTGAAAATCATTAAATTCTGCGTACAATTTTTTGTTACGAAGAAAAACTAACCCCGATGTAGTCCAAATGTAGTCTAAATAATGACAAATCAACAACTCAAAATAAACGCGAACCCGTGAATCGAGAAAGTAATTTAAGACAATTTATCATTTTTTATTTCATTTTTTTCCTCAATTTTATAATAAGAAACATATTAGAACCACAGTTATGCACTATGCTTCATGATAACGCTGTACTATAGTCGGATTAAGATCGAATAAAGTGATAAAAAATCAGTGAAAGATAGTCATAAAAAATTGTATTTTTCGACCTTTAAGCATCATTTTAAACTTTCCAGGGGCATTTCTAGGTTCAAATTACTTGTTAAAAGTGTTTCAGTAAATCGGTCTGGAAAGATTAAAAATTCTGAATTGGAGAGAAATTTACTTTCCAATTTTTGGCCACTTTTTGACAGTCTCAGACCATAGTGTGCCGATCAAAAAGGTTGGCAGTCTCAACCAATGCTGCTTCAACAAAATCGATGTGACTTTTGAGACAATTGATTTGAAAAAATCATGGTGGAGAATGTTATAATCGTCATGCTATTTGTATGATGTTTATTAAAGTTCTTTTACATGGAGACTTTAACGCTCGAGTAAGAAGATAGATCAGTACTATAACATCAGCAAAGATTTGATTTTGTGAACTGAAACCTCAAATTATGTTGTTTGACTCTAATTTCAAACAAGAGAATAACCAAAAGTTGTTATTTACAGTTCTTCCCAAAAGAACATTACGCTAAAAATGAGTGATTTTTTCTCTTTTCTTTAAGGTGTATTGGGATCCCCGTATCTAATATTTTCGCTCTACTCTCTTGCTTCTCTTTTCTTTCCTTTCTTCACTCTCCTGCCTCCACACCATAGCGTACTCTTCTTTTTGATTTTCGTCTGACATCACTTCATCAGTCTCTGTTTCAATCTCCGAGCCCTTTTCAGGTCGATGAATTCTTATCACGATCTTATTTTCGCAACGTCAACGACCATATCGTGATGAATCCATACCCGTAATGCATTGCGTGGGTATGCATTTAATGAAGCTGCATTGTCATTGCAGGATTTACAGAGCACTTAGAGCTGACTTTATTTACTGTGCATCAAAAACTAAACGTTAAAATACCGTGTATAACGTGCAAAAAAAAACCCGCAGAATTTTTTTTGTAAGTATGGATGAACAAAATACCGAACGAATGCAGTAAGTATTAATGACTCTCGACGCTGTGTGTGGACTTGCAATATTTTAATGAGGCTGTTGCAAACTCTTTCTGCATGAAGTACTTTTAATAAAGATGTCATGTAAAATCCAGCGAAGAAAAATCCATGACAATACATAAACTTCCAAAATCCTCTCCCGATCGGAAACTTTTAACTCAGGTACTTACATCGAGGGTGGTCTTACCTAATTTATCACTTTCTTTACGCTGGTAAAGGAGGTTCCCATTTGAACATCTCTACTCTACCAGCTAATTACTCCACGAAAATCGACATTTGCCAAATGTATGGAGGTAGTGACAAATTAGATAAGATTCGAGTATTTCAAAATTCAATGATATCTGCTATGTATCCATATTATTGCTGAACTTAGTAGAATCTATTAATTAATAATTTATGCTGTGGAATATAACACACATTGATCTAATAAACGCCATTAATAAGCAATTATTTGATCAAAAAGGTAACGGTTATGTGACAAAACAATGACGCCGCAGAATCGATCCTCATATAGGTCGCAACCAAAGAGTAAACAAGAGTCGCAATTGAATGGAAGGCCTGCCCCTGCGTGGTCAACGTAGATAAGGGATCCGAACGCGGGCTGGCCTGGGCTGGCCTCTGATTGGCTGCAACGGGTGGAGCAAAAATGACTGGGGGTATAGGGAAAATAACACGGGATTTTCGTTCCGGGGCGTTTATCTCGAAACCTGAGCAAAATAGTATCTAAACAAATTATACGAGTCGATTTAGCACATTTTTCCGAACAATTTGATAGGTCATAAATGCCACTTTATTGCAAATTCGAAAAGACTGTTTCAGTTTAAAAGTACGCACAATAGTGAGTTACTCAAACACTGCTCGAACACACGGCAAGCATGTAATCATACTATTGTGCGTACTTTTAAACTGAAACAGTCTTTTCGAATTTGCAATAAAGTGGCATTTATGACCTATCAAATTGTTCGGAAAAATGTGCTAAATCGACTCGTATAATTTGTTTAGATACTATTTTGCTCAGGTTTCGAGATAAACGCCCCGGAACGAAAATCCCGTGTTATTTTCCCTATACCCCGAGTCATTTTTGCTCCACCCGTTGCAGCCAATCAGAGGCCAGCCCAGGCCAGCCCGCGTTCGGATCCCTTATCTACGTTGACCACGCAGGCCTTCCATTCAATTGCGACTCTTGTTTACTCTTTGGTCGCAACGTTGAGGTGCAGAGCTGCCGTTTCGTGTATATTTAATGGAATTTTTCAATTCGCGAGTTGAGCAAAGATTACATAGTTTTGTTCTGTTTATGACTTGAATGCATGAAAATACTCTCATCTGTTATCTTTTCTCAATCGGTGTAATCGCCGTTAAATTATTAAAATATCCGCAGAATTTTTATAGTCATCGACGCGACTCCACCGGTTGAGAAAAGATTACACATGCGAATATTTCTGTCAATCATAGTCTTATACTCTGAACTGAACAATGGAATATTTTCTCAAGCAGTGAAATAATCGGTAAATTGAACACTGAAAAAAGAACTATAGTCATACTACCAGATTCTATATAGTCATATTACCAGAAGCACAACGATATGTGAACGACAGAAAGTCTAGTACTTTGAGCACAAAGTTTTGATGTTAGTACCGGAATATGGTCATAGAACTAGAATCTCTTAAAATTTGTCAAAAACTATGGTACAAACACTAGAATCCTGTTAATTGCGTACTTTACCTTACACAGGTTTACATACTGTCATGCTTCTGGCAATTTTTTTATTCTGTGAAAAATGCCATTCAATTTACATGGAACGGCAGTTCTGTTGATTTGGAAGAAGTGTGACGTAAACATTTCAAAATCCTGAACGTAAATGAAACAGAATCGGGTGACACTTAGCCCTCAGGGGCCAGACGCGGGTGATGTTTTGAAAATGATTATGTTTGTTGAAGATATACACGTACATATTTGCAGCCCACAAAATACGGTTCAACGGAACTAATAAAAGCAGCTAATGTCGACTCACGGACTCACACTCACTCGCTCGCCTCTGAACTTTAAATCAGAATTGCATTTATAATATGCGAGGGATGCTCATTGCGCATGCGCATTGCGGTGTGCACGTCGCACAGTGGATGGAACCATGGAATTTCCCGGACAAATATCATTGAATAAAATCAAGATTATGAACTGCAGTAAACATCAAATTATATAAATTAAAAATGTGTAAACTTCCGCATTTCAAAGCTTTTAATGAGACAATTTACATGGTTAATGTGGAAGTAGCAACAGTGCAACATGTTTTTTAAAGCAGAACAACGATCATTTTTCAAGTCCGGAAAAATCAAAAGAGCTTTATACATTTTTCTAGAGTGGCATCCTAATGGGCAACCTGCGTAACCACAGAGAACTTTTAGGTTAGGTTTAAGGTGTAATTTTGTTCATTTATACCCATGTATTTTGATGCAACGGACAGAGGCTGGTAGGCATATGCTTCGATCCACTATGTGTCGCGCCAGCATCAAAATACATAGGAATAAATTAATAAAATTACACCTTAAAACTAACCTAAAAATCCTCCATGGTGGTTACACAGGTTACCCATTAAAATGCCACTCTAGATAAATGTATATCTCGTTGGAAAAAAAAAATCCATGTTCCGATCCTGTGTGCGTTGCGCACCATCATGGTTGTGCCACCGCGTTTGTGAAGATACTCTAAGCGTAGGTTACCTAGCATCCGTAACAAATCAATCATAGCTGTCATAGAAGAAATGAGAAGATGTGTTTTTATCCAGAATTTCATTTCAGGTGGATCAGCTGAAGGGTTGCGTAGGCCCAGTAGCGGAGTTCACCCAAGCCAACGCACTATGGTCTGAGATCACCAAAACGTGGTCATAAATCAGCTAACGAGCCAAATGGCTTGAAACTTGGTTTCCCCATGTTTGTAAGTACGCTGAACTCGAATCCGAGGGAATTTTTCAAAAATTTTGAAATCCAAGATGGCGGCCGCTCAAAATTTTTTAATGTTTTGAGATTAAAACTCAGCCTAACATCCGATTTTAATGAAATTTGTTTTATCGGTGTTTTTAAGAGTGCTAAACTTGAATCTGATAAAGTTATTCAAAATAATTCAAATCCAAGATGGCGCCCGCTTAGTTTTTGCTATTTTTAGTCGGTAAAAAAAGTGTCTTACAGCCTACAGTCCGAATCACCTGAAACTCAGTTTCCCGATGTTTTAAGTACCTAAAACTCGAATTTAATGGATTTTTTTTATAATTTTGTGATTCAAAATGGCGCCCAACTAATTTTTTGTTTTGTTTTTTTTTTATTTTAATTGATTACTTATTTAAATATCCTTTGCAAGCCACCTTTAAATCCTGACGTTTACAAGACTGGTTGATCGTGATAAGATAGATTTTGAACAGACCGAGAGACCGGGTCCCCCCTAAGTCCATCCCCTTCCGTCTAAATCCTCTCCCCCTACCACACTCAAAATTTCATCCCACTTGCTAAATTTGACTGATAAATATTCACAATAAACTCAGATGGAATTGAAATGCCAAGATGTTTCAGCGAAATCTGCAACCTTGCAAGATAAACAGTTTTGAAGAAGGGATAAAAGTAAAAAAAACTGTATTTTACAGCTTTTAGTCACTGGAAAAATCATTTGCAACCATTTCAAAAGCCTGCACGTGTCTTCGGTATTTAAAAGTCTAGTCATAGGTATGAGGTAAATGAGGCATGTCATGGTTGTATATTTTAAGTATACGAGAATAGAGGGTGATGAAACTTGTCTTGGTGATTCCGTTCCAGCTAAAGTGTTGCTAAAAGAACGAAATTTCATCACTGAAAACTATGTTAGCGAGAATGTAGTTGAGCCAAGATTCGACGCATGTTTACTTATCTTCAAATTGAAGATGTTTAATACGTAATGTCAGATTTTTGCAACTATCAATGAAGCTAACTAGTCATTCTAGAGCCTTCAAAGGCCATAGAATGCCGGCTCGTACATAATTTCCTTAATTTCAGAGTCGAATTTCCGGCTTTTAGCCACTTTTTGGCAATCTCAGATCAAAATAATACTCCTATGAAACGGATAATGTCTTTAAAGAAACTAATAAAACTTCAAAAAAGGACAAAATAGGACAAATCTGTTGAATGTATCTTGTTCAGAAAAGCACGAGGAACATTTTCCTGTGACGCTTTTTTTCGGGAAACTTCGGGAAAGTATTTAAAAGTCCATGTTAAAAATTTTTTTGTTCAGATTTTCGTGTACTAAACTGCTATTCTTATAAGTTCAAAAATGGGGCATAAAGGGTTAAATTTTAAATATATGAGGGTAGAAGGCGATTAATTATACCTTAATGATTCTTTTCCATGCCGCAGTTTCGCCAAAAGAACTAAATTACATCTTTGGGCACTATTTTTACATTAACTCCGTTGAGCCAAGATTTGGAACAAGTTTACTTTTTTCCAATTTGATAAGATTCAACTGGTGTTATCAGATACTTTCAGCTATCAGATGAGGCTAGGTCTGGCCATTCTAGACCCTTCAAAAGGTTTAGAATGCAGCTAGATACCTCATTTTCCTCAATTCCAAAGTCGTTTTTTTTATTTTTGGCCACGTTATGGCGATCTCAGACCATAGTGCAACGGTTGGGCATTTTATGAACTCACCCGAACTGTTAGTTCAGCAACGATGGATGACACCGATTTTGTACCCGAACCTCGGACTTTGTACTCGTTCCTCGAGGTGGGGGCGAAAAGAGTAACTCAACGGTGAGAGACAACAATAAACAACGCTCCTGATTGGCTAAAAGTAGTTTTGTTGACCTCGGCGTTCGGTGTCCCCCGAAAAGTTCCGAACCTCGAGTCCTTGCCCAAACTTTATAATGCTGCTTAAAGAGTGGATTTCGTGAGCTTGTTGTGCTACAATCGTTATTTTTGTAGGTTTTTACATCGCTCCTTAAATTGCTTACGGCAAAAGTTTGCAACAGCACCATTACATCTGGCTGCCTCGTAAAAGAGAATAAAAAATGGAATAAAATTTCAAATCCGTCTGACATTCGAATATAAGTTTGATCTTAATCCTTGACCGTTTGTCTTTCTTTAAATTTCTCATGGATAATTTCATGTTTCAGTCTTTTTGTACGGGTCGTGATCTTTTTTCAAATCGCTCTCTATTTACGGTGATTAATAGTGCAGAAACTAAATTGAAAAATTGTTTTAATTGCCCGGCTGACTCGATCGGATACTGACTTATATGTGAAGTACTGGTAGACGGATCCACGATCAACTTTCTCACCAACCAACGCGGCGGCGCTAATATTTGCGGAGTACACCTTTGGAGCCGCGAGTTTACTTTTCCTGGGTCTCCTCGCGGCGGCTGGAAATTGATCGAAAGTCGATCAGTCTGAAATTAACCCAGATTCGCGACTTTTTCTCTCGCTGAATCACCTCCAAGTGAATACCGGTGAACACCTCGGAACATCTAAAATAAATCGCGGATACTGAATCTTTGATCGGCAATTAAGTGATAAAGATCGGATTTCGAACCGTGAAAGGTGCCAGCTCCGTTTTAGAAAATTGATCTTCAAGATGTGCGTTATCTCTTTTCTTCCTTTCGATTCCTCGCCCCCTCCCCTTTTCTTTCAGTTGAAGAGGATGGAAAGTGGTCATTGATAAAAAAAAAAAAAAAAAAAAAAAAGAAATAGAGGTCACATCATCTTCGAGTTGGGTGTCTTTTGTAGTCTTGACCTTGAACCAAATAAGACAACCCTTTACTCTTTCAATTTGCAATTTTTTTAAACTGCAATTTTCCACTAATCAAAAAGCCAAAGGTTCTGTAGACTTCAAAGGTTCCGAGTTCGAAGGTCACGAGACCGAATTTCTGAAGGAGAAAATTCGATCTATGTCGGAATCTATGGTCAGGAGGTTAGTGGGATCTGACCATTAATTTGAGAATCCTGGGATCGAATCCCAGCCCGGGTGGCAAAATTTGATGACCTTAGATTCTGTCACTTATTTGGATTGGCATGTATTTTCTCAAAAATTCCCAGATGTATTTGGTTGGTTAAATTCACATTAATTTGTGGTTGGTTGTATGGTTTCTTATTTGGAAATCAAGCCATGAAACGAGCAAAGAAAAGAGAGGTAGAGAAAAAATTGTATGGGTAGGAGTGAAAGATTTTGGAAGAATTCCAGCCATACTTGCATGTTTTTGTTTTCTTTTTTGTTTGTTTTATTGTTTTGTTTTGTTTTGTTTTCTATATTTTTTCACAGTTGTAAGAGTTTGCAGTGACAGATTGACGAAAAACTAGTTCAATAAGGTAGGTGACCCAAAGGTGGCCATACCTAAGCTTGGAGTCAATTTGCACTAACAAAGCATGAGAGAGAGAAAAAACGAAATACGTCAACTTACTCTCCAGACAGTTGGCTGTCATATACTGATTTCATTTTTTTAATTTTGTTTTGTTTTTGGGCTTTTTTTTGCGTTTGAAAAAAGTAGGGTTTTGACATCGCGCAAAACGTGCACCTAAGGTGGCCACCCCTAGTATTTTTGATGCACCTAAGGTGGCCACCCCCTTTTAAATTTCATGAATACGCATTCGAATCCTATTGTATCGTTCACAGATGGAATCAATACCCTCGTTCAATCAAAAAGTGCAATGATAATGAAAAAGTTATAATGTTAAAGGGAGGTTTTAACCCTTTTTGGCCCCCTTACACTTTCTCATTTTTTTAACCCTAATTTTCCCATTTATAATTGATGATAATATTCCAAAAATGGTTGTTAATAGAAATTAATTAGCTGCCGATTGTAGTTAATTATAGTTTATATTATCTTTACTAATTACCATTACAGGGAATTATAAACTAAATATTAGTGCCCATCAGGGAACCAACAGGGACCAATAAGCACCAGTGAGTGCAAAAAAATAGAGGGAGAAAAACCTATTTTTTCATATTTTCCGTGAAAATTTATATGTAGCGGAATTTTTTATTTTTCCTCGCTCTTTTTTGGTCCAGTTGTGCGTTTTGACACCTTATGATAATGATACCGGCCTACGATTCGTTAAAATTAATTTTTCACCTATCGTAGGTCAATATAAACATGCTACAAAAACGAGCGGGCCACCTTAGGTGCACCAGCAAAGCCACATGTTTACACAAATATTTGCTAATATCGTCAAAACAGGTAAAGTTTACGAAAAGATAACCTTGACTCATGAAAGAGGGGTAAATAAGCATTTAAAAAATGTATAACAACTCAAGATTAAATTAGTTTATAGGCTTAGCTTTTACGCTTGTTTAATCACGAGAAAATTGTAAGAAGGCCTGCCAAAATGGTGACCACCCTTTCCCGCACCGACTAAATCACCCGACACACTTGATTTTTGGTATGGGGGAAGCAATAGCATTCTGTTACTCAGCACTAACGCCATCTATTGTCAATTCATGAACCTAATTGAAATAAAAGAGGGTGGGCCACCTTAAGAGCCGGGCCAACTTTGGGTCACCTACCTTACATATTTAAAATATATTTTCGAAAGTCTTAGAAAAAATTTCAGGGCTTTACCGATCATGTCCTCCCTCGATTCACGCCGCAGCCAAGAGCTCTCAAGGGTTGGAGGGGGGGGGGGGGTTGCTGGGTTGGGGTTTGAAAGAAAGAAAACTTGAAAAAAAGAAATTAACCCTTTCAGAGCTGAAAATATGTTTTGTTTATGAACGGAGTTTTGGCCATCATAGCTGATTTGGGAACACTTTTCTCATATGAAACGATATGCATATCATATTTTCATATTTTCTCTGTAAGGTTCGATGTTATTCACATGTATATTGAAAAGTACACTAGGTATGAAAATGGTTAAAAACTAAAGGAGGTGCGAAAAATTATGGCAAAAATATAAACGGAAGAAAGATGGTGGAAAAAAGAGTAACAATAGTTTAAATAAGTATAGGTAAACAAACAAAATGAAATGAAGGGAAAACACAAAAATAAGATAAAAGACTATTCCGGCAATCATATTGATTCTTGTTACCAATGTTAGATTGCTGTTTAGCAATGACTAAGTTTCCCTCATTCTCATTGTTCATCAGATTGAAGAATGCATTTGGTAATATAGTAATTGGAGAACAATTTTAATCGAACGCGAAAGAATTGAAAATGTTGATAAGGTGTACATCCGATAACGTAAAAATAGTGTAGTTGCTTCTCAGATTGAGAACAAATCATGTCAATAAAAAATCCACATAACTTCAAGCCTTTTAGGCCTTTTCGTATCAATGGAAAATTGTATCAAAATATGCATTTCTCGTGTAAAATTCCAGTCTTCAGCACGACAGCAACTTCAGCAATATATTAAATCCTGTACCCAATCCCGAAATTAAAGTAAAAAAAAATAAAATAAAAAACCGCTATTAGGACCTTGACCGAATGAAAAATTGAATACATCTCTCAAAGTTTGGTAGGCACAAAACAAAAAGGTACGTGTCTATCGTTTGGTGTGATTTGGTGAATGCATAATAGACGCTTTTTCGACTCCGAAAAAATGCTGCCTCTTTCGTTGAAAACGAGCCTCCCTTTTAATTTATCTTTTCTCTCAAATGATATGGCGCATAAATTCTAGACAGCCATATATAATGAGAGCAAATACAACACCAACTAACCAGTGAGCACTGAGTTTATATTCGTGCGCCATGCCCTTAGATTTTACCAGGAATCTCCGTCACAAACCTGCTCTAATAAAGGAGTGTAAAGCGGTTGGTGAGAGTTTGGTGAATCCATTTGGATGAGCGGAGCTGCCGTTTCGCGTATGTTAAATTTCTTTTTTCAATTCACCGATGCTTTGACCGAGTGATCAAAAGATTACATAGTTTAGTTCAGTTTATGTCAGGAATGCACGAAAATCCACTAATCTGCGTTCTATTTTTAGTCTTGGTAGTAGAGTATCGTCATTTTACTTTGAAAAATTTACCAGTATAGTTTGATAGTTTAACGTTGATTCCACCAATTATTGAAAAAAGATTACAGGAGCGAGTATTTTCGTGCATTACAGTCATTGACTCAACTAAACTGCGTAATCTTTCTTTCGCTCAATCGGTGAAATAATCAGCGAATCAAAAAATTACATTAAATAAACACTTATCGCGGTGCAGTTCAGGAGCACTACATTTTGTCCCTTAAAAGAAAAAAAAATGAAAAAAATAATAATCCAATGTTTCCAATAATAATCAGATTTGAGGATGCTCACCTCACGTTCGAACTCAATAGCCGTATTTTGCTTTGTCATCGCGATGACAATTTTGATTATGACATAAATATGTTTTGTCGTATTTTAATTTCGTTTGGGCTGGCTCGATAAAAATGTGCTCTTTTAATTCTGATTTTGAACTACTTTGAGCTTTTAAGTCGTTCAAAAGGCGATTTCCAAATTTCTTCGATAGCGCAAGTTTCGACGTTTGATGGTCATCGTGGTTGACCGCCTATTGAAGTCCCCATCAACTGCGATGACCATCAAACGCCGAAACTTGCCATCGGAGTAATTCGAAAGGTGCCATTTAAACGACTATAAAGCTCATTAGAGTCCAGAAATAGTATCAAAGTGAGCACATTTTGAGTGTGCAAACAGAATTAAAATACGACAAAACATGTTTCCACACAAAAAAACAATCAAAATCGTCATCACGATGACAAAGCAAAATACAGCTTCTATATAGGTCGATCTTTTTTATTTGGGGGTATAAATAAAAATTGCTCCGTTGTCAGATAAAGCGAGCTATGGCACTGACTGGGATCCAAACTGGATACCACTTTTCTAACGTGGTCAAAAAAATGTACTGTACGGGAGTGGGTCAAATTCACGTCGGTCGTAAAACTGCCCATTCAGGAGGTACTTGGCAACCCTCCACAGCTGATAGCGAGCTGTACGGCATCTGAGAAACCAGTACCATCCCTCTGCTCTCACTCTAGCTTTCATCGGCCTCCCAAAAGCGCTTGTTTGCGTATACACATATATGTGGAGGCTTGACTTGTCGTCTTCGGCAAAACTTGAAAATGTATTTATTTTTTAACGCGTAGAAATCAAACGAAACTTGGTTGAAACTATTTTCTCACTAACACGCGACGTCCCGTGTGCTTTTGTTAATTGAAATTATTGCAGTCCCGGAATAGCAGGTAGAGTCAGTTCTTACCCATGAAACGAGCTGTGCAATCAATGTGCAAAATAAAGTGTGTATTAGAATTACCTATTTAACACACTGAAAATGAAAGTTGATGGCATCCCATCAATTTCTACACACACATGCAGAAAAAAGCCCAAAAAACCCGCTTTGGTTGCGCTGTCAAAACCTTTGGTAGAAAAATGACCCGGCAAAATACTTAAATAAGCCAAACTCTGTCTTTTGTCTTTCTAACAAAAGGTTTTGTAAGCCTAACTAAACATATTTCACCCTGCAAAATATTTTTCATTAGGAGTACAAAATCTTTCGTTTGGTGAACAAAAGATTTGGCTTCATCTACTAAAGTCTTTTATACTGGGTTATTTCTCTACCAAAGGTTTTATCAGCGCTGCCAAAGCTGCGGTCTGTCTATTTTTCCGTACAGGAATTAGGTTTCGATGTACTATATGACTATTACTGTTGGTAATTAAAATGACGAAGCTGTTTCCTGAAGAAGTAATGAACATCATTGTCGTTTTTTAACCAAAGATTGACTTAGTGCCAAACAGCCAATTGTAAAAAAATGTATTCGTTTTGACTGGGGTGTTTTTATTCTTAGTTTAGAAGGTATTTACTATTTATCCATTCGCAATTACAAACCGATAGGTATTTTGAGCCCTGAGAGAACGAGAGAAAGTGGCTTAACAATCCTAAAGATTGTCACAGAATGAAGCAAGATGAAAAAAGGAAAAAGCTGGATTTCTTTTCATCCTGCAAATCTCTCTTCGCGTTTAAAAAAGAAACAGAAAGTCCTTGACGAACCAATGCGATCAAGAAAACCCACCACCAAAAGATTTCCATCCACTGGCGTCAAAGAGAAACTTTTTTTTTCTGAAATTAGAAACAATTGTTTTAAGCTTTACCTTGTAAAAATATGAAGATGTATATGGCAGATGAAAATCCATTTTTAAAACACATATTCCGTGGGGCATACATCACAGAAACGATTGCAATAGAACTTCAAAAACAACACTGCACTTTTTTCCAGGTTAAAATAGAAGAGAAAACAAGTGTAAATTAAAAGGATAGAAAAGATGCCGGGATAAACAATTTTATTTATTTATTTATTTTTTTAAAAAAACGAAAAATTCAATTTGAGTGTTTCATGATTTCCGAGGGGGGTGGAAAAATTTGTCGCGAAGACCGAAAAAAAAGAAGTATTAGAAAAGATATCAAGTCGCGCGGGAGAAAATGAACAATTTCAACGGAGAAACATGTTTTAAAAAGTAGTTCTCATGCTTGTTGCTGCGAGTTAGAAGCTGCGATGGGTACGACTCGCGCGGGGATCGAGAGTTTCACTGAAATCCACTTTGAGCGGCAAAAGACGAACGCGGCGCGGATTGGGCTCAAGGCGCTCGTACTTGCAACTTCGCGACATTCAAGCAACTGACTGACTCGAGCTCAAGTCAAGACACACTCGCGGCATAGCATCGCTCGAACCAGCGCGGCCAGTGAACGCTAGCGCCGCCACAGAGCCGCGCGCGCCGCCTCGCCAACTCTCAGATCACGCGCCTTGCACAAGGATCCCTTCTCAAGTTGCGCCGCACGCCACGACGCTGAGGCAACCCGCATGGCTAGACCAAGACGCGCGCCGCTCCGCGTGGCTTAACGAAACAGCAAAAATCATTCACAGCTGATTTATCTCTTTTTCTCTCTCACTCTCCAGCTTCTATAACCCTTATTCTTCTCGCTTGCGTTTCTTCCTATCTGCGCGCGCGGCGCGAGTTTGTGCTCCGAAATTTGCGCTCAAACGATTGACGCGCGGAGGTTGATCAATCTTCCGCCCGAAAACCGGAGCAGCGGATCAATGGCAAAACGGCATAGCGCACACTGGTCTGAGATCGTAGAAAGGAGGCCTAAAGCCAGTGAAAAAATTTCATCAAAAACTGTCGTTTTCGACCATTTCAGCTTGATTTACAACTTTCTAGAGGCTTAGTTAAATTTCAATTACGTGTTAAAAGTGTTCTCTGTGATTAAAATTGGTCTTGAAAGTTTATAAATGAGAAGTTGATGGGACATTTACTGACTGGTTTTTGGCCACTTTTATAAATTTTCTCAAACCATTGTACAGCGGAGCAATGGCGAAGCGGCAGCGGAGGCGCGTGGTTTTTGCAGCGTCCGGCCCTAAAGTGTATTGCCAAATATTAATTTATCGGATAGTTTGTCGTGGATTAATTAGAAAGACCAACGAGAGCTGCGGGGCTACAACAGAGCTGGACATTGAAATTTTAGCTGACGGTTTCTACCGACAATCGAGACTTTTATTAAGTAAGCTTTTTCAAGGTCGTATAACATGATGGTATCCCCCCTCCCCCACCTAATGAGCCCATTTTATGGAAATACTATCAGGATATCATTTTTCGAAAAATATCAAACATCCACGCATACTTAAATAATTACTAGTGCAGACTACGCTCCTCACTGCAATCATTGATCTCAATCTTCTCCCGGGTTTTTTATTGTTCACTCGGTTTAATTAAATAAGAGCATATGTACTATCATAGTGTCAAAAGAAAGTCCTCCTTTAAAATTGTCTTTCTGTGATTCTTCAGCCAATTAAAAACCATTTTGATAATTGTTGAGAATTTAAGGGCTTAACGGGGTACCATCTGTACGTGCGCTGAGAGAATTCTTTTTCAATCCAAGGTGTATTTTATTTGTGTTAAAGAAACTGCTCAGTGAAGTATTTTACTGAGGGGAAATTTCTTTAACCCAAGGAAAATGCCTGCTGCTACAAGTAAAAGATTCCTTGTTGTGACAGTGATTCTTCTTCGTGCAATCAGAACAATTACTTCGCGCAAGTAAAACTGTCACAATTAAGCGTGTTTCCTTGTTTTTAAAGAAGTGATTACTCTCAGTATGCGCATGAGTGCGCTGACAGCTAGAGAACATAAAAATTGTCATCTGTTAACTGGAATTTCGCGAAGAAACAATTTTCTGCGAGGACTTTCTTTTTTCATTGATAGTACATGTATGCGCGTACGTTTTACCTACCCTTTTCTGGTGGAAATTAATTCTTGGAATTGTTAGGGTACGTACATCGACCTTAGGAGAATCAATGTCCACTAAGAACTCAAAATCGATAAAAATGTCGCACACATACCCTTTTTTCGTTTCGGGATTCAAACAATCTAAAAGTAGGGGTTTTATTTTGAAGCGCAAACCTATAATTATGGCCATGTAGACCACGACGCCAATATTTGTCGGAACGTAGAAGAATCGTTGTAAAAATCGGAAATAAAAATACTTTCCTTAATCCAATTTGTCTGTCCTCCGAAAGTAGATGTATTCAACCTATTACAAGAGTGTGAAAATGTGATATTCAAAGATGTAATTCGATCTCGAGCCAGTTTATATCCAATCGGTTTTAAAGAATGGCATAATTGAATCCTTTTGTTTTGCATGTAAAAAAATCTTGTCATACATAATCTCTTATAAAATCTTAGTTTATTTCCAGTTATGTCACGCTTTGGTTCAAATCAGTGTTACATCCATCAGTTCCTACTCTATACGGTAATCTCGTTGTCATGATGTGGGTGAGCGTATCCTCTTTCAATGTATGCGGGAGAGCGCCCAGCGCCCTTCCGACCTAGTGGGTCGATTTCATGACTGTCTCTGTCTAAAGTTTATAATAGACGAGCTGTGTCTATTTAAACGAGCTATACCATTAGAGAGGATTTGTGAAACGTGCTTTTGAGGCAGCATGGAGGCAGCCATGATGGAAATCTCTTATGGACATTTTCACACCGGCTAGGTTTGTTTGCCTCATATTTTTTAACCTTCAAATTTATAAAAAAAAAAAAAAAAAAAAAAAAAAAAAAAAAAAATTGTGAAAGATCAAATTGAAATTGGTTTTAAATGAAAAAGGAAGTGTTTTAGAATAGCACAGAAATCGATACAACGGTGTCTCTTGAAAGGATTTGAACGATAAAGAACTGACAAATGATAGAAACAAAAGCAACATTTTCTCACCTTGATCGGTGTAGTGGAATTCTGTGTCCAGATATACTAGCTCTAAACATTTGCACTTTCGTTTCAAACCAATTTCTACTGAATTAATTAAACTTTTTGGTTTAAGAGGGGGGGGGATTGGAGGAATACGCGGCAAAAAACCAGAATCAGATCTCCCATGCTGCCTCATACTTTAGGATAGAACTTATAACAAGCATCAGCCTCTCTATTTGCTTTACCTCATTGGTCTATTCTATATTCTGTACCTTGAAAACGAAAATTAAACGTGGCAAAAGTTTGCTCGTTCAGATACGCTGAGTTACCTACTTAGAACAGAATCTCGATTACATATTGCGAGATTTTGCTGAGCGAACTAAAGATTTATTTGGCTCAACTAAAGTTTTTTGCTATGAGTCATTTTTCTACCAAAGTGTTTGATTTTTTTTTTTTTTTTTTTTTTTTTTTGTGAGCATGGTAAAGTTTCGGTTTGTTCATGTAACCCTCTCAACATCACACCCTCGTATATTCGTTTCTATGACTATATCTACCTCATTCAGTCTAAGTATTTTTATTCACAATAATGGCTGCTCCAAATTGTATTAATAATGTTTCATCGAGCGCCTTCAATCAAGTATGTATGCAAAATCAGCACCGTTATATAAGAATGTTTAATTACTCAATTAATTTGAGCGAACGAGCATTGATTTGTCTTCTTAACCTGGTCGTGAAAGGGTTTTAAACGAATGAAAAATGTCGCATATGGGTGTGTGGCTAAAATTCTATTTAATTTGACCATCAAAATAAAACGTTGCCAGACCAAACTGTCAACGGTTAATTTCCGTTTACATTACACTTGTGCGGTGTTCTGCACTGAAAAAAAGGGCTGGATTCAACTATTTACACAAATCAAAGTACGGATATAATACATTAAAACTGATAGTTGTGTACTATCATTTAAAATGGTTGAGTTACCTCCGTTTCATGTCAATTTGACTACTTATTTCAAATGATAAAACTAATAGTTTTTCAGTTTTATCTTTATCTCTAAAGTTCTAACTATGTGTAATTATAGTTAAACTCAGTATTTTTTTCAGTGTATCAACGAAACATCTCCTTCAACTTGAATCGATGTTAAAAAAAAAATCGATGATTTCGACTTGAAATCTGGCAACGCTACCCGGGAGATGAAGGAGTCTGTTAAGAAAGGAGTCAATTTTCAGCCACATGGTATTATACAAAATGTGCCTCCCCTCCCCTCCCCCACCCCCTTTGCATCTCCATGTATTTTAACGAGTGCATCTGTCTGAGCTATCTCTGCTATGAAGATAATTTAGGAGACACCAATCATTCCGTGTGCGACAGTGACTTTTGCTTTTCGGTAAATGAATTGACCTACTAAAATAATGCCCCCTATTCATTTAGCTCATCAAATTACCGCTCATTAGATGACAGGAGGACGGAGGTGCTTGGAATAGCTAATCGCGACCGCCTATATTATATGCCTCTGCTCTCCCGCATGGCATTTCTCTTTCTTTTTTTTTAATTATTTAGAACCGATGAAAGCTGCGAGTACGTGATGAAAAGGGTGGGTAGAATAATATGCATGAAACTTGATTTTAATTTGTTTTGTGTTGACCTTCCATCCGATTTAATCACGAGCTTGGTGCCCTTAAAAGCGCTGCGAGGGTCAGAATATTTACTCGTATTTTTTCGGGTCAGAGCGCCGATGCGCCCTTAGGACCGGTATGATCGAGTTCGAAGTGTGCACTGTGCAGGGTGTGCTGTGTACTAGCAAATGCTAAAGTTTTCACCGGTCAAGATTGCATACGGAGCGTAGAAGGTTTGCTTTGATTCCACAGAGGCTCGCCACTTATCTCGAATTATTGACTGCCAAAACTTTTTTCGCTTAATAGTACCTACACCACAGACCACCCAGTTGGTCGGTGGCCAAAGGGTTCAAAGCTGGATGTTAAAATCGGAATTTGAGTTTCTCGTGGCAGAAAATCACATGACGAATACTTCAAGACCTGTATTTAATCGTTTTTTAACCAATTACGTACAGTCAGAATTTAATTTCAAAGATTACAGTTTAAATGAATGCAATCGGAT
The DNA here is from genome assembly GCA_011764245.1 of Trialeurodes vaporariorum. Classification (NCBI taxonomy): domain Eukaryota; kingdom Metazoa; phylum Arthropoda; class Insecta; order Hemiptera; family Aleyrodidae; genus Trialeurodes; species Trialeurodes vaporariorum. Next base: position 36,400,120 of record VMOF01000024.1, read on the forward strand.
CGAAACTTAAAATTAAGACGCGGGAATGCTCCAAAAATACTTTCTCAGCGCCTTGCAGTAATTCAATCTGTATTATTTGAAATGAATTTCTGAGAGATCGAGAACATTTAAAATCAGATTTTGAGCGATTTTCTGCGATTTTGGAGTTTCTCTGTGCTTTTCTGCCACTAACGACGCGAATTCCGATTTTACCCGTGGTTCTGGATCCGACCCCCTGACAGCGATGGTAGATTTTAAGGTATTCAAGGTCAGAACAGCGGTGGCTTTGTGCAATCGGGCAACCGTGCTCTTTTGCCATTTAAATCCATGCGAAAAAATCGATACTAGGTGAGGCACGACGCCTCACCGAATAATCGATTATTTAACATAGTTTTAAATGGAGAAAACCCATTATTTCCAAATTGCACAAGCCGCCGTCACTGGGACAGAGCGGATTAAAAAAACGGTAAGATTTCGGAAAATCTCGAAATTAGCTGTGTACAATACAATGTAAGCTGTACTATACAAAGCAAATGAGCTCCTTTCAGACGTAGGTAGAGTATGCACAGCGCCGCGCCGTAAGAGTGCTTGCGTCTGCCATATACGCGGAATATCAGACTATGGGGGCGAAAACTACCTGTCTTCCCCTAATATGTCCTTTTCGACACACGCGTTCAAATGGGCAATGAGAGAGAAGAACAAATTACTTAATCCGCTACGGATCGGGAGCCCAGAGGGAGTCTCCAGAGGGTGGTAATGAGGTGACGACTACACAAAAAGATGTATTGGCTAAAATGATGAATGGCTCAAACCACAAAGTCGATGTCTCTATTCGTTTTCGAGATTCAGCCGTTGCCAGACTTTTTACTCACCCTGTATTTGAGGCAGTCAAAATCTAAGATTGACCAGAATAGCATATAAGAACGCCGAGTTTTGAGACTTTTAGTTTTGTATCATGTATCGGCACTAATGGCACCTGCGTTGACCTTATTTTAGGGATTTTGGGAGTATTTTTTCTATGGTTTAATGAGGGAATGGGTCCTACGTTCTATCGATCATACGTGCATCTGCTTCGCTTGTGCTTTACTCGCTCCGAACAGCAAGTTCAGCCCTGGCTGAACCCAATCAAAACTTTGGACAACTTCCATTCGTTCAAAAGCATTGCAGTTTTGTGACGATAGGCCCCGAAGTCGCAATAAATCTCCTCTCCCGAGTTGGATTCTTTCCAAGTTTTGAAATATTCCGATAGAATTGCCGCGCACCGTCTATTTTTTTTCTTCTTTTTCTTTTTTTCTTTCCTAGCTCAAATCAAATCTTTTCGTTTTTGTTCAGTGACATAATAGTGACATTGTAACAGCCAGTTTCATTCAAATTCGTATCAAGATATGCACGCACTCCCTTCTAAGGTTTGCATCAATGCGAGTTTAATTAAACAGACATAGATTATAAAGAAGTTCTCGGTAGTCGCAGCTACCATTCCGTTCTGTTTCAAGCCTACGAATCCTACGAGCTCCTTAGCGAACGAACGAGCGTCGGACTTTCATTTTATGGAACAAAAATTAACGTGGATGTGACTTGTTGCATCAGTTCCACAGATCTGTCAGTCTGGGCGTGCATTTTACATGTATTAATAAACACCTTATGAGCGGCGAAACCCTTCTGTCGCCTTAATTTCCAAGTGGTTAGTACTATACGCGAGTTGAAAAATTATACAATGCTCTTTGCTTGTTTACCATGAATATTTTAGAGTACGTGAAATTGATATGTAAGTAAGCATTCTAGATTGAGCCTTAAATGGGTATTTTCAATCGGATGATTTCCCCCCCCCCCGTTTATTTTAAAGTACCATTTGAAACTAATTTCTGAACCAGGGGATTAATGATTCGTCATAAACGTGCCGAAACGCATAAACTCGACCCGACTGGAGCACTCTGTGCTCGTAATTTCGGCTTATCCAATATCCATTTACCGATATGAAGGAAGAGCCATGAGGGGGTACAGGAATTTGCCCTTCTTTTTCTCCTACCGTTTAAGCCCATGTAATAGAAAAAGGTGGAGAGGGGAGGGGGTATCGAGTGGCCCTATCTCCGTCCTTTTTTAACGCACGTCCTCAAATGGGAGGGAGAGAAAGACCGACAGATTTCTGAATCCGCCTATGGGAAGAGCCACCGTATTAACATAGTTCATCCATTGCAGTAGCACAATGCTGAAGTCTTTATCTGTGTCTTTCTTCCATGCCCTGACAATAAAACATGGATGGTAGTTAAGGATACAAGAGTTTGTCTTTCTCTCTCTTTGTTCATTTAGAACCCATGCAGTATAGGAAAAGACAAAGACAGAGATGGGGCTGTAGCCATGTAATATGCCCCCCACACTCCTTTTCTCAGGTTTGTGCTGAAGTTGTCAAGGAGAGAGACAGACTTATTTCCTGAGTGATATGCAAGGGAATAAAGTCTAGGGAAAATAAGAGAGAGACGCAGACGTGAACAAATTTTGGTCATTCGAGTTTTCATCGACCTCCGCTACTCGCCGCACCGGTGTAAAACGATTTCTTCGGGAATTACAAAAATCGATTCGTATTTGGTTCGATTTAGAGGTGCTAAATAGGTCGAATTGGGTTGTGGATTTTGGTGAATAATTTTTTGTGTGTGTTTTTTTGTTTTTTTCCCGTGGATCAAGTTAATAATAGTCTCTCATGACTAGATCGAAAGGCCTCATCAGTCGTGCTGATGTTTAAAAAGCGCATGTTATGCAGTAAATTGTTTCAAATAGCATCAAAATGTCCCTTTCTCCTCTCCTCTACCCATGGGAGCAAATCGAAGCAATCCCTGAAAATTTATTTTCCTGAGACTCCTGTTTTTGTTCCTCAGGATCTAGGCGAGATTTCTTCAATATCTTTTTAGATTGATCCCTGAAACTATATATTCTCCACAGTTGAACGAGAGAGCCTTTTTTTTCTTTCTTTTTTTAAAGATTTCATATTTAATTGTTGCTTTGACCATAATATCAACATTTTTCGTTTCTTGTGCGTTTTTGTTTCTTTTTTTAAAGGGAAATTTTAAAAAAATTCATCAAAATTTCAATTTTCGAAATAGGTCCGTTTATTTGTGCGGAACGAAGAGACGTAGGTATCGGAAAAAAATTGTAGATATCTTCACTATAGATCCTAGGAAGAAAGAACATGAACACTTGACACGCGGCTATGTTTCACATGTCCTAGATAGGCACACACTCAAACTGACTGCCCTTAAACACGATGTTTCAACTATTTTTTGACAATTTTAATCTCCTGTTAATACGCAGGAATTTCGACCAAGTTCTTGATTTATATCGCTCCTATTCATTTTATTATTTAATTATTTTTCTATTACAGAATTATTAAGTTTTTCTTTAACTTATAATAACGACTTAACGAGCGCGTTTAATATGCCTTGCGCCTTTAGTATCACCGTTACCTCACAACCGGGCATAAGATAGGCGAACATTACCCATATACTATTCTTAAACTCATTAGAAGAATTTTATTGTTCTGCAGGTGTTCAAAGCTAATGGTTTGTGATCCGTTGTTGGTGCATAGGCTTTTAATGACGCAAACACTGAAATTATGAAACATAATTTAGAAGTAATAGAATATGATTTTCATTTTAAACATTAAATATTGTGATAAAATATGGATCGAAGTTGACCTTCGTTCCCCCTTTAGACCTTCATGGACCAACCGTCAATTTTACCGTAGGTGTGAGAGTATTTACTAAGTTCCGAAAAATAATGTAGAAATTTAGAAGTCGGTTTCGATAATTTTTAAGAAAAATATAACATACCTACCTTGAAACAAAATTTTGCTGAAATATTCAGGTTTCGCTAAAAACCTGGCCTGCAATAAACGCGTCACTAAAATCACAATAAATGCTGAAACAGCATTATGAATTTTTGTTAGATCAGCAATTTTATTTGCAAAAATCGATTTTGTTTGTTTTTTAGCTAAACCCAGCTAAAATCTCATTCGTGGAAATTGCATAATTCTTACTAATTCAGCAATTAATGCTTTGCTGACGTAAAAATATCTATCGCTAAAATTTCAAACGTTTATTTTATACTGTATAAGCAATCGACTTGGTTAACTCAGCAAAAATTTACGTTTTACGCGTATCGCAAGTCCGTTTTTGTTAAGACAGCAATCTTATAAGATTGCCGGTTTAGCAAGTTAGTTATCAGTGGCGAGGCGTGCGATTTGGCAACGTTCAATTCGTCCCATTTAAATACATGAGAAAGGTCAAAACGCCTGATCATCGCCGATGACTTAAGCGTTCGACTTTTTTGGTGAATTTAAGTGGAGAAAATACATTGTTGCCAAATTTCACGCCTCGCCACTGTTAGTTATTGATGTTTGTAAGCATATGAATATTGCGATTTTAGCGACGCTATATTGCAGGCAGGATTTTTAGCAAAACTTGGGTATTTCAGCAATATTTCTTTCTTTTTTTTGTGTGTGGAGACAATTAAAAATACAAGTACTAATGAGTCATTTAAGCAATGACATTTTTAATTCGAAAGCCAGAAAATTTCATTGGACAATAAAGAAACAAAAATCGATTAATCGTTTGCGACTGAATCGAATAACGGGAGTTTAACAAATAATCAAACCTACTACAGAGAGCAAAACATTTCTGAATGCATGTCCGTCATCCATTAACCAACGCGGATTTCGATTACTATATGTTTGTTGTATTATGCTAAATTGTTGTGAGCATATACCGTGGTGAGCGTCCGGACCTTTCATTATTTAGCGTTAATATATTCATCGATCCGTCTCCTTAATTGAGCCCTGACTCATTGAAGTTTCCTACTTGTCTCATTTGGACATGCTCTGATATGAATACAAAATGAAGTTTTAGTTTGAATATTTTGACTTTATTCATGAGCGCCAAATTACTCACCATTCAATGCGAAAGTCATTGCCAATTAAAATGTTATATGCCGGGCAATGCAGATACTTTATACCTCAGATACTTCATAGATTTTGTGCAATTCCTTCTGTTTTCCCCCACTTGTGGAGCAACACCCACGCCTTTTTGATTAATATCCCTCGTAAAGCAAACGCACAATGGGAACTCATACGCTCATACCAGAGCTGCGCTGCTTTGCGTGTAATGGGGCTCCCGCGCTCTTGCAAACTTTTGCTAAAAGCAAATAAATAGTTCCAATCTGATGTAAATAAAGTTCAGCGAAAATCACAAAAAGCACACAGAGAAAGTCTAAAATTCAGTAATAAACTCACATAACTGCTATAACGGCCCGCAATGGCGATTCAAAGCAGGTGTCATGGAAGGTTCCTGTCTATTATTTCACTTTTTCTACGGAAACATAGAGATTTGTCTCAATTAAGATAGGAATCTCCCATGATACCTGCGTCCCTCCGCCATTAAGCCTTTCTGAGAGTGAATTTCGTGATTTTTTAGTGTACTGATCGATATTTTTACAGGTTTTTATGCAAGAATCAACTCTTCAATCCCCTATAGCAAAAGTTTGCAAGAGCTCCATTAATGGCATTTTTCATATCACCGATGATTCCTCCAGTTGAGAAAATATTACACAGTTCAGTTCAGAGTATGACTGTAACGCACGAAAATATTCGCATCTGTAACCTTCTCTCAACCGTTAGAGTCGTCGATTACTTTAAAAAACTTGCGGATATTTTAATACATTAACGGCGTTTTCACCGATTGAAAAATTTAACGATCACAGATCAGAGTGTTTTAGTGCAGTTCAGTCATACTCTGTGCTGAACTGTGCAATCTTTTCTCAACCGGTGGAATCATCGGTGAATTGAAAAATACCATAGATTATACGCAAAACGGCAGCACTGGTTCTTACAATGGAAAATTGTTATTCAAGATTTTGTTTTTATGGGCGGTCTCAGATGACTTGTATTTCATTGATACAGACGAATATTTGCCTTCTATACCACTCTTGGGGTGGGCTTGAATGGCACTAATACGAAATGTTCCTAGAGGGGACTGAAGAGTTGATTCTTGCATAAAAACCTGTGAAAATGACGATAAGTAGTCTAAAAAATCACGAGATTCACTCTCAAAATCGGGCTTACTGGCGCAGAGAGACGCACGTATCATGGGAGTTTCCTACATAATTTGAGACATATCTCTGTTATTCCGTAGAGAAAGTGACAAATTAGACAGGAATCTCCCGTGATACCTGCGAACCTGCGTTGAACCGCCGCGCCATTACGATCTTGTCGTTATAGCAGTTTTGTGAGTGTATTATTGAGTTTTAGACTTTATTAGTGTGATTTTCGTGATTTTCGCTGGTCTTTGAATCCGATATGACTATTTATTTGCTTAAAGCAAAAGCTTGCTATAGTCCCATTTGTGATGAATGGGGGCGAAGGCCGCGAAGGGGGCATTACACCTGACGGAGGAAAGGCCGGATGCCTTTTTCAGCAACAGATCGACGAAATTCCTTTTGTTAATTTATCGACAGTATAAGAGCCCGGTTTATAGGAGGGGCCCCCTTCTTTTTGGGAAAAGGGTTCAAAAAAGTAAAAACAAACATTGTGAGACCTAAATCCCCCCCCCACTTTTAAATATGGAGCTGAAGAAAATCAAGAACAAATCATCACACTTTTTCAATCCCACCCACTTTTGGACCCACGGACCGCCTTTGTTCACTGATATATTTTCACCCCCCCCCCTTCCCCACCTTGAGATGTTTCCTTTTTTTCTTGCTCTGTATTCAGCTGATGTGGTAGAGTATCGCTAGAAAGCTCTTGCCCCTTCCTAACTTTTGGCAACCCTTTCCCTGCGGGGTGTAGCTTATTTTTCAAAGTTCTATATTCTAGTGTGTGTTTAGCAAATCGATTCAACCCTTAAAGTACCATGGCACATTTGACAATCGTAGATTACCGTTTATGTGTCCGCTGAAACCCCGATTAAAAGGAAAAAATTCGGGGGGGGGGGGGGGGGTGGAGAAAAACGAAATTGATGGAAAGTATAGGCATATGTTATTTCGAAAAATATCAAAATCTACCATAACCAGACCAGTTACGTTTTAAGCTATGCATGACGCCAACGAAAATCATGGATGAAGCAAAGTCAGTAATGAGCATCTTTTAAAACTCCGTAAATCACTAACCCACACCTGTTTTACCCGTTTCGTCGCTTGAGGACGCTGCATCATCTCTTTCGTGATTTATTGCTTCGAATCACCTCATTATTTAAAAAAAAAATAAAAAATACAAGAATCAAATAATAAAACAACTCTAAAATCATCTAACCTTTTCACACACACATTTATTAGCTTTAAATTATATTACAATTTATTTGGCCTATCCTCGATTCGTCTGTATCACTGTGTGACGTGACAAAGAGATAAAACAGAAACATTGTTACCGAAAGGATGGCGTTTGTGAGCAAGACGAATTCGCCGTTTGCCAAAGTCTGATTAGCACTTCAACCCCCCCCCCCATTCAAATTCCGACCATGACTCGGCTGTCTATCTCGTCCCGAAAATTCTGCGGCATTTATTTTAGTTACAATGAGATTAGCCAACTAGACGCGAAACTCCAGACTCGCTGTCGGATCCAAGAACTTTTTGATTGGATCCTATCACGGATTCGGGTGCATGAGTAAGGAAAAGGGGGAGGGCAGGAGAGGAAGAGGGAGGAGGAGGGGAAGGAGGGAGTGATGAAGATGGAAGGAGATAAAGAGAGGCTCCATAGAGACTAACAATGGCGAGACTTGAACATTTCACTCTAATGACCACGATTTGAGTAAATTAATATCTGCGCATGCGCGAAAGGTTATAACACTCTTTTTCTATGGCGCCCAAATGTCATGCCAGCGAACCGTTAGCCCCTTTACAATATACACTTATGTGACATAAAAATCTTTGAAAAGAAGTGATAGACGACTGGATTAAAGGGAGGCTTGCGAACTGTCTGTTTTCTAGAGTCATTATTGTTTCATAATCTTTTGTCCGGCATGGGTGACACAACTTTCAACTGACGCCAAAAAATGGCCTAGAAATTGCATCATGAGAACGTTCCAAGCTGACAATCGAATTCATTTTTCAGAGAATTGGTTGATTTTGCAAAGTTTAATTGCAACAATAAGAGTGCGAATACGGGTCCCTGAAAAACGCTAAAATTAAAGGAAGAAAAGGATGTAAACTGCTTGAAAGTGTCCAAAAATGAGCAACGATGTAATTCCTCCCCCCCCCCACTTCCTTGGCTGATTTTTGCTCCTCCCTGAATTTTTTTCTGTTCACGCCTTTGACTGCAAACGAACCTTACAATTATTAATGTACACATACTGTTGAAGTTACTCAACTTTTCAAAAGTTAAAAGGTCAATCCGTCATTCCCGCCTTTTATGCACGACCCTATAATGGGAGTGCATTTTGGTTTCGGTCTGGTTTTACTTTGGATTGGATTTTGCTTCTTTAAAACCACGAAAAACATCGACGTATTAGGAGCAGAGCTGCCGTTTTGCGTGTAATGAATGGCATTTTTGAATTCACCGATGATTCCACTGGTTGAGAAAATATTACACAGTTCAGGTCAGTGTAGGGCTTTACCGCACATAATATTTTCTCAATCAGTGCAATCGTAGTTTAATTATTAAAATATCCGCAAGTTTTGTAAAGTTGTTGACCGGTTGAGAAAAGGTTACAGGTGCTAGTATTTTCGTGCATTACAGTCGTACACTGAACTAAAAGGTTTAATCTTTCCTCAACTGGTGGAATCATCGATGAATTGAAAAATGACATTTATAATTTTATATGTAAAGCGGCAACTCTGATTAGACTGGCAATGAACATCCTAAAATTTGGCCTTATTTCGTATGGGTTTACATTGACAGAATGCAACGCTGCCATCCCGCACGCTTCGCGATTGATTTTGCTGTTTAATTTAAAAGCTCGCTCCATACTAATTTCAAATTTTCAAGAGCCTCCTTTTGTATACTCATTATATTCTAAATGCCGATTAAATTTTAGTATCTTCATTTATTCTGAACGCGAGAATGAGAGGGAAACGATTAATCGATCAAATAAATTTAACTCAGGATCAATCAGATTTATAATCAATAAAAATTACGAAATTACAACTCCGTGGCCCTCCTCCTCGTGACGATTGGTTTGGGCGGATCCAGTGAACTAGATCCGAGGAGAGGCGCGTGCACGATGTGGTAAGGGTACCAATACCAATCCAATACCCATTTTTGAGTCCTCGTAGTTCCGATTCATAATAATTTGGTTTTCAGTTTTCTTAATTGTCAGCTCAACAACTTCCTGATACCTATCAAAGTCAAAGATTAATTTTTTTTCAACCCATTGAACCCAAAACATAAAATTACATCAGGTAAAGTACGATACAGGTAAACTAAATAGCAGACATTATAATGTTGCGTATTTACATTATGCTTAGATGTTAAAAACTTAAATTATGACGCAATTGTTAATACCGAAGGGTATTATTTCTGTTAATACTGATAGCAACAAAGATTACACAAGTCTTTTCTCGAATGTACGAGTAGGTAAGTAATTGCAGTTACAAGGGTTAAGTAATGTTGCTGGTGTTTTTTTATCTAGCAAATAAAGATACACTTACTCGGTGAGCTGAAAACAAGGACGCTTTTGGTTTCTTACTGTTAGTTTTGGCCGCGATTTGGGCCCAAAATACTACATTGTTTTGCGTTGGGACTTCATATCACACACTAATTTTGAATTTTTTCATATTTGCACGAGTGTATCTCCGGAACAAAGCGGAGCACTTAGGTAAAAACCAACGGCACCTTTATTCTCAGCTCATCAACTACTTTCAATGTCTTCAAACATAAAAACTCCAAATTTCAGACCCCTACTTCTACATCGAAAATAATGGGACCTTTCATCCTATATGTGTCCGTTATCTGTTATTATAGTATTGATAATTTATTCAAAACTCCAGCAATGGATAAATCACTATATGATGCCGAAAATTATGTATAATGGAGCATGTATTGTTTAAAAGAATCGTTTGGTTTTGAGATCCCCCCTAAATGAAAATTGTCTGCTGGCGCGCACGGTTCTATAGAACTGCATCTCTGTAATCTTTGCCCGGGGATCAATGACTCTTTTGCGTGCGAACACGCATGAAAATGTGGTTTCAGTGCAGATGATGCCATCCACTGAAAAAGTTCGTTGAGCTTTTCAAACGATCCCTGTCTCGCTATCACGTGGCTTCTGACTCCTATGTGTGTTGCCATGTTGTACTCATCCGTAATCATATACTTGGAAGCAGTGGCGTCATGTGCCATCTGGCAACAATGCAACTGCTCCATTTAAACTCATTAAATATATCGAATTTTCCTTGTGCACTGTACACCCCCTGAATTCGATATTTTACATGAGTTTAAATGGATAGAATACATTGTTGCCAAATTGCACGCGACGCCACTGCTTGGAGGCAGCTTTCATTCAATTTAATTGGCAGAAATTAGCTTTCCGGTTCATTTTATTGTGATTGTGAGAAGGAAATTTCGTATAACAAGTCTCCATAAACGAAATTCGACACTAATTAATCGTAAGAAATAGCAAATAAACAAGAGGCCCGTTGCCCGGGTCACGTGTGAGTGGGAGAGATTTATTTATAGTTTAGAACGCCACTCGCGCGCGTTTGGTCATCACAGCTGATTGCAACGAAGGCGTGTATTGCTAGCTAATCGTTGTCTCCTATTGATGGCGCCCGCAATGGTGAAACCAAAATATTTTTCTTAAGAGGAAGGGGGGGGGGGCTGTGAAATTTGAAACTGCAATCATTGCAAGAAGTAATTTAGGGCTATTTTCTTTTGGAAAAAAACAAAGTTTAAGGCTTCTGAGGGGTTTTGTGCCCCCATGCCCTCCCTTAAATCCATCACTAGGCTGTTCCAATTCTTATGCACATAAAAGAAAAAAACGGCAGTTCATCTGCTCTCTCGCACCCTTTGTGCGCAGAGGCGATGCGACGCGACGCATCATGGTCTGAGATAGTCAAAACGTGGCCAAACATCAGAAAGTATATGCGTCATCAATTTATTATTTATCAACTTTCGAAACGAAATTTAATCACATAAAACACTTTAAACAAGCAATCGAAACCAAAAACTGGCACTGGAAAGTTTTAAACTAAGCTTATAAAAGGTCGAAAACAATGATTTGTGATGACATTTTTGGACCGCGATTTTTTGCAATTTTTTCCGATTCTACACCACAGTGTGACGTTATGGTGGACAAAGGCATATAAAATGCATTAATTTTTTTTTTGCGAATCATACGGATGAGATTTACGACCCTCGATCTAGTACTTCACTCTGATTCGTCACTTCTTTACCCGCCCCTCCCTCTCCACGACCCCTCCCCTTCCACCATTTAATCAGATTTTAAGAACATTTGAGTAACTCTCAAACGGTCACACGCACTGGGACATTTATCCTCTGGTTTTGTGTGGGTGTGCCCAACAACTTACGAGTTTCACCATTCATATAACTATCACTATCATTACGGACGGAGCACGACGGCGACGCGACGCTGCGTAATGGGGACTGCAGCGCGCGGCGGCGGCGGCGCACATTGGCTCAAAACAAGGCATTTCCCGGACATAATGGGTCTGTTGCGTGCTTTTGCTACAACAACTTTTGCTTTTGGCAACGTTGTACTTTGTCCATTTAAACCCATGTAAAAGGTCAAATGCGAAGGTGTGCACCGAAAACCCAAAAATTTTTTGTGGGTTTAAATGGACGAACTGCAACCTTGCCAACTTGCTACGCCATTGATACATGTGGGTAAAATTCGGTGAACACATTAAAAACGTTCAAAAACCACCAATTACCGCAGTCAAATCATTTCAATTTCAATTAAACAGTCCGCGCTACACTATACACTATTTACACCGGCATACAACTACATAGACGCAACCAAACGCGTAACAAAACACGGACCTACAAAATTATGAAAATTCCTGCTAAATACATAAAATATTGGCTGCATTTGCTGTCCGGTCTTTCCTGGTTTATCAAAGATTACAAAATAATTCAAGAATTGTATGCATTTAAACGAAACATTCAAATGTTTTGTAAGTTATGTTGATGTTTACATAAACGCAGTGGTCCCGTCTATGTAGTTGTAAGTCGGTGATGATATAATAGTAAAAATAATAATAATAAAAAAAAAAAAAAATAATAATGAAAAAAAATAATAATAATAAAAATAAAGATAATAAACAATAAACATCAAGATAATTAAAAATGTGTAAAAACATGCACTTTAGAGCTTGAAATTAGTAAAAAAAAAAAAAAAAAAAAAAAAAACATGGTTTTTGCAAGAAAATTACAATTCCAAAATTTTTTCAGCAAGAAAACAACAACTTTGAATGTCCGAAAAAATCTATGTTTCGGTCCAGTGCGCGTCGGTCGGTGGAGAGCGATGCGGTCGCCATTGGTCGAATATCGCCACTACTCGGCCACTCGGCCCTCGTGGCTCTTTCCTTATTTATATAAATCTACCAAGAAATATTGTGCAGAAATACAGAATGTCCAAGAAAAGGGCTCTTAATGGATTCATAGGTGTTGAGAGTGTCACACTATTGTGATTCGCTGCCATCGTTCGGTGGTGATGCCTTGTGGGCAGTCGATTATCGTTTTTTCCTCGCATTTGAATGGTTGCAAATGTATCGATTACTTTGAAGGTCCCAGATATCGATTCTTTTCCTCAGGGCTCGAATGAAAGGAGATGTTAAGAAATTGCAATAATAATGGGTCTGTTGCAAACTTTTGCTACAGCGTTGTGCATCGTCGATTTCTGTGTGCGAAATTGTGTGAAAATCACATTGAAAGCATCGGAAAATCTCAAAATCCACTCATAAATTCACAAAAGGAGTTCAAAAAGATTCAAAGATGAAGGTCGAGACAGGTTGCTATAGGGAAGCTCCATGTAAACGAAACTTTCTATGCAAAGAAAAGTGCGATTAATCATAGAAGAAGCTCTGAAATTAGATCGCTATCTTCGAACTTTGAACTTTATTATGGTGATTCCATGCAAAAATTGTCCGCATTCCAATCCGATAGATAGCGCTGCTTAAAAATTTAAGAGTTTTGGCGGCTGAAATTGAAGAATGTTCGACATAATAGGTGCTCGAGGAACGTTAGCACCTTCAAACATACCTCAGGAAAATGTCCTGAAAGTCTCAAGCTGATTTACTCTAAAATAAAGCCGGGAATTATGAAATACGAAAATTCGCATACGTCTCAATGAGTGCGAGTGAGACGGATAGCCATAGTATCACTCGCACTCACTCGCTCTTCCCTAAGCTTATGGCGAAATAAATGTCATCATTTATATTGCTTTAATTCTCAACCAATTTTGCTCTTTTTGGGCTCAAAAAACTTGATTAGAAAAAATACGCAGCTGCGCTGGCGTTCTTGGATTTTACGTACTGTCATTTGTTAACGGTTTCAAATGCATAAATAAGGCTTTTCCCAAATGCAACTAATGGCACTTTCCATCGGATTGAAATATGGAATAGTATATCGCAAGGAATCACTTTAAACATAATTATTAAGTTTTTGAGTCAATTTTGGAACTTTGTGCTCCCAATGTAATTTTTAGGATGTTACATCAAATTAAACCCTCTCTTTAGCAGTAGCAACATTTTGCAGCAGACCCATTTCACGGATTAAACTGCGAATAAAAATCTTTATTTTTACAGAAAATTGTAATTTCTTCTGCAGTATTACCATTCTCCTTTTTCTCCTTAAAGAATGATTAGATGTCTGGTTTCACTTCTGATATAATTTGATAAAAATATTCTACAATTCGTCTCAGAAGTGTAGGCACGCCTATACCGATAATCTTTGGTATTTTTCAACAATATTTCTCATGTAACAAAATAAAAATGAATGAAATTAAATTTGAATGTTGACTTTTCAAATTAAAAGTTTAAAGTTGGAGGCAAGTTTTGTTTTGATTAGAAGGAATAAAAATTGAAAATTCGCCAAAGATTATGGTTTAGGTGCGCCTACACTTCTGAAACTAGCTCTTAACGTGTTTGTAAAGCCTATGAGCACCAAACGAATCAAAAGACACACTGTATAAAAAATTATAATTCGGCTCTTGACGTTCTGTCGGATTGGGTCGGATTGATTTACGGGAAACTTCAATAAAAGCGTTGTTGATTTATCGCAAAAATTGATCCTGTTGATTTATATTCACCGGAGAATGTGTGGCTCGCGTTGCGCGGCGCAAGCTTTTAGCTCGAAGCGCGGGCGCGCGTGGTACGAGTCTTGCGAGTTTGCATACGATCGTATAGACATAAGTATACCCATGAATATGCATTTGTTTACGTTCTAGAGGGTTTAAAACCACAGTTTTACGCTGAATGACTATTATTAACACTCTGTAAATCAAACTAAACTCAGAAGTGCTAATAATTTTATTTTTATGTGTTGTGTCATAATTATCAAGAAAAATCTACCCCCCAAGAACAATAAAAGAATATGAGATTATTTCGTTGCTTATAAAAATATTTCATAAGAAGACCCTATGTCCCTATGAGGCTATTTTGTTGACTGCTCATACCAAGTGGATTCGGTGGTTTCAGTGAAAACGATTAAGTATATTCATATCGGTGCGGTGTGGTGGCGTATCCAGAAATTTTATCAGGGAGGCGTGGGGGGGGGGGTAGAAATTGTAATTTGCAGCGTTTCAGGGAGCGCTTTTGGTCCATCTTCTAATGAGAAAGGGCGATTTTTGAAGCTTCTGGAGGACACGTACTCCTAAGCCCCCCCCCCCCCGCTTGAATCCTCCGCTAGAGCACTGTTTACAATAGGGCTCTTGCAAACTTTTGCTACAGGTGATTGAAGAGTTGATTCTTGCATAAAAACCAGTAAAATTGACTGAGAGCACCCTTAAAAACCACAAAATTCACTATCAGAACCAGGCTTAGTGGCGGAACTACGCAAGTATCATCGGAGATTCTAATTTGAGACACAACTCTGTGTTTCCGAAGAGGAAGTTACATAATAAAAAGGAATCTTCCATGATACCTGCGTAGCTCCGCCATTGCGATATTGCGGTTGCAGCAGTTTTGTGAGTTTATCGCTGACTTTTAGACTTTTTAAGTGTGATTTTCGTTGGTTAGAGCTCTTTCAGCATAATGGGGCTTTCACACAGGACTGAGTAACACTTTCACAAGTTTATAGGAGGAGGTTATTAACTGCACTGCACTGCTTATTTTGGATTACACCTTACATAGCCTCCATTTTTATGAAACACATTTTGTAGTTCGTGTGCAAATGATGTCGTTACTACTAAAAAATTTCTCAAACTATGGGTAAAAACGAGAGGAAATTGCACCGAATTTAATGAAATGCAAAATTTACAGTTAAAAAGCGCATACGCTGAGGCAAATGTCCGTATGTAATGGGTGCGCACCTCGTAATGGCGACAATTCCTAAAAAGAACTTTTATAAGCCCCTCGGTCAAAATCAATTTATTTACTTTTGCGAACAGAAATTCTCGAGCAAAACATGTCTCCATGTAGCCGTGTTTATAATTAGACATTATGATAGCGGGCAAAAGTACAAATTGTCTGCTGCCGTTCTGGCAAGAAACATCCAGTTTCCTTTTATAAGTTCACCTCTTCGGCTGAAACCACTATCGAACACGTATCCTAGTCACAATGAACGAGACCGGCCGACCAACCGCGGGTGTACCTTTTTTTTCTATTAATTAGTCCAGTTTTTATTTTGAAACGTATACCAGTGGTCGCAGTCTTGTAAACCACAAAGTACGCTTGGCCGCCAAGATTAGATAAAAACCGAAGCTTAATGAAAGCAAGAAACAAATAGATTGTAGCTCCCGGAGTTCGCCTTTCGGCATTAAATAAAAGTTGGCTGCAATGTTACATAAACATTTTTTTTCTTTTTTTTTTTTTCTTTTTGTCAAGGTCCTTCTCTTCGTCCGATGAAAGTTGAGTTATGACATAAAAAAGTAGGTAGACGGAAGGTAGAGGGGGTGGAAATGTATAATATCCTAGTTATAGGTGGGTAAGTGTATCAAGTGCATGGTGCCGCGGGAGTCATAAATCGCTCGACAAGTCGGTTGAGGGCTACTTAATAACGCATGGATTCTACGTCTGTGGCACCTGTTCTTTCTTGCTGTTGAATGGTTCGCCCGCGCCTAACAGTTCGATCGGTTTTTGGTGAACCTCCAAACTTTATAGGAATCGATATCGATGCCCCAGTCTTGTTAGCTTCTCGAAGGCGTTTTGATCGGTCGATAGCCGATACCCTCACTCCACAAGTTCACATACCTACCAACGAATTTCGTTATTAAACAAAAAAAAGCTAGGGAGCAGCTCCAATACAATTTATGTATTGGTAGAACGTGCCGCGATTGGTCTGTATGCAACCACGTCAAGGGCCACCCGGAGGTAACAAGTCCGCTCGCGCCGTATATGAAATTTGAATTACGCGGTCTTGAGCGCGGGGAAAGGATCATCTTTAGAGGCGATTTTCTCAAAAACCTGTAGAGTAAAATCAAATCGGTCGGGTGAAAATCTTGTTCAATAAGTCTAATGGCTGTAAAAAAAAAAAAAAAAGTGGTTGAAAACTTTGACCCTGTAGGCATGTAAATAAAACCCGGGTAAAAAAGTCGATTCCGCCCATTTGAATACAAGTAAATTCAAACGTCCCGCTACAGCGCGGACCTCCAGAAAAACATATCCATAGTGCCCTCTTATATTTAGGGACCCTAGAGCAGAGGAGATCTGATTGTGAGTAAAAAAAAAATATATATCGTGTGCGCATGCGCGAATAGAGAGAGGCAGCGACAGTCTCGCTTGTCTCTCTCACTCGTCTGTTTGCAAAGCAGCGATGCGATGCGCTGGGCTATGAAGATTGGGTTTGAATAGCGGGATCAATCATAAAACTGTCAAAATCTGAGAAGGGTGAGCTCTACCTTGTGTGTGTAAACTCAGTATATTTTCTGTGCGTGTGCGACGAAGCCACCAACACACTTACCAATCCGTGTGTGTGTATGCATCGAAGACAAATTAAAAACTACTGATTGTGAGGTCAGCGCTGATATCTCAACGGGAAAGTCTAAAAAAACAAAATAAAAACAGTAAAGGGCTGAAGGCATAAAACGACTCAAACGAAAAAAAATGTAAAACGTGTCCGAGTGTGTGATTGTACTATCGACGAATTAAAGATTGTCGCGAGATTTTCACACATTTTCAGTCATGAGTGTGAGTATGGGACTGATCTGCGACGGCTTTGCCGCCTCACCCGCACTGGCCTCTCGCCTACAAAGTGTGAGGAGTATGAAAAGTGGCCGAACCAGAACCTTGAAGGCGGAAGTAACTATCTCGTGAAAATCTCGCGACAATCTTTGATTCGTAAATAGTACGTTTACTCACAAATTTCTCGAAAATACACAATACAACCCGAGCATTTAATTTTTGGTTCAAATCCTGAAAACTAGATCTTCAAAACACACAGGGCCACCAGAGGGCGCCTCTTACACTGCATTGTATCATTCTTTGTATACAGCAAAACGAGAGTAAGAAGCTTGCCATATACTTAGTATGGCACGCCTAAAAAAAATACGCCTCGCACCGGAGCCTTCGATCTTACGGCAATCATAAGTCATAATTTTATGGTGAGTTGTCAAGAATCTTAAAAGGCACTGAAACTATTAACCCTGCGACCAGAAAGAAAAAATACAACAATAAGACTTATGCGACGAAAATTTCTGTCATTTATTTAATCTTTTACGGCGAAAATGTCTGTCCTTTATTTAATCTTTACGGCGAAAACGTTTGTCAACTAAAAACTTTTTTCGTCCCCCGCTTCCACTTTTGAACCCCACGCTACACCCTTAATGACTCCCTTTCAACCATTTTTCTTAATAAAATGTTTGAACTTATATCACAATTTATAACACTTGTCTGTTAGCATAAGAGTCTTTGGAAGAAGAGTTTACATCTAGACTGAAAAACCGGTAATCGCTGGCCGAGAATTCTGTTAAATACTTTCCTAACCGGAATTCCAGTTTTATTTACACAAATTCTGATCCGATTCACAGGAATTCAGGTTAGGAGAGTATTAAACAGACTTATCGTTACAGTAAAGAGATAATTTTATCAGCACCTGTCTTTCCTAGATTAATTACCAGAGCTAGGACCGTCAAAGATTGTCACATCGGCCGGGATTCGAACATAGTACCTCTGGCTGCATGGGTTATAGAGGTCAGTTCTGCTGACCCGATGCGATGTCGTCGCAATCAAATTTTATGTCATTTGAAATCAGTTTAGGATTTACCCTTGAATTTCTGGAGGTATACGCTATGTTTATAATTTCACGGGAAAAGTAGAATTTTGCGCTCTTCAGCGAAGGTCGAATAAAAAATGCGAAGAACACCACGTATACTTTCTGCTCATTCTCCGTAGCTTTGATTGCTCTCTCACTCTCTCTCTCTCTCTCTCTCTCTCTCTCTCTCTCTCTCTCTCTCTCTCTCTCTCTCTCTCTCTCTCTCTCTCTCTCTCTCTCTCTCTCTCTCTCTCTCTCTCTCTCTCTCTCTCTCTCTCTCTCTCTCTCTCTCTCTTTCTCTCTCTCTTCTTTATATTTGTATCGTGATCAATCCCGCATTTTGAGCCGGTACAGTCCCGCTTACTTAGAGTAAGATAAAGGGCAATCTGAAAATAGATCACGCTTGGAAGTAATTAATAATGAAAATTTACCGTCATTGTGTGGAGCGTAATTCGCCTTCAATAATAATTGTACTCACTCACTTATACTTTGCGGTCTCGCTAAAAATGGAAAGATAAGACAGAGAAAAAAAAGTTGATCTGCGCGCGCACTTCGTGTTTTGAGCGAACTATTGACCGGGTTTTTTTTTTTTTTTTTTTTTTTTTTTTTTTTTTTTTTTTTTTTTTTTAATATAGGAAAAAGGTTCACGCCTGACAGTGAAAGGACATGCTCCGCCTCGCGCCTCGCTAGCTAAGTTGACCGGATCAGGTTTTAGGCATGCTCTACAGTGTGGTCGCGCGCCGGTCGACACACAGTGGTTACCACTCTATGAGGTGTGAATAACCCTCAAGGATGGAACACGTATGCGCACGCTGAAGAAGGGGAAAAATTAAATATTGAAATAAAAAAAGGAAAGAAAAGGTATCCTCAACATCTGGCTGCAGCCACCTAATGTCTTTGAATGCTTCTATGTGAACAAAGCAATTTTTTTTTTTTACCATACTTTTATTTCTTTATTTTTTCCCATTTTTTTATGTTGAATTCGTAATGTTTGGTTTTTTTTTTGTTTTTTGTTTTTGTTTTTGTTTTTTTTTCTTGGTTTTTATCAATCTGATATATTTTATTTGATTTCATTATTTAGTCTATAACAATATAATATTATTTTAGTCATAATTTATTCCTCTTATTAATTCTTTAGAGGGCTTGAAATTATAATTATGATCATCAATTGATTGTTATTGTTTTTTTTCTTTGTTTTTCACTTCCTCGGGTTATAAACGTGATTTGAATTTTTAAAGGGGCAATTTTTTAAAGCAATAATGGACGAGTTGATTTGTTCTCAAAAAATGGTTCAGGGCTTACTGAAAGTTGAAACCTTATCATTTGTCGTACGTTGTTTTCACATATCCTTCATGATTAAATATGCTTTTGTTTATTCAATGTGTAGATGTGTAAATTCATTTCTAACCATTAAACAATCGAAGAGTCAGTTAGTTGCTGATTCCTTTCCAAAATGGAGTCATACAAAATTCAAGAGATTGAGTTAAGTCTCTAAGGGCCAGCACCCAGCAGGTTAGTTCATAGTTATAGAGAACACCTTGTTATAGCGGAAAGGTACACCTAGTTAACTATTCGTGCTCGAGGGAGTTGGAATTGCCTATACGATACATTGAAGGCGCCCGAAGAAACCTTATCTTGTAAGTGTTTTCATCGATAATCGCGCTTATCCGGAATGAAGACAGACACATTTTGAAATAGACTATAGAGAAGAAAAACGAGTTTTCTCGGGCTTGGCCTACCTCAGGGTGAAGATTTCTTTTTTTGGGGCTGGTTCGCTCTCCCCACCAGGAAATTATCATCAGTACCTAGTGCTTAGTGCCAGCATAATGTCGTCTCAGCTTCTCTTACTTAAAACTTTGATTTCTTGTAAAAATCCTTCCCCTTGCCGAGCTAGAACTTCCAATAGTGATCCTGCTCTTTCCCAAACACTTAACTATTACTATAGTTTATTTGATTCAAAAAACTGTATATGTACTCCGTCTACTCCGCGCAGAGTTAGGCAAATACATGATGTGGTGGGCGCATCCCGCGATTTTGTACCGCCATGACTGGCGATGACGTAATCCGCGAGCATAAACGGGTTTGCGCTGAATGCTGCAATTCCAAAAAATACTAACAAACTATTCAAGACTAAGCTCAGTTTCTGACTCCTCTTTCGAAAATACATTACTCGCCGCCTTTCATGCAAGCTCCTCAACAGCCTCAAAATAGTTGCAGTACACCTGATTTGGTGGCGGTACGTTCCGGTACACGTTCAAACGCCGCGCTCAATTTATCACAGTATTTTGTGCTATTAACTCAGGCAGTGACGCGCAAGATGGCTGCCAAAAATGGGATGCGCTCACCATTATACTTCCATCATCAGGCAAATAACGTATTTGACGAATTATTTGTCTAGTTTGGAAACGCAACAAAATCAGATTATTCGACAGATTATTTGATCAACTGATCATACCTCCTCACAGGCGATGGTGTCACATCTCAAGCATCAACTCGGTTGCCAGACTGATTTCATTATTTCTGATTATTCGGTTGCCCAACTCTGACTCCGCATAATTTACACACATTCCTAGATGGAGTGAAGAATTCTCACGTTTCAGTGTATATTTGCGATCGTTTACTCGATTTTTTGATCCGAAGCACATGGTCGGATCCAGCAATTTGGCAACCATGAACTTTTCCCATTTGAACATATGAGAAACAATCGATTCTTCAGGGGGCCATGACCCTTTTACTAATCGATTGTTTCTCATACATTCAAATGGGAATTAAGGATCCACAGTTGCCTAATTGCCGGTGCCGCCCGCATGCCGAAGTACCACTCAGTCATCTTTGATCTCATGCACCTTTCAAATTTCACTCCACAAATTTCTCATACCATCGATTTCAAATTCCTAAAATTCTCACACCTCTACTTCTAACACTAAGTCTTTGACAGTTCATGTTAGTCCAGTTATGAATTAGTAGATTGTATCTCAATCCTTTTTTTTACTATCAGTGGGCCTTGCTGATTGACCAATTTAATTTTTTAACATAAAAACGTTCCGTTGAAAATACTATGCAGTAAGAAAAAACACTAAAGGAATGTCAAGATTGTCGAGATAAATGATTTGAATAACATATGAGATTGAAAAAAATGCTCCATCATGCCGAAAGGTAAAATAGATATAGTTCAAAACCACATATTTTACAAAAAAGAAAATTACTTTGAGAATATAAAATAGAAATAGCACTTTAATTAAACTTGCGTTCTAATAGATTCATCCAGTTTTTGAAGACCTGCAGTCTCACCTCGTCTAAAGTATCACTAATCCCCAAAAAATGTTGATTCGCGTTGTTTTTTTTCTTTTGAAGCATTAATATACCTACTATTTAGTACGCTACATTTAATAATATCCATCCGTATAGTGGGAACATTCTTTTTTCTTATATTTATTAGTCCATCAATTAAGCAATTCATTACTTTGTTGTTAATTAATGAATTCTTAAAATTTGAAACATATTTTTTATCCTTTATTCCATTGAGCCACGGTCAGTGATTCCTATGGTCGCATGGTCACTTAGCGCGCCAGCCAGCGGCAGCGGCAGAATTAGACAGAGACGTCGAAAGTAGTCTCCGAGCCCAATCCAATGGATTATTTAGAGTTAAAAAATGTCTCTTTGGAATTCAAATGACGTCGCGGAGGGCTCATAAATGTCGGTGAATTATGGTCTTCGCACTTATCATGATAGAAATGAGCTAGAGGGAGAGGGAGAGTGAGAAAGAATGAGCAATGAGCATTAAATTGCTCAACTCGGGCAATACAACGCGATGTCGCAGAGTAACGCATTAAAAGGCGACAAACGCGCAGTTTGATTCCGTCGGAGCAAAAGAAGAAAAAAAGACGAAGAAACTCGCAAATTCATGATTTTATGCAGTTTATATTAACGGTGGTGGAAGGAACACTCGACTAAAAAGGTCAATCAAAAATGCAATCGGCGGATCTAGAAATATACCTTTCTCTCTCTCTCTCTCTCTCTCTCTCTCTCTCTCTCTCTCTCTCTCTCTCTCTCTCTCTCTCTCTCTCTCTCTCTCTCTCTCTCTCTCTCTCTCTCTCTCTCTCTCTCCTCCCGTTTGAGGTTTGACTGCGTAGGTTAGAAAAGGACAGAGATTGGGGCTAGAGTAGTCTTTCGAAACATCGTCAACAATTTTTCCCTCACCAATAACAGTAACTTCTCTTATACAGCATTTTTCACTTTCCTATAAGACCATCAGATATGTATAGATTACTTTTTGTAATGCATTCACAGAGACGAAGAGTTTGATTTAAAAAGATTATCGGGTTTGTTCCATTTTTTCGTTGTATGAAAATGAAATGTGTATCTTGTAATTAGATGTTTTGGTAAAAATATAATATTGTAAAAACGGCTATTCGAGACGATACGAAAGTATATTGACTCCATAATTGGAGACTCGGTCGATTCTTTTTCGGAGGTATATGTTTGTAGAAAATATATTGATTCAGTGTGCAGTTCAACAGTTGCTACTATTATCACAGAATACTATACAATCAGAACGGAAACTCCCATACAAAAGCCAATGGGAACAAGATTTTGAATTTACCAGCACAAACTCCAAACCGTGTTTGCTTATTTCTAAAGATGGCGGTCGTGCTATATCAGGTTATACAGGGTGTTTCTAAAACTTATGTCATCCTTTCTACCACGTACTTTTGAGGTCAAAATAAGACTTTTTTTTCCTATAAACATGTGTCCGAAAATGCCCCCCTTTTGAGCTACAGCCCCCCCAAAGTTTTAAAAAATTGTTGGTTTTTTTGGAATATCGACCAGATTTATGAACCGAATGTCATGAAAATTGGTGTCCCGAGGTACTTTTACGTGTAGAATCCATTAATGACCTCGAGAAATTCAGAAATGAGGTCTGACTGTACTTTTCAGGCAATCTTATACCTTCAACGACACAAATTTTATGTTACGGAATGGAAATTTGAAAAATAAACAATGAAATCAGATGGAAAAAAGTCTTAAAAAGATATTTGATCCTCCTTGTTTTCGTCGATACGACGCGTATTAAGCGAGATAATCGCTGCACAAGGTGGAAAAGTCAGCGCTTTTATCACGAGGAGCGGCAGGAAGTATACAACCCGCCGCGCCATGCCACTCCGCTGCGCTGCTTCTTCGGGCCGCCCGATACAGTAAAAGCGCTGACTTTTCCACCTTGTGCAGCGATTATCTCGCTTAATACGCGTCGTATCGACGAAAACAAGGAGGATCAAATATCTTTCTAAGACTTTTTTCCGTCTGATTTCATTGTTTATTTTTCAAATTTCCATTCCGTAACATAAAATTTGTGTCGTTGAAGGTATAAGATTGCCTGAAAAGTACAGTCAGACCTCATTTCTGAATTTCTCGAGGTCATTAATGGATTCTACACGTAAAAGTACCTCGGGACACCAATTTTTATGACATTCGGTTCATAAATCTGGTCGATATTCCAAAAAAACCAACAATTTTTTAAAACTTTGGGGGGGCTGTAGCTCAAAAGGGGGGCATTTTCGGACACATATTTATAGGGAAAAAAAGTCTTATTTTGACCTCAAAAGTACGTGGTAGAGAGGATGACATAAGTTTTAGAAACACCCTGTATTTACAATCAGATTTGACGCACGACCAATTACTAACCGGTCTGTTGCCGAAGATTGCAGAAAATGCTGGCTTTCCAACATGGCTGACCCGAATATGCTCCAAGTATAAAGAATGTTTCAAAATGAATTAAAATTTCCGTTCTGATTAGAGTATTCTGTGATATTACGATTCAGTCAGTGCGAAGCATGTACTCTGTCAACGTTGCATTTATAGTCCATTTAAAATATGGAAAAAGGTCAAAATATTGGGAGTGCAAAAACTCCTACTCCTCCTAATCGATATTTTACATGGGTTTAAAATGACAAAATGCAACGTTTCCAGATTGCACGCGCTGCTACTGGTTGATTCCTATTTAGCAAGCTACTGACTGCGTATCTATCTAGGTATAACTCAATTATTACTATAGGTGTATCTCATACTGTATCTCGAAGTATAGATCATTGCTCATCAGAGCCAATGCGACAACTGCACAGTGGTGACGTCACGCTCCAACTCAATCCGCAACTGATTGTGAGAGAGAAATAGATCGACGGAAGATATCTTTGCGCAGAGCGTAAAAGGCTAAACCCAATTCAATAATTGCGTGTTTCAAAACGACGATGATTGATCCACGCACAGAGCATTAAAAGTTGTTAGGTCGCGATGGATGAGAGATGAGCCTCGTTCATGCGATGGGAAAATGACTTGTGCCCTCTTCCCCCTTCCCCCGTCACCCACTCCTGCCACCACCGCGACCGCTCCGCCCGCGATAAGACGCGTGACGCATAATATTCGAGCCTGGCTCATTATGCAATTTGCCACATGGAATGAGCATTGGCTTTGAGCTATGAGCTCGCAAATACTATCCATGGGATTCAGCTTGGTTTGTTCGTCTATTTTACTGTCTCAATAATGAACATTTCTAATGTTCGGAATCATAGGTAGATACTAATCGGGAGAAGGGAAGGGAGGGGAGAGGGAGAGGGAGAGGGAGAGGGAGAGGGAGAGGGAGAGGGAGAGGGAGAGGGAGAGGGAGAGGGAGAGGGAGAGGGAGAGGGAGAGGGAGAGGGAGAGGGAGAGGGAGAGGGAGAGGGAGAGGGAGAGGGAGAGGGAGAGGGAGAGGGAGAGGGAGAGGGAGAGGAGAGGGGGGGAGAGGGAGAGGGAGAGGGAGAGGGAGAGGGAGAGGGAGAGGGAGAGGGAGAGGGAGAGGGAGAGGGAGAGGGAGAGGGAGAGGGAGAGGGAGAGGGAGAGGGAGAGGGAGAGGGAGAGGGAGAGGGAGAGGGAGAGGGAGAGGGAGAGGGAGAGGGAGAGGGAGAGGGAGAGGGAGAGGGAGAGGGAGAGGGAGAGGGAGAGGGAGAGGGAGAGGGAGAGGGAGAGGGAGAGGGAGAGGGAGAGGGAGAGGGAGAGGGAGAGGGAGAGGGAGAGGGAGAGGGAGAGGGAGAGGGAGAGGGAGAGGGAGAGGGAGAGGGAGAGGGAGAGGGAGAGGGAGAGGGAGAGGGAGAGGGAGAGGGAGAGGGAGAGGGAGAGGGAGAGGGAGAGGAATAAAGGTGGAAGGGGTGAGGGGATGTGCCTATATAAGGAGCATTATCATCCCGCTCGCTTGTTCAGAAAAATTTGAATGTTTTGAGGCAGATAAATTATGTAATTGATTGAAGAACAACTGAAGTTGACGAACAATAAAACATAGGAATAATGTCCAAGCGCAGACAGAAAACTCACTACGCAAATTTTATTTTTATTTAAGTAACCGGGTTCGGTCACTTTTGTTACTGTCCCATCAAATAGTTGTCCGCCATCGTTGGTTTCGAATTCATGACCAGGCTACGGTTTTCGAAACTTACCCTGCAGCGAGAGCGAGGTAAAGGTTGCAAATTCTTGACCAGGTCACAAAAAGCTGGAACGGGAATAATTAAAATATGTCTAATATTATATTTATCTACTATCAACATGGTATGAAATGATGTTAAATAACAAACATTAGAATTACCTACACAACATAACTGACAAATATGATACAAATTATCAAGCCTATTATACAGTCTTCAAGTGACCAAACCGTGACCGAATCCGGTTACTAAATAAACTTTGCTTATTGGTTTGGTTAAGTAAAAACAACCAGCTTTACATTTAAAGTGACAGTCTAAAGGGTAACCTGCGTAACCACCAGGGAGGATTTTCAGGTTAGGTTCAGGTTAGGTTAGGTCAGGTTAGGTTAGGATGCAATTTTTTCCATTTATGTATTCTCATGGATTTTAGAGTAGAGGCACAGTAGTAGATCGAAACATGTTCCAACATCTGTTTGTTGCATCAAAATACATGAGAATAAATGGGTAGAATTACACCTTAAACCTCACCTAAAAGTCCCTCTTGGTGGTTACGCAAGTTACTCATTCGACTGCCACTCTATATAAATGTGTGCCGTATGGCCCGTTGCGTAAAAATGAAACTCATTTTGGGAAAAAAAAATCACTCAGCCGTGTATTCAATAGGGACAGTTCATCACTTTTAAAAGTTAGACAAAGTTAGCCCTCTGCTTTCTGAAGAGCTGAATGGTTTGCATAAGTACGATTGGGCTTCAGGGCGGCGTCATAGATGTTTTCAATGTGATTTCCATGAGATTTTACATGGGGATCGGGCCTTCACCTTCATATACAACGATGTAGCAAAAGTTTGAAACAGACCCACTCCAGCCTAATCCAAAGACTGTCTCACAACCAACATAAGTTTCATTCGACTCTTTTTCAGTGTCGCGATTTCCCTGTTTTAGAGTAAGATTACGTATAATCTTTGGATTTTATCAAAATCGAAGATCACAACGCTTCCAACGTACGAGGTTCTCAATGATGCAAGCATAATGAGAACAATCCGACTTTTTCTGAACCGAAACGACTCGTGAGATGAAGTAACGAAATAATCCATGCTACCCGAATTATTACAAGATTTCAACGGTTCAAAGATTATGTACCCCCGCATCTTTTATCACACGTCAACTTTCTAAAAATGGTGCGTTACTTTTAAACTGCGAGGGGGTCTACATCATGTCACTCGGTCGACCACGACATAAATGATGCCAGATTTGTCCAACAATTTAAAAAAAAAAATCCTATTATACCTACTCACAGTTTGAACAAAAATGGACAAAGATTATTAGAAATTTTGCAATAGTGCGCGACATACGATCTGACGGGCTAACGTCCTCGGTTGATGGACCCGATTACACGCAGGAGCTTTTGAGCAGTGATAACGTCTGAAATTTTTTCTCCTATCCCGAGTTTTTTAGTCCAGTCTGCGAAGCTGTGAAATGGTTCACTCGCAGTGTGTCACACTCACACACTCACAGTTCGTTCTTTGTCCGATGTAAATTATGTAAAGCGAGATAAGGATTTCCAACCTGGATGTCGCACAGAACTCCGCTATGAGTTTGAGCGCGTGTTGGACATTTGAATAGTCTGCAAAATGCAAAGAATGTAAGCAGAGGGTGGAGGGTTCGACACGAGAGGGAGGAGAGGAGGGTTCAACTGCAAAATTCAGTTACCAATGTTGTCAACTTGCGTAGGATACATTCCAAAAATAATAATTTTATCTCAACGAGCTATAACCGTATAGAAAGGGCCCTCTGGGACCTGATTTTGAAAACACCACGAAGGCAGCCTTATACAGAAATTGATTTTGACATTCTTTTTTTTTTAGAAGGGTTTACGTAATGGGGAACAAAAAAGATTCATCATAACAGAAACATTCGGAATTTTCTAACTTGTATTGAAATGCTCAGTTCAGATAAGCGCTCTAAAACATACATTTGCACTTTCGTTCAAACTAAGTTTTAATTAAATTGCTTACTATATTTGATTTATGGTTAAAAAGTAAGAGGTAAACAAAACCGTCCGTGCTACCTCACTTTGGGAAGGTCCCATTTGCCTAATTAGACTGCTATAGTGATATCCGCAGCACATTCAACTCTTTGCCTCCAATTTTTCTTCTTTTTTCCCTTTTGTTTTTGTTTCACTCATAGACGAGCCTTTTAGATCAAAGTAGAAGTGCATTTATTTTGTTATTATTTAGAAAACATCAATACACTCTGTTTCTCCCTTTAGTGCTCGCATGGCGACTAATCCGAGTTTTCAACCCTTAGTTGATTTACGATGCCTATTAATTTGAGCGTAAATATTACAGCACTACCCGACAAACTTTCCGTTGGTAGATCTGTCGAGTCCGACCTTCCAGAGTGAATGAACACTTTCACAAAGTATACATGCAATCAACTTTAATATTTGACCAAAGCCAAGGCCAGTAAATGTCCTATTGAACTTTTACTTTTGTTTTGATGACTTGACAACACTGCGAAGTGGACTTTAACGGGTGGTTCAAGACTTCGGACTCCTTTGACACGAAGCACGCCGAGCAGACAACTGAACTGACGTATTAGAGCAGTAGGAGACTGTACCCGGGCGAGACCTGAGCGCAAGCGAAAGAAGGGTTATGCCAACTTATGAAACAAAACTTACCATGCAATTGTCTCCGCGCACACTTGGTTGACAACATACCGCTATCAGCGGACTCAAAAATAAATTTCATCCGTATATTATAGGTTTGCATGTACCGACGAGGCCTCAGCCACCCGCTCTGCCAACGCCAGTTGCCAAGCCTTGCTTTTTGCTGCGGACAAAGATTGCTTGGTAAGGAATTAATATGTCACACCATTTCTAGTATAGTAAAGTTTATCAGAGTAATGGTTCTGGTGCGTAATTTGTAGCACCAGAAAATTATCATAGCTACGAAAATTTGCGTAAAGGAACTAAAGACCACTTTAGGCAGACATAAATTAGTTTACTTGATGAATTCTCTCATACGTAATATGCTAAATCCCAAAATATTATGAGGACATGTGCAAAATGAAAGGAAATGGGTACAGTCAAAAGTATGGAGTTATATTGAAGTTAAATAAAAAACAGCAAAGGAATTTTAACCGCCTCCTGTAAAGTTTTGAAAGTTAGCTTTAGCTCTTTTATGATAATTTACGTAAAATTTAAATAAACATCGTAACAGAGAAAATTGGATATCGAAAAATTATTTGCGAACATCAGCATTTGTTTGGTGCTGAAGGACATCAATCACAGTAAATGATTGTAACTGGCGGCATTTAGGTAATCGAGGAAATAATTAGAATTTTCTACAACTAATCGGAGAGATTACATCTTAATTGTAAAAATAAATTGTTTTGCTAATATTAAAGAAAAGTTAGATAGTCAGATTGGATCCTATAGAATAACAATAATTGAACACCTGCACTTCATTGAACTTTCAACGCCTCATGTAACATCGAACTAAAATGACGCTCATACTCAATACCAAAATCTTCGTTTACGCATCACACAATTTTGGAGCAGAATAAAACTAACACTCGTACTGCATGAAGAAAAAAATAATTCTCCAGAACAACCACCACAATATTTTATGTAATCCTGACATATTTCCGTCTAGTATAATTGGCGTGGGCGGCTACCGCCACTTATGATACCTAGGCCGAAATATATTTTTAATTAAACAATGGTCTTAAAAAAATGGTCTTGAAAAATGCTTCGTTTCTAGGTCAATCCCTCTATTCATACTGTTTTTCTTTTTTACCATACTTCATGTGACCATATATTACTCATATACATATCTTACTTAAAGTCTTTGGTTGGGATATCAAAAATGTTTGCTCAGGAGAACATTTCTGATGTGGTTTTTTCTTCTTCTTCTTTTTTTTTTAATTTTTATTTTCGACCATTTCGAGAGATAAGATGCAAATTTTTGGAACTAGGTCGGAATCAAACTTGACTTCAAAGTCATAGGAAACAAAAAATTATATTGACCAGCCCTTTACGCTTAAATGCTTCGTTTTTACACCCTTCATAACAATGTATCACAAAATAAGGGCTGCGTCATTTCTAAAAACAAAAACAAAAACAACAAAATACAAAAAGCAGGGGCGCAGTAGTTTGTCAATATGGGTCTGACCGTCTGGGAGACCATGTTATTTTCTTTAGCCATTTCCACTGTAATTGGTCCATAAACGTATGATGCGTCACAAATAGCTCTACATACTAAATCTCATGCAACGATCTGGGATAGCAGCCAAAAAGTCATTCCAGCTCTGATTTCTTCAACGTTTGCAAAAAAGAGATAACTCCTATAAGCTTTGAAAGACTGGGGTTGACTCATCTTCAGAAAGCAAAAGGATTTAAAAACTATAAATTTAAATTGCTTATTAACGTATTATTTATATGCATGCAGTGTATTAAGGTTTTCCCCAAGTTTTGGAGAGTGTAACTCAGATTATGTTCGTTGCCTGATTTCTGCGTTCAAACTTTTGAGCAGGAGCCAGAATTACTCACACAGCGAGAGAATTTTAGCATCGATCTCAATTAAATGCCCCTACCTGTGATGTTGTTTGATATGATTAAAATCAGAAATGAAACTGGAAAGAAAACTTCCACGACTTACCTTGGGATTTATTCCCTTATGGGCCAACCCCGAGTCTACTCATATTCTCCTCTATTTTACTTCACATCGTTTCAGTATTCATTCTAGATGAACGCGATTATCGATGAAAACACTTAAAATATATAAGGTCTCGTCGGACGCCTTCAATTCGTCGTGTAGGCAATCCAAACTCCCTTGAGTACGAACAGTTAACTACCGTCCTTTTATAAACGGAAGAGTGCTGTGTTATTTTGAACTAATCTTCAGATGAAATACTTTGGAACACCGCAGTTTCCATGACATTATGTTCATAACTGTAGACGCTATTCCAAAAAAAAAAAAAAAAAAAAAAAGACATCCATTTTCAAAACTTTGGGGGGCTCTGTAACACTCTGTATAAAAACCGCGTGATTACACTGAAAAAACAGAAAAACGCTTTGGTAGCTCTGACAAAACCTTTGGTAGAAGAATGACCCAGTCAAAAGACAATAGCAAACCAAACCAAAGGTTTTGTACTCCTGACTAAAGATATATTGCTGGGTGAATCGGGGATTTGGTTGGCTCCAATAAAGTCTTTTGTTACATGGGTCATTTTTCAACCAAAGGTTTTGTCAGCGCTACCAAATTGTTTTTCCGGTTTTTTCTGTGTACAAGGGAAAAACTGCTCACCTCCAAATTACTCACTAATGTACTATTAAACGCAAAAGTGTTGACAGTCAACAATGCCCGAGGAGCGCAAAATGTTTCTTTGATTACACGAGGATTTGCCATACTATTCTCGAATTCAAGATCAACATCAAGATATCTGGCAACGATGGATCCCATCTGCCATAGGTGGTGATTTAATTTGTGACAAAAGGACCGCCTCTGCTTCGGATGCGATACGGATACCTATACGACACATACGTGTAGGTTATATGGTTATACTATCACCATCACACACATGGTATCATTGTTACCGCGATCGTAACTAGAGCATCAGAATGCGCCCTGAACACTGAACAGTGAACACTCAACGGTGAACGGTAGACCAGTTCAATGCAGCCGGCGCGGGCGCGTTGCGCGATGCTACGTAGAGGGCAGTGAATTGAATATAAGAGCAGTGATGACTGTTGACTGAGCTTGTAAGCGAAACTCCTCTTAACGTTTCGCAAAAGTCGTCGAACTACACATTAACTCTATGTATACCACAGAGCTGCCGTTTTGCGTATAATTATATATAAAGGGCACTTTATAAAAAGGGCACAATCCGAAATTGTAATTCAGTCTCACAAAATGACGCTTCACTGAAACTTTACGACCTATTTGACTCCAAAAGTAGACTCATTTTTCGATCAGATCACGCAGAGTTAAGACATTTTCATGTATTCATTGATTTTATGTTGAGTTTTAAAAATTGTGAGGATAGTGCCCTTTTTATGAAGTATACAATTTTTCTGCGAATAAATCCAGCTTAAAATCTACAAAACTGCAGCCCCATTTTTCACACATTGCCAAGTATGTAAATTATCATCATCATTCAGACAGAGAGTTCGGAAGAAAACAATCGGATTATTTAGCCCCCGTGCACTTTAAGCCGGCATCAGCAGTCGTCTATAAGGAATCAATTATCAACTAATTCTAAGTCTGTGTATGAGATCAAATCAAAGAGGCTTATCAGCCATTTTGCGAATAATTAGTGACATTTTTTAATTCATCGATGATTCCACCGTTTGAAAACAATATTACACAGTTCAGTTCAGTGTATAACTGTAATGCACGAAAATGTTCGAATCCGTAATCTTCTCTAAATCGGTGGAAACTCTGTTAATTTTTCAAAATATCCGCAAGTATTTTAAAGTCATCGACGACTTCGCTGGTTGAGAAAAGATTACGGATGCGAGAGTGTTTTCGTACATATTAGTCATACGCTGAACTGAACTGCGTAATCTCTTCTCAATCGGTGGAATCATTGGTGAATTGAAAAATGTCATTCATTGTACGCAAAACGGCAGCTCTGCCTATCAGGCATACAGCATGAGCTGATTTCATTACTCATAAAACTTTTGTTGATGAACTCTGACTATTTTTGCCCTGGCGAATCAGCTTAAGATCCGTATAAAGCTATATTACCAGTATCCCTACCGTTAAAAGTCTGCCATTAACGACACGACCCCTGCTATGGATGTCAGATTGGTATCTTAATGTAGCTCATTTCACACGGAGGATGCAAATGGGAAGTATGCAAATTTTCCATGGCATATTATCTGACAACACTAACTACCGACAGACAACAACTAACTGTCACTTTGTCGGAACCCTAGCAATCGATTACAAAAATCAACGCATTCAAACACTCTCTTTTTATATACAAGAACAATCGAATCTCGCGAAACCCGCAATTTCCAAATAGCATCAACACACTTTATCTCTGTGACATAGTGTGACACGCACGATTTGTTTGCGATGGTGCGGTATGTGTACGCAAAACAAAACAAAACGATCCTTGGCATGAACAATTAGAATCGTGTAAGATAAAAGTATTCGTTCGTCAAATACTTTAAAATGTAATTCTATAATTCTTGAACTAAATATGTGTAGTTGTGACACCGAAGGACATTTTTATCTATCAGCAAGAAACGACTTACGGCTCATCGTGCATCTGTCTAGAATAATGTTTTCGAAGACAAGAATTCGCTACTTTTTTTTCGACTGTGCCACTGCCAGGCCTGTAACCAGGGTAACATTCCTTTTTGTGGAAGAGCTCCTAATTCACGCGGCTTTGTATTTATCTGTGCCTGACTTGCAAATTTCTTTCGAATGCATACCAGAATAAAAATGAACAGGGCTGTCATCTAAATTGTCCATCCCTCAATCCCTCATGAACGTCTGCACTTCGCACTGCTGAATTTTGAACCGTCTGTGAACCGGTTTTTCTCGGTTCACACTGTCTCAATGGGGATGTTGCAAGGTCGGGGGATTTTGAATTTAATGATTGATACTTATGCAAAATTTCGTGAGAAGAACGATGGTGAGCTTCAAAGTTCCAAAAATCGTCGAGAAAGTCACGAAAAAGTGCTCCAAAGTTTCGCGATGAAATAAACGATTTTCATTGGTCGAGTGTCGGTGACGTCACAGTTCGGATCGTCGCCGCAGCAGTGCTGTTCTCCTATTCAATCGTGTGTATCAGCGCTAAGTAAACAGGCAAAATAAAATTGTTTTTTTCCCAACTTTTCATTCTTATTCCTCTTCTTTTTTAATTTCACGCCAATTTTAGACGTGGTGGTTCTTTGTTTTGTGCCCGATTGCTCTCATTTCCTCCAATTTCAATGTAGAATGTCAACAAAGCACCGACTCCCATAAGCGTGGATCAGGAGAAGACAGAGTAGACTTTAGGTGAAGCATTTGAAGATAGTGAATTTATTACGAGAGCTTGTAGTTCGTGTTGTGTTATATTAAGCTTTTCCGGATACGTGGATTCCATTTACAGAGAAGAATGTGGGAGATACGGAGTTTTAAACACTAAAAACTCCAATCGAAAAACTGTCTTTGATATCGGCCGATGTAAAGTGTTTGAGGTTAAGTTTGTTTACGAATGGAGACTCGCTACTTACTTATTGCAGTTGAATATCGATGTTCCATTGTTCCCGTGTGTGTTAATCAGAATAATTTTGCCCTAAATCGTTGTAATTTTATTCATTTTGTGTTCTTTTTACTTCATACCGTGAATGTGACGACTCCAAGAGTTCTTCTTTTAGTATGTACTTTGTACATCTACTTACATCATCGCAGGCATCTTCCTTAATGTCAGTTAGGGGCACTATTAACTCAGTTCTATGCACTCAATGCGTTGTATTTAGATTATCAAATCTGTGCTTATCGAGATTTGATTATTGCTAAACATATTGCGTTGGGCTATTTGATTCTGTATCTCCGCAAAGTTTTTGTTCAGTGGTACATGCAGTTATTTTGGGCTAATGTTCGCGTGTTAACATTTAGTGCGTATTCTTCTGATATCATATTTAGTGACGGTGAGTTACTGCAATTTTTTGCCTATTATTTTCCCTATTGTAATAATTGTATACTAGTCTTTCTCAAAAGTGTCTCATTGCTATAGCTTGTCCATCTGGTATTGGTCCATCGTATGTAGAGATGAATGTAAAGCCTGGTAAGCCACCAAGCAAACAGCAGTCACCAACCATTAGTTGTGAGTGTGTGCTTGTGTGTGTGTGAGTGTGTGTGTGTAAGAGAGAGAGAGAGTGAGTGTGAGTGTGTGTATGAAACGGTTAGTTGCTGCTGGCTCAAGACTAATCAGCGTTTAACATTTGTCTCGACATATGATGGACGAGCTATAACTGATTAGTGGTAATACCTACCTAAGTACATTGTGATCTGTCAAAAGCACCATTTATACCTTGGTTTTTGCTCCGTAACATGAAAGATTTCCAGTCTTTAACTTGAGTTGTTGGTAGTTCAAACGTCGATTTTCAAACATACTGACTTTTCCTGAGTTTTTTTTAGTCACCCGTAATCCCATACGAAACGAAATAAATGCACCGCTGAGCAGATGTTATGGGGATTGTTATGGTATTATTACCTAGCTTAGTTTGTGCGGATGAGTATGAACTTGTCAAATCCAGGTAGAAAGATAGAGAGAGAGAGAGGGAGAGAGAGAGAGAGAGAGAGAGAGAGAGAGAGAGAGAGAGAGAGAGAGAGGAGAGAGGGAGAGAGACAAGACCAGAACAAGTTATTCACACAATGAGAGGATCTGAGAAGCCTCCGCGACCCAAAACAAAATACTTATTTATTTATGCATTTTGTATAGTTAATTGGTCTGCAAGTATATAAACTTTGCAAGTGTATCTTTCCTTTGAGTCTTAAGTTATCATGGCAGAAATTTCACTGACTATATGAGAGTTACTTCACAGACAAGACTTCTACTTAGACTTTTAATTTCCGCCAAACTCAAAATAAATGGTAACCAAGCCAATGTTTATGAATTAAAAGTTACATAAATCAATACCTAATAGTAGTAGCGTAGCTGATAATTTCCTTAATTAGAATTTTCATTTATCAATTTAGTACTAATCATAGACTGGATTTTTTTTTTTTTTAATTTGGAAAAATGTATTTATCATCTTAATTCTTAGCGTAAAGATGAAACTAACTTAGCTTAGGAGTTATACATCCATGAAAAATGATAAACTGCATTTTCTAATCAATAAAAAGTGTCAATGATGATAGTTATAGGAAAAATTAAAATATTTTTACTCTCCGAGACTCGAGTTTTTAGCTTATTCGTCGATAGGTAGAATTTTCCGGTATAAGTGTTGACGAGGATGCCTTTTAGAGTCAATGCATAATTGATGAAAAATATTTTTACTACACTTAATGACACATTTTAATGCAAAATTTGAAAGCTTTAAGATAGGTTTATCAAAAATTGCAAGCAAAAGAAGTTCTTATTTTTCCTCTTTTTCCCCCTTTATAAAAATTATCCCTTATTTTTGAGCATTTGATTTTCAAGCTTAGAATATAGAATCGTTGAAGATTATGAATCTACATGATTTTGTTGAAAGTATTTATAGAAGTAGAATATTGTAAAAAAAATAATTACCTTTGCAGACAGAAAAATAACTATATTAGTAAGTATCATTCATGAATTTGATTTGGAGAAATCAGACCTTTCTTATCCTTTACCAGTATGCTAAGAGGAATGTCTATAGTAACAATGATGCTGAGTGGTAAAACTTGTTTTACTTCTTCATTAGGATGTCTTTACCCAACTTTATGAGAATTTCCCAAAGTATTTATCATGGGATTTTCTCATGAAGAAGTGGACAAACTCAGAGCAACTGAAAAATATACTATGAAGAGTTCTTATTTAATGAAGTTAAGTAAATACTTCTCACTACTATGTAGGTAAAAATTGAGAAAGTAGTATGATGGCGCAGAGATTTCCCTGAACTTTTGTTGCGAATGTTGGCCTCTCATGACCCAGACAATCATGATATATACAAAATAATTGCCTCTTATGATGCATAATTAATAATATCCTAAAGAGCACCTTTTCATGACATTTCAATATACATAGTCCATTCAAAAGGAAACCGGACTGGCGTCACTGCTGGCAAACCAATGATTGTATCAGCATTATCTTGAGCTCGTTATAAAGTTAAAATCGTTACAAATTCGCTGGTTTTCACAAAATTAAAATATCTTTATTAGTTTTTGAGTTACGGCGGTTTAAAGAGAAGATGTCAGTTGCGGCTTGCGATCGCAACACGCAACTGACATCGTCTCTTCTAAACCACCGTAACTCAGAAACTAATAAAGATATTTTAATTTTGTGAAAATCAGCGAATTTGTCACGATTTTAACTTTAAAATGATCTCAAGATCATATCGATACAATTATCGGTTCGCCCGCAGTGACGCCAGTAAGGTCCCTTCTTGAATAGACTGATCACAACAGCAGAACACCGTGTATTTACCATGTAAGCAAACGCCACAGACCGGAGCTCCGGGTCGCGCTGCTCGTCGATCCGAACTGTGACGTAGCAGCAGGGTTCCCGCCGTTAGGGCGCCGTTTCAAACCTTATCAATTTTCCGCGATTTCAAACCAATTTTTCTCCGCGATCCCGCGACTTAAAAAAAAAAAGAAAAAACATGGGGTCCTTAATTTTTCATCTAGTTTCAGAAAATGAATTAAAAAAAAAGTGTGCAACAT
Organism: Trialeurodes vaporariorum; assembly: GCA_011764245.1. NCBI lineage: Eukaryota > Metazoa > Arthropoda > Insecta > Hemiptera > Aleyrodidae > Trialeurodes > Trialeurodes vaporariorum. Next base: position 36,437,237 of record VMOF01000024.1, read on the forward strand.
GCCCATTGCTGGTTTAGGATCGGTTCGGGTTGGGTTCAGGCCGTCTTTAAAATTAAGGTTCACTGTTCCGTTCTGGACTAAATTTTTCAGCGGTTCGGTTTGCGGTTCACGGTTCGGCTCGGTTCGGTTCGACTTCCTCATCCGCAGGGGCAGATACACAAAGACATCATATCATACAGACGGAGTTATACCGTAACAACTCGTAAAAACCCTATTCTCAGAGTGAGTTTTGTGATTTGTAAGTGCACGCATCGTCATTTTTACATGTTTTTGTGGAAGAATCACCTCTCCAATCACCTGCTGCAAAAGTTGGCAAGAGCCCCATAGTGGTTCGAAAGACTGCTCTAAAATGTGATCGTCTTTTATAATGGTCTCAGCAGCACTCTATTTCTTAGAGGGGGGTCGGTTCAGTTCCATTTATCTCTCGACTTATATTATTGTCACGGTGAAACAATCATATTTAGTCCGCAACAAATCGATATCGATAAATCGCTTCGATAGCCGTTTACCATCGTCGAAGTATCTCGGTCGACTCTCGATACGCGAATTAGAATATCCGCGAGTTCGCGCTATGCGTTGACGCCGCTGATTGTGTTTGTGTGTATCGATCTGTTGGCAATGACCTTTGAATGGCGCGCGAGGGCCTCGCGGAGTGCACGGGCACGCTCCATTTATGGACACGCCAGAAAAACTCCCCCTCAGAATATTGACTCGAATGACTTGGGACTTGGGTGACTCACAAATTTTAATCCCGACGATTACTCTGTATCTATTTATCCCGATAATAAAATAAAAATCCGCCCCCTTCTCCCCCGATCTAATCCCTCTTAATCAATAAAGTTTTTCCGAACGATTTGGTCGAGTCAACGAACCTCCAGCCCCCGAAGCCGGAAGCGAGGGCGGCATCCTAAGTTGTTGTGTCAGGGGTCATAGGAATGAGATCACAAATCAAACCACGATTCAGTCTTAATGAGATATTCGTCGGCTCGTTATGTCAGAGAGCAGAAAGTTTGTAGGAGGCAACGCAGTCATTAGGACCTTGAAGTATATCCGGAGAAAAATGTTCTATTAAAATTGACTAAAATTAGAATAAAAATGTCACACAGAAAGAAATTCTGAAAGTTTCTAGGATAATATGATAGTTAATGGGGCTCTTGCAAACTTTTGCTACAGAGGACAGAAGAGTCGGTTCCAGCATTAATACCTGCAAGAATGACGATGAGTACAATAAGACATTACGAAATTTATTCTCAGAATCGGGTTTAATGGTGGAGAGACGCAGGTATCATGGGAGATTCCTATCTAATTTGAGTCATATCTTTGTGTTTCCGTAGAGGAAGTGACAAATTAGACGCGAATCTCCCGCATGATACCTGCGTATCTCCGCCATTACGAGCTTGCCGTTGTAACAGTTTTGTGAGTTTATCATTGAATTTTAGACTTGTTGAGTGTTTTGTGATTTTTGCTGGTCTTTTCATGTCATATCGGACTATTTATTTGCTTATGGCAAAAGTTTGCTAGAACCCCACTGAACTATAGTTCTTTTTTTTCAGTTTGTTTTTGCAGCTTGTTTTTTTGAGTGTAGCTGCCGATATTGACTATATACAATGTTTATCATTTACAAAACTAATTTTCTCAAATTAATTTATTTTTCTTTTTTTTTAACTTAAAAGCATTGAAAGCTGTTACATCTACGCGTTTCTGCGTTTCTGGGGCAGTCTGTTGTATCGTTTTAACCTGCAGTAAATTATTTCAGGTTATTAGTACCAATAAACTAAATTTATCTTCTCTCTGGACCCAAACATATTCTTAAAATTAATTGATGTGGTTAACTCTTATCAAAAGATATAATCCCGATTTTTTATATGAAAAATTCGTGTAGATAAACTATCCCTGATCCCTGCTCCCCGCACTCTGAAAAATGTTCCGGTTAATCCAACCGGACGTCTTGTTAATACTTACATAAGCGGAATTCCTGTTGTCTTGATAGGAATTACTGTTATATCAATTGGGATTCCTGTTATTTCAACAGGAATTTCAGTTATTTCAACAGGAATTCCTGTTATTTCCTCAAGAATCCCTGTCACTTGACCGGAATCCCTACTGAAGTAACAGGAATCCCTGTTGAAATAACAGGAATTTCTTGTTAAAATAACAGGAATTCCAGTTAAGTAAGTATTAAGAAGACGTCCGGTTTCGACAACTGGAAATTTTTCTCAGTGCGCGTGAATCATGCCACTTACAACCACCGCCTCAGACCAAATTCTTCGCGAGATGAGAGGATAAAATTTTGATCAATGTATAATATTCATATCAGGGACAGATGCAGTGCGTCCCACCTCACCTTTTGCTGTATCGCATTAGCATTGCATTATCATAATTAGTTCTTCCCTTTTATTTTCCCTTTTAACCTATGTTGAGACACCATATCTATACAAAGTACATGAAACTGGACACTCTTTCTCCAAATCACGAATATAAATTAAGTAGAAGCGATCAATTTGCAATTAAGTCACTTGAATTAATGCTTATTTGTCCTCTCACCCACGCACTAGCGGATTCAGGAATTAAATCGTCCTTCTCTCTCTTTTCCCATAAGAACGCATGTGTTAGAAATGGATAGAAGAGGAGGCGAAAATCACGTGACTGCCCCTAGTCTGTCCTTTTCTAACACGCACGTTCTAATGAGAGAAGAGAGAGGGAGAGAAACCGATTCATGGATCTGCCAATGCACCCACGACCTATCAAAACCGATCAATGAACTCGAGTGTGACTCACAAAATCTTGCAATCTCATTCACATTTATCCATGCTGTATGTTTCATTCACCAAACTGTCAGTTGCTTACTTATTTTCATATGCGTGCGCACGCGTGAACCCGTTTGCGTTCGAATGCGCATGCGTGTATGACGTCAAAATGTCGAATCGCTTTGCGCACGTGCGCCCGCGTATGCGACCCCTGCCGTGAGATATTACTCCATTCTCTTGCAGTCTCAATCAATCCCTGGCTTAATTGACAGAAACGATTGAAAAATAACTCTCTGATCGCATGCATACAGGTAAACTAGTAGTTAACCGATAAAAATTACAAAATAAATAAATGAAAAAAAAAATTAAATAGCAAGCCAATTTAATAAATAGCATGTGACTTTTAACTGATATAATGAAAGAGTACCCGAAGAAGAAGAAGAAGGAAAAGAAGAAAAAGAAAAGAAAGAAATCGCCCAGACAGTAACAAGTTTAAACTATGCATCATATGTATTTTTGCGATATATTTTGTTGAACTCGTGCTTATAAGTACTAAAATGACACGAAATCCGAAAAGTATGTAGTACAAATTAATGTAGTACATGAAACTACTGTTTGGGTCAGAAATCAACGGAAATAATAATATTGCAAATGCATTAGTGGCTATACTTGAACTACTTGAGAATTGTGGCCGTGTAGGGCGCCCGAAGGGTGCCTGAAACGGCTAGTATTTTTTATAAGAGAAGTGCCCTTTCCGCACCCATCAGAGGTCCTCAATAGGGCAGTTGCAAGGGTATGAAATGTTATGATTTTTATGAAGGAAATGATAGTACACTTGATAAGCTGAGAACAAAGAAGCATTCAGTTTGTAACTAAGTCCCGTTGTTCCGGAGATGAAATTTTGGCATAAAATACATTGTTTTAAATGGGAATTCCGTTTTGTGACGTTACTACGCACACGATTTTTTGCAACTTTACACGTGTGTATCTCCAAAACTGGGACATTTAGGAAAAAAACCAAAGGCACCATTGTTCTCAGCTCATCAAGCACTATCATTTTCACTGTAAAAAACACAACATTTCAGACCCTTGCAACTGCCCCATTTACATACAGTTCAGACAGGTGCGATAACAAAGCTCCCACCCTAGTCAAACTTGCAGTATCTGTAATCTGTATTCAGTAACATTTGCTGCCAATTGAAAGTAAGTATATATACCACGTGAAAGAGTATATCTAAAGACATTCGTTGCTATCAGATATACGGTGAAAGAGAAAGAAAAAGAAAAGGAGCGAGCAAGACAGACATCGACGTATGAGCATATGAAAAAGAGCATGAACTTGCGAATTCAAGACGCGTGAAATCTAGTGATCAAGGACACGCGCTAGGACTATGTGGAATTTGGTACGTCGGCGGGTGTCTATATGGACCACAGTTTCGTGGCTACAACGTCTCCGTCTACGTTGCTGTCGCCGTTGGTGGGTTGCTTAATAAACGTGCAACTTCACGGCGATTTTGCGATAATTCTCGGCCAGCGGCGATTGTGCACGAAAGTGGGAGGGGGGGGGGGGCTCCAAGCCAGACGGAGGACCCAAAGATTGGAGTGAACCAGCAACAGCAAGACAAAACAACATCGTCGCACTATCGGTAGGAATCACCAATTCGGAGGGAAAATAGTTACAAATTAAAAATAACCTAAAATTATCGGTTATTAGTATCCTCCCGCATCAGGACTATTTTAACCAATTTAAATAATACTCAACAATGGTAACTTTTACTCAGGGGTGTCATCTCAACTTTTGCTAGAGGGAAGGAATACTGATGATTTATTTTTTACTTTTCATGCGTTTGCCCCGTGAAAACTTAGATCGTGGAGGTCCTTAATGAGGTTCTATTTTACTTTCTGTTAAGGAGGCTTTTCGGCAAAAACCGATTTTGTACTCGCAGTGTTTCCTAAAATTGAAAGCTCCTATGACCATTACTCATTAATACTTTTTTTTTCTTTTCCTCGAATTTTCCTTAAATTTGTAGAAGTGCCAAATCCTTGGGGAGCGATGTTGCCCCCCTGTCCCCCTTGAATGACGCACATGATTTTACTATAAACAATTGATCATTCAATTCTTGAGTAAAAACCAGCAAAAAATACGATAAGCATATTAAAAAATTACGAAATTCATTCACAGTTTAAAGCGTACCGGCGGAGTTACGCAGGTATCATGGGAGATTCCTACCTAATATTGGCTTCCCTTTAACTTTTCTGAAGAGAAAGTGTCAAATTAGACAAGAAAGGAATCCCATGACATCTGCGTAGCTTCGCCATTTAAGGACGAAGATGGCAGAGCATGTATCATAGGAGATTCTTATCTAATTTCTCTCTATGAAACACACAGAAGAAATTCATGAATTTTGTAGGAATCTCCCATGGTATCTGGTGTAGCTCCTTATAATACTTTTGACTTTACATCAGCCATTATGTGAGTCTATGAGTGAATTTCGTAATTTTTTTGAAAACTCGTCGTCATTTCCGCTGGTTTTACGCAGTAACAAACAATTCAATCGAATGTCACAAATAGTGAGATCCTATAATTCATTAGAGCAGTGTTGTTATTAAAGTGTCTGAAATTTATTCGGAAAGTCTTTGAACGCGTTCAAAGAACGCGATGATTTTAATCAATAAGTTTTAAAGTTGATGGATTTTTCGACCACCCGATCATACCGTTTTACCCCCATGTGCGCTGCCATAGCGCACAGCGGAATCAACCGGCAACCATTTGGAGCGAAAAGTCATTGTTTTCCGAGATGAAGTGATCACTAGGTCAAAATTAGCATGACACTGGTTAACCTTGAGGATATCAACGCGCACGCATTGTGATAGTTTGTGTTTGTTTGTTTGTTGGTTGGTTGAGAGTGCATTGCACATTGCCCGAGTGACCCAAACGGTATGGTACGGTGGCATACTAGAGTAGAAGCTGGACTGGACTGGACTGGACCACTGGACCAAGCGACGTGCGAGAAATGAGAATGTAACAAGCGCGAGCGAGTACCACGTCACTCGCGGGAGTCGCGGGCCACGCCACACCAAGCGGTTACAGACCATAGATCACCGGACAGCCAACAGCGACATTGTGCTGCGATTTTCCTTGCACAAGAACTCGCTTGTCCTGTACTCGTGACATAGCAAACAATGCTGTTGGCTGGGTGTTACAGGACGGAGCAAAACGGTTGAGTTATGCGATAGCATTTTCTTTTCTTTTTTGAATAATCGAAATAATCGAAAGCATCCATGAGGTACCACTGTACCAGTGTATTCAGTAGCGTAAGTTAGAGTCCCTATAAACACTGAAAACAGCTATAGTCATAATACCAGATTTTAGTCATATTATTAGAGACATGATGATACGTGAACGACAGATAAAGTCTAGTACTTTGACCAGAAAATTCTGGTGTGAATACCAGAGTATAGTCATGGAGCTAGAATTTCCCAACAATCTTCAAGAACTATGGTATACAAACACTAGAATTCTGGTAATTGTACTATCTGTTACATTGGTTCACATATTTTCATGCTGTGATCTCACTGGCCGCCAATGAATTCATGGATAATTGGACCACATGGCATTGGCCGCCAATGAAAAACTTTTACTAAGGTAAACACGGAGAAATAGCCCTTTGTCTTATTAGTCGACTTAAATTCATGACCCCAAAAAAAAAAAAAAAAAAACTTAACTTTCAAGTCCCTAAACTTCGACCCCTTAAATCTGCCTAAGGGGAAGGAGACATTACAAGTTTGATCATAAAATGACTGGCTTGCTGTCTGTCTCGGCAAAAAGCAAGCCAATTCAGTGTTGCCAGAAGCAAGGTTTTTGGGCGTATATATATTCCCCATGAGAAGCAATGTAAAGTGTACGGATTTTAAACGCAAATCTGGCAACACTGAGCCGATTGCTATTTCCTAGGATTGCAATCTGCCTATACATATATAAATGCACAGCGCAGATTACTCGTGCGTCCAAAGGTCCGTCCGGTGGTCTATTTCATGATTAAAACCTACGGAGCAGAAACAATTAATTTTCATTCTGTTTGTTTTTTCTCCACCCCCCCTTATTTAAGCTATTTTTGAAGAACTGTACAACTGATCTGTGGCTGCTCGTCAAATTTGGCAACTATATTTCTCCTTCATTTGACTCCTTATAAAACAATCTATTTGACAGTAAAGCTGTACTTCACCAACAATCGATCTTTGTAAATAGATTCAAATGGAGGGAACACATTGTTGTCAAATTGCACGAGCCGTTCCGTACAATGGAGCGAGTCAATGAGAGAGGCCGAGGCCGGACATGGTATGGTGACTTTATATGCGTATATCTTTGTTAATACGTAACGTATAGAAGTTTGAAATTCGTTTCATTGGTTTTAGTGTAAAATTGCCTTCTAGAATTAACCTTTATATATAGTTTGTTTTTTGACCGTGAAAACATTGCATTTTTAGTCATATTATTCATGTCCGACCCAACGAGCTATACATTTATCTAGAGTGGCGGTTTAATGGGTAACCTGCGTAACCATAGTGGGGAATTTTTAGGTTAGGTTTAAGCGAGTAATTTGTCCATTTGTTTCCGTGTATTTTGATGCGGCGCCACCACACAATGGATCAAAGCATGTTCCGATCCACTGTGCGTCACTCCGCACCAAAACACACGCGGAAACAAAAGGACAAATTACTCGCTTAAACCTAACCTAAAAATCCCCCTTGGTGGTTACGCAGGTTACCCATTAAACCGCCACTCTAGATAAATGTATAGCTCGTTGGTCCGACCCCTCCCATTGACTCTCTCCACTGTGCGCCACCGTACAACCGGCAACACTGAGAGGGAACAGAGAAATAGCTTTAAGACCCGGCGGCGCGTACGCAATGCGTGATCACTGTTCATTCGATTTTATCAATTGCAATTTTCTAATTTTGCAACGAGTAGTCCGATTCATGGTATACTTGCGTGCCTAATTAAACTAGAATAATCTAATCGAAACCCATGTAAAGCAACATCCAACAAAATGCAGCGTACCTCACTACATTATAAACTGATCGTCGGTATGGGATTTTTTCATAATTTGAGCGGCTTTTTCAAAAGCAGGCTCAAATTATACCAATTTCGCAGCATATGTACCCATGTACCAAGTATGTGGAGTAAAAAATGAATTTAAGTCGAGGAAAAAATGAAAAAATTGCGAGGCTGAGACTGTATTGATATCGTTGCATAGATCAATGCATGTATATCTGTAACGAAGTACGTGTGTTTCTGTAGATTGCTTCAGTTGATTTGTTTAAGGAGGTGGCAAACGCTAGTGATAATGCTTCTCTCCTTCTGCAAATGTCTTGACACGAATAATACATTCACTTCTCAAAACGAATCATTTTTGAGACGATATCTACTTAAACCGCTCAGTACAGCAAATTGAATGAACTATATAGATTCACATGGTAACCAGCGAATAAACTAAACATGGTCAAAAATGCAGGGATCAAATCTATTTGAATTGAACGAACATAAATTTATGGATCCAAATGAAACTTTGATGACAAATGGAATTATTGATATCATACCTCATGTTACAAAATGAAACTGAATAAAAATGAATAGCTTTGACTTTTGCATTGAGTAACGCCTTACAATCAAAAGTTGATAAAATGGAGGCAAGTTTTTTTTTTTTTTGGATTTGGAGGAGGGAAAATTGGAAAATCCCCAAAGATTATGGCCCAGGTGCGCCTACACTTCTGAAACTAGCTCTATGTGTAGTATGGTTATAATTATAGGTAGCACACCTTGGTTGAGCCTTGGAAGTTTTTTGCTGCATCATCCAGAGACGAATCCTTTCCAACCCCCTGAGAGTCCTCTCAAAACGTAGGCCGCGCCAGCGGGTATCCCCATTTGCGGTTCACAAATTTGGCTTTGACCTCATAGCTGCGCATCCAAGTATATATACATATAGTTCATTAATGATGGCTCTCAAAAAAGGAGGCAAATCTTATTGAAAAATATGCAAACGGTTTAGCAACCTTCACTCTACATCGCCATAATGGATATCAAGCGAAAAGACTTTAATGCTCGTGCAGAAAAGTAAACGTCTCCGTCAGAAAGACAGCAAATAATTAAATAAATATGGGGTCGAAAGAATTCTTGAATTTTGAGCAACTGACTCAGTTATTGGTACTCCTAGAAACTTTCTGGCGTCACTTGAATGTTCACCTTAGGAGGCGTTCGAACTAAAGGAAAACCTGATTATTAATTTTTTTCTTCAAATACATATTTTTCTTCGCACATAATTTTATTTATTTTTATTTTTCTCTCATATCACGTTTAAAAGTATGCTAAGTTTTTAAACTTTAGATGGTTATCAATGACGGGTCCAAAGTAGAGGAGGGAGGGGGCTGAAAGGTTGTATCCCCCCCCCCATTGAGCCACAGTTTTTTTCTATCTACGAAGGGAATTTTGCAGACATTTTGGCATTTTCGTTAAAAAAGTAGGTTTTCAAATATGTAGGATAAAACTTTAAGATAAATTTAATCGACTTTTTTCACATCGGCAAATTATAACCTACGTGGTCCCCTAAATTGCATTTGGCTATGTTCTTAACATTATTCTTTCACCAGCTAATTTCCTCTGAGTCTTTATCCATGTGAGAGCTGTTTGCTTCTTCGCTATTCATTTCTGTACAGATCAGGAATTGGAGTTTGCCAGTTTTTTAACCTATCACGGTTTGAGTTACCGTTCCATATTTAGTATTTTCTTGGTCATAAATGTAATTGCATTTGCAGTCTTGCAGAGGAGGAATGAATTAGACTGCTCGAATAGGACAATGGGAGACCGTGATTGATACAGCGTTCGCGGTATGCATTTGTATGACAGTATACAGTTTGCCAATGAATAACACGGCGCATAAAAGTCCTCTGTTGCCGCAATTGATAAGGACAACTTTCAATAAAAGGAATGGACCGGAGAAAATACATTAGTTTCATTCTGTTTATTGAAATTCGCTTAATCATAATTTATAGAAACCGTTGCTTTTCCAGAGAATATTTGTATTTCGATGGGTCAAACTGTCATACTTCTCCTACCACCTCTTCTCACTATTTTTCTAGTCTCAGCCGTCCTCTTACTCCCCCTCCCCTCTACGATTATTCCTCCATAGATTAGTACAAACAAACAAACAGAATTAAACCTCATATTCCTAGGATATTTGATGTACGCAAATTACTAAGGGGAGTCCCCTCGGACCCCAATTTAGAGTTGAGTTATCTTCAGTTTAATTTTTTTTTAAATTTATTCTGCCATGAAGGAATTAGATCTTAAAACCTACAGATGATCTTTGAACTGCCAGTCACTTTAAAAAAATATTGACACCTTTTTTTCAACATTTTTTTAAAACAAACCAAATTTCATTTCTTTCCAGTAGATATGACCACATTTATGATTATTTTTTTTTTACATGGTGGACTTTCTTCATTAATTTTTCATAAAGAACGCATAAAGTTACAAGAAATGAGCTTTTTAAATGTACTTTTTTTGTTCTAAAATGTTTTTAAGCACAAGGAGGGAGACCCACGCGGAGGCCGCGCGGGCCCCTCGACTTTAAATAAAAAAACCAAAAAAAATGAAAAAAAGTGTGAAAATTGGTGACTGTATAAAACATATCTTATTGACACAAACCTGAAAGCATAAGAATATTAGTCTGAAATAACCATCTTTTATCGCAAAAAACAAGCCTGGGGTTCGCAAGAACCCCCCCCCCCCCTCATAGCAAGATGAAGATTAATATAGATGAACAGATATTCTTTTATCCTATGTGGCACCAGTGGTGTGCGACAACGTGCGGTCCAAGCGTGTTGCGGCGTAGCACGTCTGTAAGAGCAAGGCAAAGGCGACATAGAGTGCATCTGTCAGTATATTTATGTTTATGCTCAGTGCTGCTTGCTCTCCAACGATTTATGTCAAGCTGGGATCCTTCGATCGAGACCACTAAATTTTACCTTCACCGTCTCAAACAATGCCGCTGATCCTTATGATAACGGGGAAAAAAGAAAGAACGAAGAGAGAAAAAAAAACTAAGAGTTAGATTACCGTTGAACGCGTTTTTCATGCTGTCACGTAGAGCCATTTAGTTTTTCCACCAAATCTGTCTCCACGTCATATTCAATTCGAATTTGCTGGGAAATACGTCAGAATAAATCGCTCAATGTTTTCAGACCATTCTCTCTCGGTCAGAGAATTTAATTTTTTCTTCTTTTTTTTTTTAACCTTTTCAAAAGTTTACTTCTTGCACCGTTCGACAAATCAGGCAGCCAGACATAGGTGGATCTATCAAGCGACTCAAATCTTCATTTGAGAAAAGAATCAATCTCAAATATTTGTTACCATTTATCAATTTTTTTGGAAATGCATTCTTAAAAAAGTTCATTTGTTTCGTTGCAAAAAACTTTGACCAAACTTTGACTTTGACTCAGATGGGCCAATCAAGCGACTCGAATCTTTATCTGAGAAAAGAATTCATCTCGAATATTTTTTACCATTTATCAATTTTTTTGGTAATGCAGTCTTAAAAAAGTTCATTTGTTTCGTTACAAAAAACTTTGACCAATTTATAAAAAAAAGAAAATGTTTATAAAAAATTAAGTGTGTTTTAACAAAACTTTAAATAAAGACAAACTCAAACCAAAAAAATTAATCGTAATTAAAAATGTGTGCGTTAAGCGAGGGTAAAACTCACTCACTTATATTATTCTATTATAAAACAGTAGTACTAGTATAATTGCCTTCTATATAGCAATAGATAAATGTAGTCACTTTGTTTTAAGAGATTCTGTAAGAGAGCTCACGGCTGTATATTTCCGATAGATCTCAGCCCAAGTTGAACCCTGAAAATCGCGAGAAATCAGAATTTTGAGCCAATTACCCGTCCAATCGGACGATTTAATACTTCCTGGTCTTCAGAAAAATTGGGTTGTGCGAGGATCTGATAAAATTGTAATTTTTAAAAGATTTCTACGTTTACAAAAGAAAAAACAAATTCTGTGTAAATTGAATTCATTTTTCCTCAAGACTTCAATTTATAAAATCTCACTCACAATCAGTCACTGGCTTTTTTACACTGGTATACTCATGAAAAAAAGGAGTCTAATTGTCTGTCAAGATTAAATACAGCTCTATTCATTATTGGGTAAATACTTTGAATATTTTAATTTAACCTGTTCGAGTATCTTACGATAATCGTAGTGAAACGAGACCACCAGAGTGCATTCTAAGAATACATTGATACATAGTTCGATGTTATATATTCGCTCACTGGTGTAATTAAATATAGCTCAGTGATAGTTTTATACACATGCCTATAAATTCCACAAATAATTCCATTCTGATTTGTGTGTTTGATTGCGTGTGTGTGTGGGTGTGTATTTGTGGTGATTGACCAGACTGTTATACGTACGAGAGTTCAAAATAACACCTATCAAATTATAAAAAAAAGGTGATAGTCCGGGGAAAGAGATTAACAGAGAAACGAATAGACGGGTGAAGAGAGGAGAGGAGAGAGAGAGAGAGAGAGGGGGGGGAGGGAGACAGAAAGAGAATCGATCAACATCAGCATACAGCACATTTACGGAAAGGTAGAATGAGGGCACCGCTCACAGATATATTCAGTCGATAAAAAAAAGATAAAAAAGTAAAAGAATGAACAGAAAATAAGGTTAAGTAGGAGGAGGGGGCGGGGGTGACATGGGGTATTTGGTCTCGGCTGGAGCTAATACACATGCATTTATATTAATGTGTTATAAACTTACCGACGATTATAAGTTAAAAACGATTACATTATTCGCACCGCTGAAAGAGAATCGAGCCCCGCCAGTTTTTTTCGTCGCACTGTAGGCATGAATTGAACAATTTATTGGATATTGTACTAGCGGGGACAAGTATATTTGCCCAGGGTATGCAAAACGCAATGCACATTATTGCGTATCCTGGCCAGGTATATTTGTCCCCGCTCCTGCGTTTTATATTACATGGATCTTTGGTCAATTGGCCTATGTAGTGGACGAGGGGCCATAGAGGGGCCATAGATCGGGACGGACGGGTTTTTTGTCGTACCTAAAAATGGTGATTCTTTAACCTCAAATTTCTTTAACGGAACATCGGAATGTTGGGAGCGCTCCCAACTATACGTACTTAAGGCAGGTCAAGAGCCAACCCGACTCACCCTTTGTGCTGCCATTCGTTGGTTTACGTCTCGTGGTACATATTTTAAGGTTAGTTTGTTGCGGTGCTATTTTTAAACGGTCCGATGCGGCATGGGCGCCCGCAGAAAAATTTCCAAGGGGGGGCAAAATTTTTGAATCCCACTGGGGGGTCAAGGGGGAACCCCCCCCCCCCCCCCCCCCCGAGGAAAAAGGGAAGACCTCCCCCCCCCCCTCATACAAATAGTGTACAATTATTAAGCCATTTTAGGTGTATCCAAATAGTAATAATAATTTTGACGTGTTTGATTTTATGAATAAACGGACAACAGATGATAATAATGGTAAGTAAATGTATAATTCTACTATTTCTTGCAAAAAGTGAGTTAAATTTACAACATAAACTAATAATAAAGTTCAGATTCACATTTCATTTTCTTTCGGTCCTTTCATTTTTCTTCGCGAAATTTTGACTGTTTTGAATTCCAGGGGGGGGCAAGTGCCCCACCTTGCCCCCCCCCCCCTGCGGGCGCCCATGCGATGCGGTCCGATGCTTGTTGAGGTACTTGGGGCGGACTTTGGGTCGAGGACCTCCCGTCTCAACCAGTTTGTTGGGCCCTATGGGCGTAACTAGGGAAAAATTTTGGGGAGAAATTTGAGGCAACCCTGCTGAAGGTCGAAAGAAAACCCCGAAGAATGAAGTGGTTCCAGGGGATCTCCTCTTTTGGAAAATTTTGAAAATCTACCAAGTCTGAAATAAAGGTTTAGAGCAGATCACAAGTTGAGCTGGGTCTGATTAGTCATTACTTTCTAGAACGACCGGTTCTAGTTTTTTGAAGCCAAAACTAAAATATGAAAAGAGTGCCCATTCTATTTCATTCTAATTTAAATAAAGTGGATGATGCCTGTTCCGTGATATCCTCAGAAACGACCGTAAGGTACTATCTCTATCACTCTGGGCGATAATTTACGATTTGCCTGCTGCAAAATTTTGGTACAGCATTCTCTGAGGATGGTCTTTCCCCCCGTAAAATTACGAGAAAATCACATTAAAAGCATCGAAAAGTCCGAAAATCCACTTAAAAACTCAATAAATACGTTTCAAAAAATCCAAAGATGGCGGTTCGAATGAGCTCGTCACAATGGAGGAAGTTCTGTCAAATTGAAACTTCGTCTATAATGGATCAATTTTCTCAGCATAGAAAGTTGCGATTAGATGAGTCTCCCCCACATCGAGACTCGCTCATTTGACCGCCTTACTTAAATTTCGAGAAACGTATTCATTGACTTCCTTAGTGTATTTTGAGACTTTTCGATGCTTTCAATGGAGTTTTCACGAGCTTTAAGAATCATGGCAATCGGCCCTCTATTATGCTGTGGCAAACGTTTGCAACAATCTCGTTGAAGCAGTTTCCTAAAAATTGACCCATCATACAAATAGCGCGCTTTTCAGCTAGACGCATAAGTCTCTATTTAATCCAATGTTGATATCTCAGGAAGAGCACCCCGTTGTTTTATGCGCCCTTTTTTTCGGAAATGTCGTCAATTATTTTCGACATTTTATTATTCAGGTATCCATTCCAAAGCGCATTTTCAGCTCTGAACAAACCAATGAACTTACGTAAAAAGTGAAAATCGGATTTAAAAAAAAAATGGCATTTTCATACTTATAGCTTTCCCCGTCTCAACATTGACAGTCAAAGCTACTCCTAATTTCTAACAGTTATAAATTCATGTCTCATCTAGTGCCTTCAATTACCGGAATAGGCAAAATTAACACAGAGAGTACGAATATTTAACTATCTATTATAAAGAGCGAGTTTAACATTTTTTCTATTTTTTTTTTATGTAATCTGAATCTAGTTGTTAAAAGAGGAATACTTTCCATGACCGAAAATGCCGGAAGGACGCATCTCTCGAGTCTAATTTTTGGAAAGTCCCTTCAGAAGTCTTAAGATATCCTAGTTTTGCCACGTATACTGTGCGACGTAAAGAACCTCCAACCCGTGCTGTCATTAGGAGCGGGACACATAACATTGACGAGGCGGTCGCAGTGCAGTGGCGGTGGCGCGCGGCGTTGTACTTGGTGTGGCGGCAGCTTGGCGGTGCAGTGCAGTGTCCTCACAGTGTGAACTGGTTCGTTTCGCGATATTTGTCATTAAAATTGTGACCTCACGATTTTTTTTCTTTTCTTTTCTTCTAACTCTTTGTTTTTTAGCCAATCCTATTACTAATGCATTTTTCTGATAGATTCATTATTTTACTCCATCTGTTCCCCTATTTACTCGCGTACAAAGTGTCAAACTCATGTTTAAAGGAACGCGATATCTGCGGATCGTCTTATATTGATGACGTCATCCGGTGGAAAAGTTCGTTGAGCGGTATCTCTCTCTCTCTCTCTCTCTCTCTCTCTCTCTCTCTCTCTCTCTCTCTCTCTCTCTCTCTCTCTCTTTCTCTTTCTCTCTCTCTCTCCCCTCCCTCTCTCTCCACCTCCCTCCCCCCTTCCCCATTTTTTGTATTGTTTCACCAAGCATTTACTATTAGTTCATTAGTTTGTTTTACTTGGAGCCAAGGGATGGAATGGAAGAGAAGACTTCATAGTCTTAATTTCGCCTCTTGGACACTATCAAATTTTGTTATTATCTATTTATGCTTTCTTTATTATAATTGTTATTTACTTTTGTTATAGTGTTAAATAAAAATCGCTTTCTCTCTCTCTCTCTCTCTCTCTCTCTCTCTCTCTCTCTCTCTCTCTCTCTCTCTCTCTCTCTCTCTCTCTCTCTCTTGCGGCCCTTATAAACACCGATATCCCACTCTCATCGCTGGAATAGTTTACGGAGACTATTTTTGCGAATTTTTGACGGAATGATTTCTCGAGTCTTTCTAGAGTGATTTTGATAGGAAAACACACACACGCACACGGGTAAGATTCTGGTAGGATTTGTGGGGGGGGGGGGGCTGGTCGGGGGGGATAGAAATGGATGTACATTAATAAAATTATCTGCATATTTGTAGCTCGCACAGTCAGAAGATATAGCATCGATGACCACTGTGATCAATTCATGTTTTGACACTGTAAACATTCTACATCTGATTGCGAAAATGCTTTCGATCTCTGGAAATTGCGGAGACAGAATATACTTACATACATTCTTCAATACGCATGTCTTTTTTCGAATGTCTCTTTTCAATATCCATTCGTTATTTGCCAACTCCTATTTTTCTTTCAGCCAAGCTCAATCTCTTGAGCAAACTTTGGCACCAAATAAATCGCGTTCACGGGACCTCGATCCCGTAGTATCTGTTGACTTGTATCTGTTTCTTTTAAAAGGTCAAATAGACTGACAGGTATAGATTGATTGAGAGTCAGCAACGGACGAATAATTAAAATCAAGAGAGGGGTGGATAGAGTCAGAGTCGTGGTGTATAAAAAAAAATAAAACCCCAACATGAAAATGTTCCGTTACATTCCACAAAAGTTACTATGTAAATACTATGCTTAAAGTGAACTGATCTAACCCCTTGAAGTGGGCGGAGCCGCCGACAAGCTCAAATTTACCACCATCCGTAAATCTTCTACGAACGGACTGCCCGTGCAATTTTTTTTACCTCTCTCTTTCTCTCTCTCTCTCTCTCTCTCTCTCTCTCTCTCTCCCACTCTCTCTCTCTCAGTCAGTCAGTTTGGAGCGCGGAGCCGGGTTTATGAGAATATTTCTGCGAATTGCTCAATGAACCTATAGTCCCATACTATACAGACTACAAAACGAAACAAACCTGTCTCACATTGAGAATAAGTAACTTCTAAATGTATATTGTTACGCAATTTGTCTCCTGAGTCCTGGACCCCTTTGCTTTGTAATACTATCCGCAGTGGTGCAGCAAGGATCTCTTTTTATCTCTCTCATTTCTCCTTTGAATGTGTATGAAGTGGAACAAGGATAGAAAGAGGAGGTTTTATCCCCTTGTCTATCCTTATCTAATTCTCGTGTTCGAATGGAGGAAAGAGAGAGATAGAAGGGTTCTCTCCGTGGCGCTTGTGCTATCCGGTATCCTGCGTTCGCGCCCTGGGGCACGTTCCTTGAGCACGCACGCAAAAGTTTTGGATCATGATTAAGAAGGCCATGTTGAGTTAAACGGTTCATGTTTCGCTCTTATTCTTGATGGCCCATAAAAATGAGAAAAAAATAGACGTCAGGTATTCTTACGAGTATTTCGAGATGGAATTGCTCTGTAATTTTAAATTGAATCATTGGAACATAAAGAGGGCCACCCTCAAAGATGTGGGTGCCGGAGGCAATAAGTACTTTTACTATATCGACTCATTAAAATACTTTTACATTTTTTTACCATCATTTGAAGGCTCAATTTCTGTGAAAGCTTGCGAGTTCGCCGTTTGAACTGCTCTGGGGTTCTACCCTTTAAAGTCGCGTAAGACTGTCAGAATGACTCGGATGGCCTACATTGAGAAAAATTTCCCTGTTAATTTAACCGGACGTCTGTTTAATACTTACTTAACCGGAATTCTACTGCTTCAACAGAACTGTTACTGTTATTTCAACAGGAATTCCTGTTATTTCAGCAAGAATTCCTGTTATTTAAGCAGGAATTCCTGTAGAAAAAACAGGAATTCCGGTTAAGTAAGTATTAACAAGACGTCCGGTTACGGAAACAAGACATTTTTCTCAGTTTAGTATGACCCTGAATTCAAATCTCATTTAACTTTCGGTTTTTGCATTAACTTATCTGATTTCAGATTCTACTACATCGGAGAGATCAAACAATTTTTTGGGAAAGAGAGACAAATAAATCTATATGTGTCCATCGCAAAGTTTGCACGTCAAGTAGGAATCAAAAGTTTTCCCAAATCAAGAGGCCCTGGCCCTCGCCTCCCAAACAAACACTGAAGAAAAGAAGAATTAGTTCACCCGACTAATAAATTAGTAGAATTTGCGAAATCTTTATCGGTTGTACTTACCCAAAAAAGCTCGTGTTTAAATCGTTTCTGATAGTTGGAATGCCCCTCCAATTCCTCGTGTGGCAACCATTCCAACTCGAAAACATTACATGTTGAAAAAAGGCTTCCGTTTTATTTCAAAGAGTATTCATTCCAGCAGAGAGGTCATTGAATTGTGAGCATGAATCACCAGCAGAAAATCCAGGATAAAGAGGAGGGGCATTGGGCAATCATGCGGTATATCTGCTGGACCAAATTATTTATTTTTCATACTTTATGGGTATTCACGATCTCATTTTTGAAAGATTGACTTATACATATAGTTTTTTTTATTTATTTTTTTGTTTTTTGTTTTTTTTCAAACTCCTAGGGAAAGATGCGAAGGCTTGAAATCCTCTCCCAGTGCCGTTGTACTGGTGAATTATTGAACCGAATGGTAATTAAAATAACGGTTTCTCGGTATCGCCAAACGGAAACAAGACTAAGCGCAATCAATAACTCTCGTTTCACATCAGATCACCATGAAAATTAAAACGGATAATGACTAATTCCGTTTGAATTCTGCGTCAATTGCAATTTCCCCCACCTATTTCATAACGAGAATACAGTGTCATTCGTGATAATATTTTCAACAATTTCCTAAACAGTTGCTTGAATATTTAGGAATGACAATTACTAACGTCACAACGTGCTGGCAGGTCAAGTTTACTTTCCAACCCAATAAAATCAATGAATTCATAAAATGTGAAAGGAATTATTGTGGCTATTAAAATAAATTGAAGCTAAACCAATGAATTAAATAATTATTAATATATTCATTCTTTCGTTGGTTCTTTCATCGATTAATTATAAGTGCGTTAAAAGAAAAATAATTGAACTGTATAGGTATAAGTCCTTCTCAATTTTCTTACTTATACACTCCTTCATGATGAGCATACGATTAATGACTAATCCCTGGAGCGAAAAGGGGGCACAAGTTGTTTGAAAATGTAGAAAATCAAGACTGCAATATTTGTGGCAAAATTAAAGCTCTCGAATCATCTCTGTTCCCCCTCTAATTACAGCCTTTTGTCGCGTAAGTACTCAATCCACTTCCCACCAAGTATAGAAGCTATATACATTCAAAACATCAATCAGGACGCGCAGTTTGGACGAGGTATCCTTTCATTTAAATTTCAATCCAACCTCTGGTATAGAACAATGGAACTGTTGCAAACTTTTGCTATATGCTTTTTGATAGTTGACAATGGGGTAATACCCTGTAAAAATAACGATTAGCGCACTAAAAAATCACGAAATCCACTCCTAAACTCACAAAATGCTTTCAAACGCGAGACCGTAATGGCGGCCGGGGCCGCGGTTTTCATTGGGGTTCCCTATCTTCAATCAGCGCCACCTACACGAGGTGTTCTCGCAACACCACACAAGAAGAAGAAGCATATAATTGCCATAAGAAAACCGCGGCCTCGGCCGCCATTACGGTCTCGCATTTAAAAGCATTTTGTGAGTTTAGGAGTGGATTTCGTGATTTTTTAGTGCGCTAATCGTTATTTTTACAGGGTATTACCACATGATCAACTATTTATAAGCCTGTAGCAAAAGTTTGCAACAGCTCCATTCCTAAATCATCGCAGAGATAGATATATTGCTACAGCTCAAACATAGCAAATTTGTTGTAGCAAACAACTTTTGCTACAACTTCAGAGAGGGTCCATACTATTGTAAAATCGCTTGAAAATGACGTTGAGAGCAACAGGAAGATCCAAAAATGTTCTAAAAACTCAAAACATGCGCTTAAGCAAAGTCCAAGATGACCGACAAGAGAGCGGGTCACGATGGGAGAGTCCGATCTATTTGCAATTTTTAATGGTGAGAAAAAAAATGATTCGTCGTAGAAAAATCTACAATTAGATGGGACTCCCCCATTTTGACCCGCTCATTTGACCGCCATCTTGGATTAATAAAAAATCTTTCAGATGGTTGAAGAGTATAGATTTTGAGACTTTTTGATGCTTTCATGGTGATTTTCACTCGATTTCACACAGGGCTCGACCCTCTATAACGCTGTCGCAAAATTTTGCAACAGACCCATTCGCATACACTGCCTATTAAAAAACTCAACTTTCGATTTTTCATTATGACAGTACTTTCTCTCTTTATTGCCCTTTCAAGAGGCAAGAGGGGAGCGAAATTGCAATTTTTCTCAATGCCAGCAACCCCAGGTGCTTACGGACAGCACGGCGTATTGACGAAATTCTTACCTGTGACCGAACCTAAAGCTAGACCCCCTTTTTTTGCATCGATCGCTTACTAAAATAACGTACCGATTTGCGGTGATTAATCGATTTTGGTCGCTTGCCATCTGACTGTGTTCCTCAGTTCGAGTTCGCGTGCGCGCTCAGTTTTAAAAATGGAGCGATGGCGAGACAAGGCGCGTGCGATTGACC
This sequence comes from Trialeurodes vaporariorum, assembly GCA_011764245.1. Taxonomy (NCBI): domain Eukaryota; kingdom Metazoa; phylum Arthropoda; class Insecta; order Hemiptera; family Aleyrodidae; genus Trialeurodes; species Trialeurodes vaporariorum. The sequence goes on from VMOF01000024.1 coordinate 36,457,606, forward strand.
GCGAGTCCGCGACTTCCCACCCGCCGAGCCCCCGCCGCCGGAAATAAGCGCGATATTCAATGAGCCATGAAATATGAAAACTGTCAATGTCTCAATTACATTAAGAAACAAAACAAATGTAGTAGTAAATAGTTGAATTAATCACTTGATTTCATTCATTGGACTCCAACACTCGACGTATAAACGCCATTTTGAATCCATGCACGGCGCAGCGGTACAAAGCTAGAGCTCGTTTCAATTAAAAGTGTGGGAGGACCACGACTGATAATCTTTGGAATTTTTCCATCGTTATTTCTCTTATTTTTTAATAGAAAATTAATGGAAATTAATTTTAGCCAAGGTTTTCATTGGGGAATGATTTAAAATCAAACTGTCAAAGTTTAATTTTGATTTAATGAATGAATGAAAATTGGAAATTTGCCAAAGATTATCGGTGAGCTCTCCCTACACTTCTGAAACGAACTGTACACTTCTTCAGCCTGTTTCAAATTCTGGAAAGGGTGATTCCGCGGTATGTAAATGGAATCATTAATTCCGGTTATTGGTGAATTGAAGAATGCCAATGATCGAAAGAAAAAAACATAATTGTGAAACGAAAAACTAAATAAATAAAACTGTTAATTGGCACGAAGTAGTTTTACTCTTGGTGGTTCAACGGAGTAAATTAAGAGAAAAATTGGTTCAGAAAGTCCTTTTTTCCTTTTTTCCATTATATTGCGTTTCTACGATGTTACTTTTATTTGAATTTACGAGTAGCAAAAAATAAAATTGCAAGATTAATTTTTTTCGAATTAGATCAGTTTTTTGTGGCAAAGAAACATACAATTACATTTAGCTCGCAAGTGTATACTTCCTTATCATTTGCGAGGTGGAGATATCCTGAAATCACGTCTAAAGGCGGCTTCGTTGGCAAAATTTATCGAGGAGGATCCCAACCCCCCCCCTCCAAGTTTAGAGGTATTTCTCCCAGACCCTCCACCTCCAGTAGGGATATCCAAACTTGACCCCCCTAAAAAAAAAGGGTCTAGCTACGCTCATGCTGGTAGGATCAAAGGAAAATACAGCATAAAGGAATAAAGACGGTTAATTACAGCGAAACCGCGTACACTGAACTATGAGGAAAATAACTTGAGAAATGAGGAAAAAGTTGAGGAGCTTAGAAGACGACAATCGCGAGGATCCGCAACTTTAGAAATGCAGCTTTCAATGGAGGCAACCTCAAAGATGGCAAGGGTATTTCTTAATGACCTGTCACAGACGAAGAAAGAAAGAATGACCATTGAAATAGCCATAAGTCAAACTTGGGGGGTAAGGAACGATCCATTAGAAGTTATAGACCACGTCAGGACTTTATCTCGTGCGATCTGTATCGAACATATAACTTTTATCAGTCTCGTTTATCAAGTCGTTCAAATAATCAAGAATCTGGAGCTCGAAGAATATTTGGGGTATTTTCATGATAAACAAAAATTTTTGCAGGGACGATATCGAGATTGCATCTTCCACTGTGTCCATCCCATCAAAAGTGTGAGATATATGAACGTCTTGCGCATGTCTGCACTCTCGAGTTTTCATTCGATGATAAAAATTCCTCTGTACTCGAGCGACCGCAAGTTGAAGCTGGGAACAAGTAATCATTCACACAACTCACAAGTCGATTCATTGATCATTCGATCCGAATCAATAAAGTGATTCGTTCTTTTTTATCCGTGCAATAGAGTCTATCAGGAATACTACAATACTAGTTCATATCAGAAAGAGACACGTAGGACGAGAGTGCGTCAATTCAGTTGAATAGACTCACTTACAAGTTAACGATCCTTAACGATCAGAAAAGGAACTAACTAAATGATGAGTGCTCATAATGCTCGTTTTGTGCCTACTCTATCGGCCATGTAGGAAGGCCGAAAAACAAAGTTTGAAAATCCGTCGGCCACAAGGCTATTTTTATTCACAAAGGTCCCTACAGTAGGAATAAAGCCGTACTTGCGATGTAATTTAACCGTAACCACGAGAAAACTGACGTCATAGTGGCATATTCACAGCATGTTTGCAAAAAATGGCTTCCTTATTGCAGGTTTGAAGCTTACGGGAGCCACTATACGTGTTTTAAAATGAATGAATATTAAATCAGATTAAAGTGTGTTTTGGATTTTAAGCTTCTCGTGTTCCAATGCAGCAAAGATTACAGTATAGAATCAAAATGAACCTTTGACCGTCTATTTATCGAAAACAACAAATGATGTTGACCATCAGTTTTCACAAGAATGCTCTAATTTTGGACTCACAATAAGATGAGCAAAAAAAACTCAAATCTCAACTTTTTTTTTTTTTTTTTAAATAGATCTAATAAGTTTTCACGTAATTATAGTGCGTACATACACAGGAGCTAGGTCCAGCTGAAATTAGAACTTAGTTCTCTTAGTGAAGGGTCAGTTTTAGACTTTTTTAATGATCTCATCGTTATTTTATTATTTCTGCAGAATTCCACATCAGCATTGGATTTCCAATTTCATTCAGCAACACCTCGCAAGAGCTCCATTCGAATAAGTTCACCATGCACCGAATAGCTTGATAATTTTCATGAGTTCACACGTACAAATTATTGTAATGTAGCCAAATTTTACGCTTCGCCGGTGGATGGATCGAATGATCGCGCATCGTCATAGATCGGACTGCCACGCCTCGCCGTGCGTACTGCGTATTGACAGTCCCCATGCCAGATCCTACCAAAATGATTTATGCAGGAACAAAAATCAGTCCTAAGTCTGCGCGCCCTAAAGTCCCTAACTCGACGGCGATCGGACGACCGTCCACAATTGAAAGTCAGCGTGAACAAGCAATCTGACCTTACTGATCGTGACTGTTCCACTCCACTCCAATCCAACATTTTTTAGGCTGATTGCACCATTTAAATGGGTACCTATGCAGCAAATACATTTGTGCTCGAGCTCATTGTGCTTGCCCTCGAGTGTCAATTCAAGCGCGGTTTGTACTTTTAACGCGTCCCGCGAACCTCCCTCATCCCTCCCTCCTACTCCCTACCTCTCCCACCCACTCCCTCCCCTCTCCCCCTCCAACTCCCGCTGCTCCCGCTCGTTAGGAATTTGGTCAGTGCCAGTGACCTTTTGACCATTTGATTCATTGACCCCCGCGCAAGCAACACGTATACATTCCACGCTCTGTTCCGACTGAATCGACACAAAGTTCGCGTAAAAAGTTCCATAATCAACTGGTCGGCATCCGTTGCGTTGGTTCCCTTTCTTGCTGCTTGTAGACCGAATATCATTTAGTATAACCAGATAATATGGCACAAGGAAATATGAAAGTATCTTAACCCTTTCAGACCTGGTATATATTTCACATCCGAATAACATAGAATCCTCTGGAGAAAATGAAAATATGATATGCATGTCGTTTTATATAAGAAACTTGTGCCCAGATCAGCTATGTCGGCCAAAAATCCGTTCCAGAACAAAAAGTGTTTTCAGGTTTGAAAGGGTTAAATCTTTTCATCTCATTTTTTTCTCTCCCCCCCCTCTTTTTTCTTTCTCTTTTCTGCATGTGTCATGCAGCTAACTGCAGATATATTATAAAACCGGTGACATCTCCGAGTTATTGAAATCAGTTTGCTAATCCAAGGTGACAAGATCTGAGGCTATCAAAACTTGCCACCTCGGCCGGGATCCGAACCCATGAGCCTCCGGGTTAGAAGTTATATCATTGTTAAATGAACAAACCCCGAAATTTATGCTGCTCAAAATTTTTATTAGGGATCAAAAAGGGGGCAAACTTGCGCTACTCTTGTAAGAATCAAAGACTCAAAATGCGTAAGGTCTAGAACTGCACCATCTCTACAGCCCTTGTTCTTAGTTATGAACTGACACGATGTGACGCCGAGAGTGTAAAAACAAACTACCGACAACCCTGAAGAGTCATAAAAACCCGAGTCGCGCGCAGAAAAAACTGACCATTAGAATGTGTAAGCTCTCATGAACACGTTCTCTTTTATTATATCCATGGCGACGTCAATTAGTCGCGAGGGTATTAATTTAAGTTCAAAGATATCTCATATTACGAACAACTTGTACTTATGAGGTATTGCAAAAATGTAGTTATACCTTATGAAAAATATGAACTCATATTTGCGGCTTCAAAAGTGCGCCGCTTCTCCACTTGGTCATTTGTTGAAAAAGGAGATCAACCTAGGAGTTCCCGGAAATGCTTTCTATCCGATATGCGATGACTTTTGATTTTCCGATACGATAATGGAACTAAAGCTATCAGTATCTGTTTTTATCTATCCTGCGTATTTAGAAACAATCTAACCAATCACAAATGTTCAAGAATGGGTATTGTATGATGAATCTCATCGGGGGCTATCGGATTCTATCGAATATCTTACGTCAGTATCGTCATTCATTATGAGGTCAGTCCCATTTCCCGCACTTGAGCGTTACATACGTTTATAGACCTGAGTAAGTTCATAATGGGGCTCTTGCAAACTTTTGCTTTAAGCAAATAAATAGTCCACTCTGATGGAACGACCAGCGGAAATCACGAAAATCACTCTAAGAAAGTCTAAAAATCAGTAATAAACTCACATAACTGCAATAACGGCAAGGTCGTAATGGCGGTTCAACGCAGATGTATCATGGGAGATCCTTGTCTATTATTATGTCACTTTCTCTACGGAAACACAGAGATATGTCTCAATTTAGATAGGAATCTTCCATGATACTTGCGTAGCTCCGCCACTTAGCCCGATTCTGAGAGTGAATTCCGTGATTTTTTAGTGTACTCGTCGTCATTTTTACTGGTTTTAATGCAAGAACCAACTCTTCAATCTCTCAGTGGCGGCTCTTGCAATCTGACAACCGTGCACTTTTGCCATTTAAACGTATGCAAAAAGATCGATACTAGGTGAGGCGCTGCGCCTCACCAAGTAATCGATTATTTTACACAGTTTTAAATGGAGGGAATCCATTGTTGCCAGATTGCATGAGCCGCCGCTGCAATCTCTTATTGCAAAAGGTTGCAAGAGCCCCATTGAAGCCGTTTCCAAAAAAGGGCCCATTAAAACTAAAGGTGCGCTCTTTGAACACGAGTCTCTATTCAATCACAATGCTGATTTTTCAGGAAGAGCATACCAATTGTTTTATGAGCCCTTTCTCCGGAAACGACTTAAATTATACATTATGCGATATTCTTTTACAACATGTATTGTGAGCAAATATAGAATTATATTTTCAAAAAGGAAAATGTTGGCTCTGTGAAAAAATGTATCTTGATTTTTATTATTTTCTCCTTTAAACATGTCTCATATGCACCTCCAAATACACGCACCGGACTGTAGCGCACGAAAATCAATGTCTGCGAAGAGAGCTTGAGTAAAGTCTTAATTTTTCAGAGCGTAACGCGTTTGCGCACCTTCGAACTCTTGAGTGTACTTACATGCTCCCTGAAGAACGACTTAAACAAATAATGATGGGGGAAATTTTAGAAAAAGCGAGCATGTCCAGCAGTGTCCATATTTCACATCTATGAACAAATTTTGTTAAAAGTGTAAGTGTGTTGTGTGTTGTATGTTCACGATGGTTTAAAAAAATTGCTATTATCAGCAGTTCCGGTAGATAAAAATACAATGACGAGAAATTCGATAATTTGAGTGCACAGTTTCCAACAAAAAGACTAATTGTCAGAAGGCTACTCAAACGTTAGCGTGCGTTGGAGTTCAATGGAAGACATTCAGTGACTCTTGACCGAAACAAAAACAAAAACAAAAAAAACAAAACAAACAAAACAAACAAAACAAACAAAACAAACAAAAAAAAACAAAAATGAGAGAGAGGAAAAAAACGTTTGATTTGTAGCACGAAATAATGTTGACCGTGAATCGGGGTAAAATAACCCACAGTGCGCCGGTTCTTTAAAGCATCGCTCAGTGCGGTGTGGGTGACGTCATAAAACACGGAGTCATTATTCGATATCAATCCACCCAGCGTTAAATGACTGTTTGCAAGTTCAGAGCTCACAATGTATGTATGTATCTGCAAGAATCAACTCAATTCTGAGAGCAATTAAATAAAATGATAGACTGGCTACTGGCGAGCCCCCAAAGAACTTTTACAAATTCTAAAAATCAATTCTAAGCGAATGTGAGCGGAATTTGGTATCGTGACCTTTCAACCCGAGCGCCGCGGTCCGCGGCAAAGAGTAAAACGCTACAATAAACGCGCTAGCAACTCCTGTCTTTACGCGAATTTCACTTCTTCTCACCATGGGGTCCCTTCTTTTCTGCCGTGTTTAGATTTGACGTGTAAAGAGTCATTTCGGCACGCTAAGCACAATGTAAGCCATATAATGGGGTATTGTTGTAAAGTACCTTACCTCAGGCCCGGACTGGCCCACCGGGCAACCGGGCAGATGCCCGGTGCGCCCTCTGTCCGTGGCGCCCCAGCGCCCTCCAAAAAAAAAAAAAAAAAAAAAAAAAAAAAAAAAAAAAAAAACCTTAAGCAGCTGAAAGCCGCGATTCTGGGAGTCTAATTTTCGGTGACTTGAGTACTACAAATATCATGTGTCATAGGACGCCCTTTGTCCTATAACTCATATGAACCGAGGGCGGCATGGTTTGCGCCGTAACTAACGTAGAAGGCACAAGTGTATGGGAACGCATTACACCCCATACTTTCCGCCCAACGCTTCGCCCAAAGTCACATAACATGATTCTAGGGCTGAATGCTTTGCACATTAGTTAAAGTAAGACACGAGAGGGCGCTTTCCCCCTCCTCTTGGCGCCCTCCGTCATATGTCACATAAGATGAGTCAAGGGCGGCATGGTTTGCGCCCTAATTAACGTGTAAGAGACGAGCAGGAACGCCCCCCCCCCCACTAAGAACCGCTAAGAACGCAAAAATAGCTATTTTTGACACTTCAAAAATTCATAGCTCAAAGACAAATCATTTCTCAAAAACAAACTTTAGCTCATTTGAACCGGAAAAGAAAGGAATTTCTTTCAGACAGTTTTTATGTTTTCCTCAGTGCGATCCGCAAATGAAAAAAATTCAAAAATCTTATTTTTTGGAATTTCCAAAATTTTGAAAATGCTATACCTAACTCAACTAAAATTCAATATTTTTAAAACATCATACACAACAAAAGACGGATCTTTTAAAGGTCTTTCGCTTAAAAAAAATTGGTTTTGATCATTTTAACCGTTCAAAAGTTATGGCCGAAAAACCGTTTTACCTTCGACCCCCCCCCGCCCCCTCGGATCTAAGAAGGCTGAAATAAAAAATAGACCATATTTAGACTCCCCGTGAATAGCTCTATCAGCCATGAAAAAATGAAGGCAATCCATACACAGCCCATTCCTAATGGGCGATGAAACAACCTCTTTCCCCAAAATATTCCATGGCTCCTTCATCCACATTCCACTTGACTCTTCTCCCTCCAATTATGAGTCGAGAGCATCGCAACGATTTCATGCAGGAAAAATCGAAAATATATTTGAACAGTTCAATTTTACTATACATGAAAATACCGTTAAATTCAATCTGAAGGTCAGGAAAATTGAAAAATTTTCCGGGGGAGGACCCCCGGACCCCCCGCTTGTACTGAGGGGTATTCCATACCCCCCAGACCCCCCGGAATTGGAGTCGTACCAACCCCCCCCCCCGCAAGACAAATGTCTTGTGGCGCCAGTGTCTATACAGTATACACATACTGACTAAGAAAGTTTGTGTATACTGAGAAAAAATTTATCATTTTGATGGCAGCTCCTTAAATTTTAAAATAAATAGATAAATAAAATCTATAGTATTTTCATCCGACTCTGACATAAAATGTGAGTTTATTTTTTCCTCGATCAACATGATCCTTCTGTTAATATAGAGTCGTTCGACGGAAACTGTAAACGAGAATTCGAAGATCCAGAAACTACGCATTCATATTCTCTCCTCTTTTTTCATAGTCTTTCTAAGCTCATAATTATACTTTTCTGTTCGTTTTTTCCCGCGGGATTCCGTATTGACGACTTAAAAGGTCGAATATATTCATGAAAATTTGCGAAGAATCGAGCTGACTTAATGACCGATCTGATCGCTTAGAAATGGCTTGAAATTGCGTTCTGGCGGATTCTGAATCCCACAAATTTTTTGGGGGAGGACCCCCGGACCCCCCTTCCTACCTGGGGGGAATTCCATACCCCCCAGACCCCCCGGTGAGTGGCGCCCCCTAGTCCACCGTCCCGCGCCCTCTCAGGTGAGCCAGTCCGGGCCTGCCTTACCTAGCTCTCTGTCCATTGGTCGAGGCTCACTGCTCCCTTTTAACCTAGATGTCAGATTGCATGAGCAAAATCATGACATTGAATTTCGATTCATGAAAATAAATTTTCATGTTTTTTGTATTGCATTCTTCGATGTCTCTCCATACGTATATGGTAAATGGATTAATCGAGAATGGGGCTCTTGCAAACTTTTGCTACATGTGATTGAAAAGCTGATTCTTGCATAAAAACCAGTAAAAATGAAGATGAGTACACAAACAAATCAAAAAATCTACTCTTAGAATCGGGTTTAAAGATGGAGCTATACGCAGGTATTATGGGAGGCTCCTACATCTAAGTAGAGATATATCTCTGTGTTTCCATAGAGAATAAAGTGGAACATTAGACAGGACATCTCCCATTATACCTGCGTAGCTCCGACATTACGATCTTGCCGTTACAGCTATTTTCTGAGTTTATTACTAAATTTTAAACTTGTTTAGTGTGGTTTTTGTGATTTTCGCTGGTTTTTACATTAGGTATGACTATTCGTGTGCTTATTGCAAAAAGTGCAAGAGTCTCATTTAGAAATATTATGAATGTTTGGACAGTAAATTCTAATGTATTCATTGGAACCTTATCCATTTCGCCCCGTTGCACGTAGGAGTATTTGACCCGAAAACCTGGCCAAAAACGGAAAATTGAAAAGTCGTCCAAAAAACAAACTATTGATGGTTTTTGAGAGGTAAGTAACCGCTCTATTGCGTAATAGATGTGTCGGAATATCTACGTTTATCTACTGTTTAGGGGACAACATGGAACTGAGCGCTCGACGCACCTGCGGTTGTTCACCGCTCGAAGCGCTGTTAATAATCAGTCAACATTTTCCATCGAGGACACGCGTTGAAGCATCCAAACATTTCAGCGATTATGGACGTTGTTTTAGATGGTATGCGCTTCATTTTGATGGCAACAATTTATTTTTCCGTGCATTTTTGACCCTTTTACATCTAATTTAAAATGGACATGAAAAAAATCTCTAATTTTTAGGCTCTATCTTTTTAAAAAAAGGCAATTTTGAATACGTTCCGGGCAAAACCGGGCACAACCAAAACAAGGGGGTTAGAGTAGACCCTTTTAGGCAACTGCTCCAACAGTCAAAAATTGCAAGAAATTGCCCCTTTTTTTAAAAAAAAAACATGTTGAAGTCAAGCCTTTTTTATGAAATAAGCGTCAATAACTCGGCAAAAGAATGAGCTATCAACCTTTCGTTTGAGCCAAAATTCTTAATTTTTTACCCCCTTTCCAACCATAAACCGTGCAATAGGAGTTTTGAGCTTAAATTGGAAAATTAACCAAAATCAATTTTCAAATATTCAAGAACACGCAAATATTTTTGGCCAGGTTTTTGGGGTAAATACTCCTACGTGCGTTGTCGGAACCTTCGGTTTCTTATTTGTTTCCTGTGTTTACGAATGGCGAATTTCCTAATCCTATTTTATGGATTCTTTCATGGATTGCTGGGCAACCTTTGCACAATCTGAAGGCCCTGTTCAGGAAGAGAGGAGCTAGGGCCCACATGTAGAACCTATACTCACACGAGAAGCTCGTCCCTTATTTTCAATGGTATATGCTCGCAGTGATTCTCTGTGGAACTGCCCTCTCCAAGTCTCTTCTCTACCTACCTCTCTATCACAAGTACTCTTTTTTATGTCGGTTTAATAACAAGCTTTAGCAAACTTGTGTCGTTGTAATCATCCCTTTATAATCTAAGTTAATATAAATTTACCCCCCTTCATCGTTGGATTGATATCTTACCCTTTCAAATCGTTCGCTTTCATTTTGCGAAAACAGGCCCTTTTAGACGATCAAACTGGATCCTCAAACTAAGCTTGCGATGATATATCTCAAAATTCTTCAGCCACCTCTGACGGAATGGCTTATTTCTTTTTAACGAGGTTCCTGGAACACTTGAGTCCTGACTCCATATGCGGATAGGCGCGTGCCTAAAATGTTCATTGTTCAGACCCACATGAATCTGCATGGGGGTCGATCCAATTTGAACTGATTTTTTAACGTCATAGACATCAACCCAGCACAGAGCACCCTATCGAGTCGCATGTTTTGCAATCACCTCTCGTTTGAAATGTGGTCCACGTTCGACTCTATGGCTTCATCGATTCCTGTGAATGTATCGCGAACAAATTGCCACCACACGAGAAGGGGAAAAATGAGAGAAAGATGCGACATCAAGAGTCGAGCTACCTGTCAGAATAATGATTGATTGCTCTTTGTGCTCCGTGAATCGCCAACTTGATATGGGTGAGGGGAGGCTGTTACTGGTTACCAAGTATCGCCATCCTTAAGGGAGCCGAGCGCAAAATAAATCTGATTGGGATTATGGAAGCGTTCAGCCTTGTAAGTACACAGAATCAGCCCCCTAGGTTGGTTTCTCGTCCAATAATTGTTGTTTCAATAATCTCCAGTATCAAACGCTTCGACAACTGTCTCTGTTGTAAATTAATCTTTGATTTACAGATCAAATTCCGAAGTTGGCACTATTATGCGACTTAAAATACCGTGTTCTTCTTTTTAAAAAGACCATACATATATATAGGGCATCAATGAAGAGGTAGAAGGGAGTCCGCCTCTCAGAAAAATCCCATGCGCCCTACTAATGAGTTATATCTAACGTGTAATGATCCTCTCTTTCAATTCCATCCTCCGTGACTTTAAGATGACTCTATGTGAAACCTTTCTAGATTTCAATCCGATGGATAGCGCCACTGGTCGCTTTTGGGAACCGTCACGTGTTTTTGGAATTTTAAATTGGAAACAAAGAAAAAACGCAAAATCCAAGATCAACAGAACCTGCGTAATTTTATTTTTTATGGATTTTTTGAGCCCACAACGAGCAAAATTAGTTGAGAGGAATTCATTTTGCTATAAGCGTAGTGAATGCAAGTGAGTGCGAGTGATACTATGTCTATCTTTCTCACTCGCACTTATGTTTAGGCATATGGGAACTTTCGTATTTCCAATATCCCAACTTTATTTGTGAGTTCTTCAGCTTGCAATTTTCAGGATATTTTCCTGAAGTAGGCTCGCAGGTGCTGACGTTCCTTAATATTTGTACTTTTAGTGTAAAGTCAACAATTTCAGCCAAAAACTGTTGACTTTTTGAGCCGCGCGACGTGGTGACCAAGGTTCGAACTAATCGTCCTTGGAATCATCTGAAGTCTTCCAAAGTTTTACGGAAATGTAGTTTAGCCATACCTCGCATGTATGTATTAGCGGGGACAAAAATAACTGGCCGGGGTATGCAATACGCAACGCACCCAATACATGGATTTAATATATGAATTGAACAATTGAACAATATGCGCTGCATATTGCATACCTTGAATATGTTTTTTAAATGTAAGTTAAATAATCTCAGTCAATACATTAGATTTTGAGTAAGGTAAAACTATACTTGGAAAACTCTAGATCCATTGTGATAAGTACTGCGTGATACATAACATGAACCAGAATCTAAAGTGTCTGACATTATTTAATTTGTCAGCAGTACATTTATCTGGTAAAAGTGTTCCTTGAAGTTCCATGACCAAATTTCCGTGGGCAATTATCATTATTCCATATAATCACATTTCATGAAACTTCGTGGGCCATTCATGTCATTCTATAAGATTTTCCATGTACTTTCATGGAATTCTATAAAATGTCATGGAAAAATATAATAATTGCCCACTGAAATAATGGCTCACGAAATTTTGGTCGAGGAACTTCACGGAACACTCTTACCATGGACATGAACATGTGAAATCTAAGTAATTCTCAAAGTGCCATGGAAACTTTAAATTTTCACAGCAAATGAGTCTTGTGGCAAAACATTCTAATGAAACCTGATTGGGGTCTCTTTATTCTTCTTGAGTCCCTATGGTGAAAATCTTCATCAAAAATCATCAAAAAATCTCCGCATGAGATTTGAAACCTGATTTCATGTTGATCTTATGATGATTTCATGATGATCTCATGCTGAGCTCAAAACGATTTCTACTCAATATGAGATCATCATGAGATCAACATGAAATCAGGTTCCAAATCATATGCTGAGATTTTTTTGAGGATTTTTGACAAGGATTTTTACTAGGGATGGAATGGGGAGGGGCTGCGATTGACGCGTAGGTACTATTTCTAGGAAATGCACTGAAAACTTGCAAAAGTTACGAAAATATAGAATTGGCCCCTCCCTGTAATTTGGTTTGGCAGAGTTTATGCTTTCTGCCGACCCCTGGATTTTATTTTTTGCTGACGCGCTCATCCATGCAGCGCCGCGGCTATTCAATAAAGCAAAAATATTCACGCAGAAAGAAACTTTCGAATGATTATACCGTATTTATACAAAGTCCTCTGTCTCTGTTTAAGTATCTCTTTTTTAATCAAGAAACATCCTTCATGAAACCAACTCCTCATCAATTTATTCACTATTCTCACCACTTCTGCATTAAAAAGTATTATACACAAAATACACTGTTCTTGCTTATTAGCCTCATCAATATCACAAACATTCGAGGTATGAAGGCAAGGTTGAGAAATTAGTGGATGCGCAACATTCATAGACTACTCAGAGCCCAGAGGTCAGCAAACCTATCATACACTCGATGGAATCCTATAACAAGACATTTCAAAATGAAGAAGTCTCGATAAACCCATTGAAAAAATGATTAGATCTGCGGTCATCTTTTTTCTCTCTTTTCTTTTCTCTTCTTTTTTTTTTGATTGCTATTTATGAGCATGATTTAGAGTTACAAAAGGTTTCGATTCAGGCCGAGCCTTCCCCTCCACCCTCTGGAACTGAGCGACGTCGAGTTGAACAAAAAATAAGATTGGAATAAAATTGCTGCCGCGTGCGGGAGACAGGGGGTGTAATAGCGACACACAATGGATTAAAATTCGCAAAGTTTGAGACTTGAAACATACAGATAGGGACATTGAAATAAATTAAAGCAGACCCATGTGCGTAGCTTGGAAATTTTTCGGGGGGGGGGGGGGGCCGCGGGGGGGGATGTCACATCCCAAATATGAAGTTATAGCCTTCTTTCAAAATCATAGTTTCTCCTTTCTCTACATCTACTCCTTTTCTACCCCAGTATAACATCTACAATTAATTGCTGTCAAGAAAACGTGCTAATTTGGCATGAATCCTGACTATATCAGTAGGTACCTTGAATGTCATGACCCCAAAATTTAATTTTAAAAAATATATGTACTGCGGGGGGCAGCCTGGGGTCGTTTCCTAGTCCTCCCTCCTTGAGCCCGCAAGGGTTAAGAAACGTCAAATGTAATCATTGTATGCATGATATTCAATTATTTATTTATTTATTTATTTATTTATTTATTTATTTATTTATTTATTTATTTATTTGTCAATTTTATTATTTATCTATTTATTTGTTTATTTATTACAGAAAAAACTCCTTAGCATATATAAATAAACTGTTGGGAATACCCCACGAATACTTTCTCACACCATTGCAATATGGGGGAGACCCCCAGACCCCCTCTTTAAAACTATAACTTAAAAAGTTTCCATAACTAACTTGAAAAGTAAAATTTCATAAAAAAAAAAAAACAAAAAAAACAAAAAAACAAAAAAAACCCCCTCAGCGGAAACTAGAAGGCAAGATTTATTCAAAATCTGGATGCGTATGGATCATTGATTCAGAAATTATGTGAGCATACGGACTGACAGACTCAAAGACGGACAGACCTAGACACCGCAGAATTTGTTTTGCATAATACCATGTAAATTTGAAAGGGTTAGGAAATATTGAAATTTGATGTAAAGATGCGTTCTTTTAAATAGTATTAGACATGGCAAGAGACCATTATTTTGCATGAATCATGATTGAATTGGTCGTGTAAACTCGAGTATCGAATAAAAATACCTTGAAATAATCTCTGTGCCATCGCAATACTTCCTCAGTTTTTCTAACTTCGTTAGAGTGAGAAAGTAAAAAAGACTAGACACAGGTAAAAGACAGGAAAAGACAACAACGTACAAAAACCTAACAACACATGCACATAAATTTGCCTGGATACAATTTTGGCAGACTATAAACAGTGCTATTAAACAAATCAACCAACTCGCTTTATAATCATTAACAAATGGCACAAGCCCTAGTAATTATTGTTAACCTTTATAAAAAAAACAAAGTTACTACGGATTGGTAAAAGGAAATACAAATGATTTCTTATTAACGATTTGCAAAAGTATAATCCAATACCTCGTCTTCAATTATTGAAATATTCGCCAGTGTGCGACAGTCAGTGGCAGAAGTATATAGCGGCCATTCATGGAACGTGCTCGATGACTAATGACATCCGCGGATACATTGCATCGCGCTAGCTTTGCTGCCAGAGTGAAGGCGCGGCTCAACGTTCCTCTCCGCAATTTTTGTGTGATATCAAAATTCTTCGTCCCCCCCCACAAAATACTATCGTGTTTGAAGAAAATGGGGTTCACCCCATTTTTTTGCTGTAAGCAATGTCTAATTATTTTGTAAAATCCAGCGAAAATCACGATGACTACAATAAAAATAACTCGATTTCCTAGTATGTAGAGAGTTAAGACAAATGGAACCAATGAGCGCCACCATTGGGTGCGTTTTTGCACATTTGTTTACATTCTGGAGGTCATTGTTGTATTTTGGCCCACTGCAAATATTACAGTGCCGTAGAGTTTCCCACAGTGTACCTATACCCCTGCTTTTGTTAGTAAATTGACATCCATTTATGCTTTTAAAAATTATATTTTGGGAATTATAGACATTCTAGAGGTGCATCATGATTAAAATTAGCAATAAATGCATCGACAATTAACTCGTTTATCCGTAAAATACTGTTGGACCCCTTTTTTGAAAACAAATGTATGTAAACAAATGTGCAAAAACGCATCCAGTGGCGGCGCCTATATAGAGCCCAAATCTTAGGACCAATCAGAGGTTGACCACCCTCTTGTCTTAACCTACTTACTTACAGGGACTCTAAAAATAACGAAATTCACTCAGAGACTCACAAATTGACTTTCAAGTTTAAAGCGTTGTGACGAAGCAACGCAGGTATCATATGGGAGATTCCTACACGGAAAAAAAAGATAAGTGAAAATAACCATACGGATACCTGATTTTGGCACCTGCTAGATGTTAGGGTAAACTTGACCAGAAGTATGGAACATTTACCGATACTTGGAGTAAATTCGACTTGCAATCAGGTAACATCACCTAGTACCTAGTCAAAACATAGTATACTTCTGGTTAACATTACCATAACATCTAGCTGGTGCCAAAATCAGGTATCCGTATGGTTATTTTCACCGTAGTTTTTTTCGGTGTATATATCTAATTTGAGGCTTTCCTCTTTGTATGTGTTCCTATGGAGAGACTGGCAATCGTCTATGGAAACTCTCTTTATACTGGAAATTTGGCATCTCCGGCAAAGACTGGCGCTATGCGACAGGGTCGCATCGCATCATCGATAATTCAGGATTTCAGCGCGAAATGAAAAATCTTAGCCTGATGATCACGTCTGTCAACCAATACCTAAATAATAGGCGGTCGTGGTCACATCCTCAATTCGAATTGCAGGTGTTCAGGTGAGTCTTGTGACAATTGCTCTGTTGTCGATCCGAGCTCTTAAAAACGGTTCGGCGTCATGAATTGATTTTGAACTATAACGTCGTAGCACATAGTTTGATACCTACATTACACTGAGAGAATTGTTTTTTTAATCCGAGTTGTATTTCGTTTGTGTTGAAGAAACTGCACAGTGAATAGTGCAGACTAAGAGAGAATCCCTTTAACCCTAGGAAAATGTCTGCTGCGCCTGCGCTACAAGTAAAAGATTCCTTGTTATGACAGTGATTATCCTTCATGCAACAGAACTTTACTTCGCGCAAGGAAAATTGTCACAAGTAAACGTGTTTCCTTGTTTTAAAGAAGTGATTTCTCTCAGTGTACTTGGTTCTAAAAGAAACGGCACTAGCGATGTTTTTGGTCAACAAAAGAGTCGTCTTTTATTTTGTAATCTTGGCTGCGCCGCCGATGTTTATTCTTTTCGTTTAAAATAACAAGCAACGTGACCAATAATAAATTGTAAGTTTATAATTGCGCGTTCGAAATCAAATTTATCTGATGATTTGTACAAGTTTTGATGGTCTGTATAAGTAATCGAATGCAAATTTTAAAATTTCACCGATGTCTTCGGATGCAGGTATTGGGCATCTAATTTCAGAGCTCGCGCGGATACCGCAAAGCTAACAAAAGTTCCAGTATTTTGTTTAATTCTCGGTCGCTCCTGTATTCTTGTGCGGAAAATTATGTCTATTTGGTCTTTACTCATTGTTACATAAGCGCATCTATATAAGTTTGTTCACGTTTCCGAAAAGTGAAAGAAACGTCAAACTCCGTTCACGTGCGTAAAAATTCTATTTGTCGGCATCAATGAAAATAATAGAAAGCAGTGTTGTCATGTTACACACAAATAATAAAAAAGGAGAAAACACATGATTTATTCCAGTTAGATGTACTTGAGTTTGATGTAGAGAGTTGAGACAACTTATTGCAAATTGCAAATTTCATTTATTTACTTTTTTGTTTTAAAGTAACCAATCATTAAAGTTGGGCCATATTGGGTACAAATGTACCCAACATGGCCCCTTTGTCTTTTTTTTGGAAATGATGTCCCATGACTCATCTCTGCTCAACTATCAAACCAACTAGAAAATGCATGTGCCTGAAGGTATGTATAATTCAATTTTTGCTTCACAAATTTTTCAGGCCCTTACAGAAAATTAAAAATAAAAGTCAAAGCTTAGTCGAGCCACATTGAGTACCTACACCTACTTCATTTGAAATTAAATTTCCCAAAGCAGCAAGGTCACAAAAAGGCAACAATAGGTGTTTTTCTTTTAAGCAAAGTAATGGTAAAGGAGAAAGGCTCAACTCCTAATGTGACTCACAATCAGTTATTCCTTTCTAGAGAACTCCGACACCCATAATTAATGATCTCATAAATAAACTTTTGCAAGGAAGTTGCAAACAAAACGATGGACCCTTATATTCAGCAACAGTTTCAGCGCCGATAAACCGCGACTATTTTTATCGAAACTTATCAAACCAAAATTGCAAAATCGTGACCCGAATCGCCCGGTGTTAAGTATCGATTTACTCGAGGAAGCATAGATATCGATGCTAAAATGGCTGGCATCAAGCCGCTCTACTCGTGCCATCTAGACTAATTCAATTATACGAAAAGGAAAAAAAAATTGAGTACATAACGATCACTTGTGAGTGTACGGACGTACAGAGTTGATAGGAAGGGGAGGTAAATAAGTACATGCCTCTGAGCACTAAACTCAGAGCACTTGACGAAACATTGTTTTCTGTTTTCAACAGTGGAGCAAAGATCAACATTTTGGGACAATGCTTATTCGATATTTTTTTGGTACATGCGTGAAAGGAACAAAAATAGAGGGCCTTTATTCAAATTTAAATGCATGAAGGTTTCCGATTAAAAAACTAAAAAACCGGATACTTCGTCAAATGTCCTAAATCCGGGGCAAAGCATTATTCATAGTATGTGATTGTAGAAGTGCATTCTGTGGCGTCGCGTGTCATTTGAAAATATCGTATTTCATGCATTTAAATTTTAAACCCGTGAGAATGATCGAACCCCTCTAGGAGTGCACACTTTACAGTGCACTCCCACGAATCGATATTTTACTTGGATTTAAACGGACGCAATGCAGCGATGCCATATTGCACGCAACGCCACTGTGTGCATTAATTTTTCAAACGAAGTACCTCAATCGTGCTGGATGCATTGCCAAGGAAAAAGCCCAATTCTATATTTGAACCCCTGGAGGTCAAAAGGTCACAAGTGCATCCAAGAGAATTTTTCAGGAGAGACAAAAAACTGTCCGAACCTCACCGGAAGTGGCATAACATTCTGAAAAAATCATTGTGATGCTCGAAAATGGTGAGGAGAGCCTGTGTATCCATCAATGACACGAAATCGATAAAAATATTACACATGCCCTTTTTCCGTTCAGGGCTAATTTACAGATCAACTCAGTCACCACATCAGAGTATAATGCTTCATCGCTTAGCAATATAGTTATCTCAATTCAAAAGTTCGCAACCCCGCTGTGCGACGCGATGTTGAGAGAGGAAGAGGGCGGGAATCGATCTGTTTGACCATGAACCAATTTTATACGGAGCCATTTTTCTCTCTCTTTTTTTACAGTCAAATTCCATGCAAATGAACAATACTATGTAAGTGTAATGCACAATACATACTCCTCAATGATCATTGTCCAATCGCAGAGAGCTATTGTGAGGCATTTAATTTCTCTAAATCAGCCAATAAAGATACGCGGACATAGTTGCCGGTCGGTGCTTATTTCCCATTAAAATGAATGTTGAATGGGAACCTTCTTTTGCTAAATCTGACAACGGAGCGTGCGCAAATCGGTGACTCTCCACTAGGAATGTAAATACACTTATTACGCTAAGAGCCCCGGAGATCAGATTATTAAGGCGTCGAATTGGAGAGCTCATGTGATACGTTTAGCGTTGCCAGATTTCGGGGGTCGGGAGAGCGAAAATTCACTGATGAGTGATGATTTTTCCGATTGACTAAATGATTACAGAATTCAGTTCAGTAAATGACTAACAATTCATAAAAATAATCTGATCTGTAATCTTTTCTCAACTGGCGGAGCCTCCATCATTGAATTTAAAAAAAAAAAAAAAAAAAAAAAGATATTTTGATAAACTATAAAGGTAATTCTACCGATTGAGAAAATATTATAGATACAAGTATTTTCTTGTATTACAGTCATAAACTGAGTGAACTGTTATATTAGTCAATCGGTGAAATCATTGGTGGATTGAAAAATGTCATTAAACATACACAAAGCGACGCAGCTTTTCCATTCTAGTCAATTTAATCGACTGCAGCTGTTTACATCGAACATATAGATTTATAGTTAACTATTCATACAGGAGGGTAATGGATTTGCCTATCCGTGAAATTGAAGGAGCTTATTACGACAGTTAATCTCATACCATTTTCAGTCCAAAATCTGACATCGATG
Source organism: Trialeurodes vaporariorum (assembly GCA_011764245.1). Lineage (NCBI taxonomy): Eukaryota > Metazoa > Arthropoda > Insecta > Hemiptera > Aleyrodidae > Trialeurodes > Trialeurodes vaporariorum. Next base: position 36,477,033 of record VMOF01000024.1, read on the forward strand.
GGAACGTTCCGTGTGGTATCTTGTTGTCTGCGGGCTCATGAATACATAGGTTATACTTGATACCTAACTAAGCGAACTTATGAACTGCTATCTATACATACTATTCGTTCATGAGTTGACTGTAATTAGCCTCGTTTATGCGAGAGATCTGAACATGGGTTGAGTCAACCCGAGTTGAGTTTCAACCTGGGTCCAACTTGGATTTGCGCATAAACACCCGTGTATTTGAACTCGAGTTCAAAGGATTTCTTTCTTCTTCTTCACTGTGTTTGTTTACATTTTTGACGAAAATGGCGGCGATGCTTGGTGCGGTACGGACAAGTGCGACCGCATAAGACGCGTGTTTAACCTCGCTCGGATTGGTGACATCGATGCCGCGTGAACCCGGGTTCTGAACTCCGAGGTGTTTATGCGTGAAATCTCAACCCGAGTTCCCCGACTCGACCATAAAGGAAGGAAAGGTAGAGTGGTCACTGTAATGGGAGCTCCGAAACTGCGTTTGGAGTAGAATCGTAGCTTCATGTACACAGCGTCAGAGCGCGCCGCCAGTATTAATTTCCCAGTCTTGAGTGAGAGAGGCCAAGGCGTGTATCAACATCGGCTAGGAGAGCCCGCACGCAGCAAAGCAGGTAGCAAAAGTCATCGAATGCCTTCCGCCTTTTACCTCCTCCCCCTGGCTACGACTTCACACTCAGATTTCCCCCGCACTCAACCCTTTTGTCTCCGACAACGACCGGCTGCATGAACAATTAGACAAAAGACCTCTTTCAAAAGGATATCTCACACATCAAGACTGTCGATTTTTGCAAATTAGCCGCCGCGCGCCGTGCCATGCTCTGCCGCGCCGATGTTAATGCATACAGAACCTGGGACCAAATAATGTTCGGTCCCGAGCGTAACTTACGCACGGTCACATGACCGTGCGTAAGCTCTCTGATTGGTCGAAACCGCACGCAAGATGCACGCAATTCAATGCTCGGGACCTAACATTATTTGGTCCCAGAAATTCGGCTCTCTTTCTCTATGCCCATTAATCACATGTGTTAGAAAAGGATGGATAGAGGGACTATCATATGTCAATCCTTTTCTAATACATGTGATCTAATGGGCAAAGAGAGCTGGCGGTGAATTCCTGACTACGGCTATGAATATTTAGTGTAAGTATTAGGGTGTCCCTCATTTTGAGAATTTTCGAATTTTAACCTCGACCGGACAATTTTAAATGGTGCCGCATCGAGCTTAAAGTTGCGAAGCGGGACTTTCAAATTTTGAATTATCGCGTTTTCCCGCCTTTTCGGGGGGACGTTTGACCCTCGTGCAGGTAACCTAGGGCTTCAAAAATTGTGCGAGTAAGACACTGGCAGCTATACTTTCAGCTAATACAGTTGAATTTATCATTGCAATTTAAAATTTTGTTGGAGCTCCCTCCAAAATTGGGCAAAATCACGTTCGCGCAGCTCGAAACGGTAGATTATCGCGTTTTTTCGCAATTTGAGTGATATATTTGACAACGTTGCAGTGCTCGCAGGACTTTGACATATTGGTAATAGTGACAATTACCAAAGAACTTTCCTAGAATGTAATACGTTTTTGGACAACGTAGTCAAATTTTGACTGCGGCCGCGTCAAAATTGTGAAAAATCACGTTCCCGTAGCTCGAATTGAAAGATTGGCCCTAAATTGCATAATCTCGCCTGTTGACAGGCGTATTTGACAACGTTGCATTGCTCTGAGGGCTTCGATATTTTCAGGATGGACCCTTCCTATACTTTACTTTTAAAATATGACTTGCAATTTTGCATGGACTTTTAAAAAAAGAAATTGAGCATCCGTCAAAATTTTGGAAAATCATGTTTGCGCGAGGCTCGAAATGGTGGATTGACACGTAATTCAGCTTTTTTTCGAGATCATTTGACAACGTTGCAGCGTTTTCAGAGCTTTCAAATTTTCAAGATCAAGACAAGTTTTAATGAATTTCAAGATTTTCAAAATAAGTTTCTGATTATTTACACTTTGATTCCCCTCGCAACTCGTTAAAAACAACAACAAAATTAGGTTTGGTCGTGAACTCGTACGAACTTTATATACTTACATTCAATACCTGCGGCAACAAAGTTGATTAAAATTTCTTTTTCAGGGTTGCTTTTCGGACGTCGGCAGTGGCGTCGCGTGCAATTTGGCAACAAAGTATTCTATCCATTTAAACTCATGTAAAAGATCGAATTCAGGGGGTGCACAGTGCACAAGGAAAATTCGATATATTTAATGAGTTTAAATGGAGCAGTTGCATTGTTGCCAGATGGCACGCGACGCTACTGCGTCGGGGTACTTTTTTCTATACTCACTAACGCACTGCAGTATAAATTGCGTTTGCTCTTCGTCCTTGGCTAAAATTCCATGATAGTCTTCCATGAGTTTGACACCGCGCTCTGCTACATCATTGACTACTCTTATTTTCTTCAAAATATCGAAATTTTTCTTGAAGCATTTGTTTTCTTGAAGAGGCCACTTTCTCGGATCAGTTTGTAAGACATTTTCACACAATTTGAAACGTTTGAAAAATTGTTTGGCTGTAGGTGTGACGAAATTTGAAATTTCTTTCTTTTCATATCCGATATGTTCTGAAACTGGACGCGCTTCGCCGTTTCATCTTCAGCCAAATTTTCCTCGTTAAGTGCCGTAACTATTTTTCTTTTTTCGAAAACCGGTATATTTGCATCAAAAAATGAGAACGCAACCGTTTCCGGCGCTAAATACCATAGGTGATTTTGAAACTTAGAAATGGTTGCGCGAGAAATTGCCGAATCACGAGTTTCGTAATCATCAGTACCTATAGCTTCTTGATAAATAAAAGATCATGAAATGGAGCTTTTATTGCCGACGGCGCCGTAAACCAGGCTCTGATTCCTGTAGATTCAGTTTCACCTCACGCAAATTGAAAAATAACGCTTAAGACGCCATTATTGGATGGCAATTTGGATCCAACGTACAATTTGCTGAGTGTGTTGGCCAACAAGGAAAATTTCAGTTTAATTCCTTAAAATCTTTTTTTTAGGCATAATTATTGAAACATATAATTTTTTGGAATGACAAAAAATGCGCCAAAACAAAAGCCGTTGTGGGTAGGTATAGGTAACCGAAGTTTTCAACGTTAAAATATCATCAGCTGTTGAAAGTTTGAAAGCTCTGAAAACGCTACAACGTTGTCAAATGATCTCGAAAAAAAGCTGAATTACGCGTCAATCCACCATTTCGAGCCTCGCGCAAACGTGATTTTCCAAAATTTTGACGGATGCTCAAATTTTTTTTTAAAATTTCATGCAAAATTGCAAGTCATATTTTAAAAGTAAAGTATAGGAAGGGTCCATCCTGAAAATATCGAAGCCCTCAGAGCAATGCAACGTTGTCAAATACGCCTGTCAACAGGCGAGATTATGCAATTTAGGGCCAATCTTTCAATTCGAGCTACGGGAACGTGATTTTTCACAATTTTGACGCGGCCGCAGTCAAAATTTGACTACGTTGTCCAAAAACGTATTACATTCTAGGAAAGTACTTTGGTAATTGTCACTATTACCAATATGTCAAAGTCCTGCGAGCACTGCAACGTTGTCAAATATATCACTCAAATTGCGAAAAAACGCGATAATCTACCGTTTCGAGCTGCGCGAACGTGATTTTGCCCAATTTTGGAGGGAGCTCCAACAAAATTTTAAATTGCAATGATAAATTCAACTGTATTAGCTGAAAGTATAGCTGCCAGTGTCTTACTCGCACAATTTTTGAAGCCCTAGGTTACCTGCACGAGGGTCAAACGTCCCCCCGAAAAGGCGGGAAAACGCGATAATTCAAAATTTGAAAGTCCCGCTTCGCAACTTTAAGCTCGATGCGGCACCATTTAAAATTGTCCGGTCGAGGTTAAACTTTTTGGGGGGTGTTTTCTACCTAAAAGGAACAACTTTGGGGGGTGAGACGGTTAAAATTCGAAAATTCCCGAAATAAGGGACACCCCAGTAAGTATGCCTCTGTAATAATTTTCACTTTTAATCATGAGCCCGTGAAGCAGAGTTAGGCAAATTGGACTCCATTTTGACTCCAATGGACTCCAGATGCTTTTGATTTCTTCCGATTGAACACGATCGCACCCCATAAAAAACCGATTCAAAATAAAGCTCGCTCACTGACCACTGACGAGCCCCAAATTATGGCGATTGTCGATTAGTCGGAACCAAGTTATTGATCTTTTCAATTAAAATTCGGCAACTCAAAGAACCGGCGATGAAGTCGCTCCTTGTCATTGGCATTGAATGGCTTTCAAACTCGAAGTTGGAACAAACATTTGGGGATATGAACGAACGAACGTAAGCGGCTCTTGTAAGGGGATATAAGGGGGTCCCCTGTCCCCTCCTCTCCCCCCTCCACTTTCTTGAGGACGCGGGAATTAAATGTTCAAGAAAAAGAGCAAAAAACAGTGTCTGATGAGCCGAAAAACGGGTCAACGGTTTTTTTAGCCCTCCCCCTCCCCACTTTTTGATCCCACATGTCAGCCATGTCTACGAACAAATTGCGTCAGATTATAGTCACCTTATCACTTAATAGAGTGACACGAGTCTTCAACTCTGAGGAATGCTCCTACCAAAGCACAGCACCCACCCCCCCCCCCTCCCGGCCAGTCAAATATTTTTACAAGGAAGCGGAAAATGCGCATTTTTCACAGGAAGGACATAATTGCACTCGAGCCAGACTTTTTGCTGGGATTCTCGGGATTTTGAAGATTCCGCGTCACTGGTCACTGAACTTCTTCAGGCAGGAATTGAAATGAGAGTTTTGAGTATGAGGTATATCAAAATAATAAAAAAGCTTTGTTGACTGAAAATGTCACAGTGGCATCACCTACACAATAACAGATCCTTTCTCAAGCAGGTTAGCGGAAACAAAAGAAGGAACGAGGGGCAGAGGCAGGGACGGGCCCCAGCGGTTGGCCGAGAGGCGAGTTCACAGGAATATGAGGGGTTGAATGTGTGAGTGTGTTACCGAAGTATTGAAATGCCGCTGTGTGCGTATCGTGTACACAGCCGGGGAGTTGATGGTGTGAGTGAGTCCGACACTGTCGGAGTGCCGCTGTGTGCGTATTGTGTACACAGTGGAGCAGTTGAGAGAGCTAGGGATGTACACACTCACCGACGCTCTCATAGCGCTGGTGTCGCTGCGCTCTCAAACACCGTTTCGTTTTATAACATTGAGTGACCACTCTACCTATTCTTCCTTTATGGACTCGACTCGGGTTTGAATCGGGGTCGAGTCGAACCCGAGTTCAGCGAGATCCGAAGTGTTTATGCGAGCATCTCAACTCGGGTTCTAGAACCCAGGTTGAGATGCTCGCATAAACGAGGCTATTGAATCGACCGGCATCATGTAGAATCACTTAAAGAAGCGGACCCTTTCTGCATCACTCAAAGCAACTGCTGCGAAGGCGTTTAAGTGCCTGCAATGTGTTCAGGTAGAAGGTAGACCTTGTGGCTTGCCGTTTAGTTTTTGCCGCTTTTCACCTTTCGGTGGAAATTTTTTTGTTAATGGCGTTGAAATTACGGTTTTTTTACAGATCTGCTGCATTTTGTACATATTCAATGTCATTTTTCGATTCACCGTTGATGGTTTCACCGGTAGCTCAAAAGATAACATTATTGCGCAATTCAGTTCAGTAAGTCGGGTATGACCGTTGTGCGTAAAAATGGTGTGACCTTTAAGAGGATTCCAGGGTCGATTAGTTCGAACCGTGGACACACCACATCGCGCTGCTCAAAAAGTCAATAGTTTTTGGCTGAAATTGACGACTTTACGCTAGAAGCACAAATTTAAGGATTGTCAGCACCTGCGAGCATACTTCAGGAAGATACCCTGAAAGTTGCAAGCTGAAACACTCAAATATAAAGCCGGAAATGATGAAATACGAATTTCTTCAATTTCTTTTGTTGTTATCATGCAATATATACTTTCAGTAGCATTCGATATAATCCAGATAAATAATTTCCATGCTTCAAAAACCATTTTGTATCCAAGATAAAACTATTTTCAGGGTAGGTAAAAGGCAGAGATGCAAACCGTTCCTGAATTTAGAACCGGTCCCAGTTCCGGTTCCAAATCATCTGATAAATTTAGAACCTATGTTCTAGCAAGGGTCTGTTACCGGTTCCGGTTCTAGAACCGGTTCTTTTTTTTTCTTTATTTTTCCTCAGTGTACTGCTTTCAAGCAGAAAAAAACTTTAGGGCTTTTGCAGTGAATAAGATTTATTGCGTTTTGTATCATTCCGCATGAAAATAACACGAGAAAAGTTTTGATTCTTGCAATTTGAAGATGAAGTTTAGGCGGAAGTAAACTTACACCAAAATGTATCCCAAGCATGTTTCCAAAATTCTTTTTGAAAAAGTAAGGTTTATGAAAAATGGAAAATCGTGCAAAACGGCAATTTTGGATCACGGTGAACATAAGAGCTGAAAGTGAATCGAATTTCAGGAACCTATTCGGAACCGGTTCCATTTGCGGTTCTCAGACTTTAAATTCAGGTTCCGGATCTGACGTGACCGAAGATCCAGGTTCCGATTCTGGTTCCGGTTCCGCCAAAAAGTATGGTTCTCCCGGTTCTCGGGTTCCGGTTCCGGTTCGCATCCTTGGTAAAAGGTGAAGGTTTCTAAGAAGTAGCAATTTCGCTCATGTTCCATCAGAGGTGGTTCGTGCAATTTGGCAACTATGCTTGTGTGCCATTTAAGCCTATAAGCAAAAGTATCGATATCTTGAAGGTGCAATCGCATCCCATGAAGATTGATTTTTTGACCTAGGTTTAAATGGAGAGAATACTTTGTTGCCACATAGCACGAGCCGCCACTGTCATGCTCTGTAAAGATTGCGATTCGCACAAAAAGGAAATACGGAATATCTAGAGGCGCTCAAAATCCCACAACTGTTTTCTTAGTTCATCTATTATCTATGAGCGTATAGGGTATCGGACTTGAGTGCTTAAGCACGGCATGAAAGCATAACTGACCTATCAATAGCGTTGTCTAGGTGAGACAATCAAATCCAAGGCTGCCGTTTCGCGGATTACCCGCGCATTTTTTCCATTTAACTCAATGGAGTTTTTTTTTAATTTCCCGCCAAACGTTGCAACACTGATGATATCAGGCAACGCTGCGGGCTGATGGTGCTCCAGATCTAGGCGTTGAGCAACTTGAAGGAAGCGGGGGCGGTGGGGGAGGACCGCCAAATCAAACTGTGAGACGCGCGCGCGACTATCAAACGGCGCTGCGGACGCCCGCCAATCCAACAAGTCAAGAATTAAAGTTGCTTGAACCAAGCTCCAAAGCTCCGCAAGTTCATAATGGACACAACAAAAAGAATAATAATTATTCATTATTCCCGCCGCGCCGCGTCGCGGCTGCCAGTTGTCCAGGCGCACAGTGGAGTGAGTCAATAGGACAGGGCGGACATGACGCAGTGACTTTAAATGCGTTTATCTTTGTTAAATACGCAACGCAAGAGTTTGAAAGGAGTTCCATCGGTTTGATTGTAAAGTTTCCTACAAGAATCACCCTTTACAATTCGTTTTTTAACTGAAGAAACGTTCAAATTTGCGTTTTTAGTCAAATATTGCATGACCGGCTCCTCGCATTGACTCGCTCAGCTGTGCGGCGCGGAGTCGCCCTTCACTTTAATGGTAAAGTTTACAATTAGTGGACTCTGAACTAAAACTTGAAAGGGCCCTGCTGATCGCGCTTATGGGGCTCATGGGAATGGCCGGTGAACACTGCGAACACTTAGCCGCCAACTGACCTTTGATCTAGTGTCGAGATTACAAAAAAAAAGAAAAAAAGAAAGAAAAAAGCGGGCGGTAATATTAACCACTTTAAATTTCGATCCCCAGACCCAGCCCTAGGCCTCCCACCCCCGCTGCATGACTGCAAACACGTCAAAAACAAAAAAAAAAGACATTATCTTATTCTTTCACTCGCCATGACCATTGAGTGCCTTATATGTGTTTGTTTATTTATTCTTTCAACACCTGCTGATCTGACAAGTTTGATTTGAGAATAGATCTCAAAATGCGTTAATGTTTACGATGTATTATGTTTCATAGTGAACCGCGCTCAACGGTCACTGTTTTAAAGGCTATTTTTTTTTTTTTTTTTTTTTTTTTTTTTTTTTTTTTTTTTTTACTTGGATGGGAAAAGATCCATATCAGTAATTTTCATGCAAAAGTGTAGTGTAGAAGCCGTATTTACTTGATAATCTATATAAATAAAATCGAAAAGTAAAAGTGTGTTTGCTCTCGATCTCGAAAACTTTCGGCCCGATTTCGTTCATTAACGTGTTAAACGAAAGCTCCAGTGCTCTATTTTTCTACAAAAATCCGAAAATTATCGATTTTGGCAAAGGGGGGCGCTGAGGTCCAAAATAAGACGGCACCCCGTGTTAATTGTATATCTATATTTATAGATTTTTTGAAGAAAGTTTGTTCGCTCCTAATCTCGAAAACTACTCGACCGATTTAGACCGTTCTTTTATCAGATGAAAGCTTGAGTCTTCGACATTTGCAGCAATAAACGAAACTTTTTGGTTTCAGCCACAGGGCGCTGCCAAGCCCCCAGAAAGGTCACGTTCCATGTAATTTGTATACCTATATATATCGGGTTTTTTCAAAAAGTTTGTCCGCTCTAAATCTCGAGTTCTACCAGTCCGATTAAGTTCGTTTTTTCACTGGAAGAAATTTTAGTAGTGTAGATGTGCACAAAAATACGAAAGCTTCAAAAGTTCTAAAAGGGGCGCTCCCAGGCCCCCAAAAAGGCACGCCCATAAGAAAGCATATAGGAAAAAAACTCGACTGTTCGAGCGGTCTATGTGATGTACGGGGTGTTCCAGAAAATCGATACCTCCCTGACTTCTCTGCGAACGGTCGTGCGTATCCAAAACTCTGATTCACAGCCGATCATTTCGATCCAATCACTTAACTCTGACGTAAGTGGCAGTGGAGGGGGGGGGGGTATCCCACAGCCTCAGCTACCCATTTTGGTGTCCATATCAACACGCAGAGAGCGGCGAGCATATAGTAAATTCAATAATATAGATATGAACCTAGGTATAGTACTGTTTAGACGATTTTTATCCAAAATGGTTGTTTTTCGAATTATTTATTTGCTTAAAACGATTAAATAGATTTATTTTAACTATATGCAAACAAATTTCGATACAAACTTGGATTCGATTGGACCGTTTGGTCGAGAGCTAAAATGTATCTGAAGCAAACGGACAGGACCTTTTTCAATAATGTAGGTAACTTTTGAAATCAGGGGGTAGTGCAGTGCAAATATAAGAAGAAGACTCAAATGATGTATTTTTTGTTCTTGAAAATAGAAAATCAAACTATAAGTCATTTTTGGAGGACCCTGTATCAAAAAAGGTTGAATAGTTGCAGAGCGTTCAATGTTAGATTTGGACAGGCCGCAATAAAACCGTCAAAACGAGGATCTATATGGTGGTGTGAAAGCAATTCCTGAATAAGCGAGGTCTCTCCCTGTAGGGATATTTCTTCACGGTTTAATGTGGGGCTTCAAAAATGTTGGTGAGGGCCACGTGACGGGCCTTTGAGTGGTGATCAGGTACTAATAGGTTCGGCTTCGGCAGCCAACGCGTCTCTTTTGTTTATTGACTTACAAGGTTTTCCGATCTAAAAGAGAGTGTTATACTTGCTCTCTTGAATAGATGCCGGCCACTCTTTTAGATATATGATTGATTCGTTGACTGCGGACTTCTGATTGAAATGCATTTCTCAAAATTCCTCCTTGCGAGGTTCATTTATTTACCTCAAAACTTATGATTCCTCAAAAACAGAGAATCTTCAAAATAACGGACAAAAGATACGCGTGATGGCACGACTCGCGTCGCCTACGTCCGTGAAGTACTCCCCCCAACATTGAATTTTTTCAATTTGTTTTTGCTCAAAAATTTGCTATCGATTTGCTATTCCTTGCTATACCTTTCAAAATTTTGCTATCCCCACCCAAATTTTACTACAGTAAATTTTTGTTGGGGGGGAGGGGGGGCAGCATCACGCCAGCCCCCCAACCTCGAGCTACGGACTTCCGGAATGACTCAAAAAATTCCTCTCACTTGCTATTTTTTGGCGTCTTTTTCAGAATTTTTGCTATCCCTCAATTTCCCATAAATGGCCTAGCACGAGGTGGGGGCTAGCGTGATGTTGCCCCCCCCCACCTTTGGTGGCCATTTTTGGGAAATTGAGGGGGAAAGCAAACATTCTGAAAAAGACGCAAAAAAATAGCAAGTGAGAGGAATTTTTTGAGCCATTCCGGAAGTCCGTAGCTCGAGGTTGGGGGGCTGGCGTGATGCTGCCCCCCAAACAAAAATTGATTGTAGCAACATTTGGGTGAGGATAGCAAAATTTTGAAAGGTATGGCAAAGGATAGAAAATCGATAGCAAATTTTTGAGCAAAAAAAAATTGAGAAAAATCAATGTTGGGGGCCAACTTCACGGACGTTGCGTAGCTAGCCAAAATTCACTTGCAGGACGAGTGGTCAGGGGTCCAGGGGGCGGAGCCCCCTGGCTAGACGTGAGAGCGAGCGAAGCGAGCATCGAACGGCTAGTGAGTCAATAAATTCATGATCGTGTAAAAGTGTAGTAAACCGGTCGCTTGGGTCAGGATAACAACGGATTGACGCAATCGAATGAAAAGTTTTTGTGCTGTGTGCATCAATCGTCTATGAATTGAATATGCCATTGTTACATTTATTTTTTGATATGGAAGAATCTTTCTCCAAATAAAAAGTCGTTAAATCTTAAGACTTATCTAACATTTACCACGCCGAAGTTTACCAGAAAAACTCTTAGAAGAAAAACTACTGAGATTTCTTTAGTTTTGCATTTCACAAAAAAAAACAAAAAAACAAAAATCACGCCTTTGCAGGCTTTTGAAGAGACTATAGTCTCTACACTGTAATAGAGAGATACATATGTATGCTTTATTTTAGTTAACCTGTGCCGTCTCTTTTACAAACGAAAGGAGCGACAGCAGATAGTCCATAAAATATACAACCAAGCACGGAGATCATCTCAAGCACAATCAGCGAAGGTCACCACTCATTTAATTTGACCCGCTCGCGAGCTCCATCATAGGTTTAGCGCCAATAGCGTCTAATGGCGTCTCGCGCAATCGCCGAAAAAGCAAAGTTTCGTACTCAGTCATTTAATGTAGTGTAGATTTTATGAACTGACTTACATAATATACGTTACAATACATTACTATAAAGTGAATATACGAACAATATAAGAATGCGACCGAAATGGTCCTGAAGCTAGCTGCCGAGAACGGCAGAGTTGCCAGATAGTCACTGTTTTAGTGTTGACGTCACCGAACCTTGAAACCGGTATCCGATTGGTCTATTTTTAATTCACCCGCTGCTTGAACTCGAGTGTGATTGGCTTTATTTAAATTATCCACACGGAAAAAAAGTACGGTGAAAATAATCATATACGGATACCTGATTTTGGCACCTGCTAGATGTTATGGTAATGTTAACCAGAAGTATACTATGTTTTGACTAGGTACTAGGTGATGTTACCTGATTACATGTCGAATTTACTCAAAGTATCGGTAAATGTACCATACTTCTGGTCAAGTTTACCATAACATCTAGCAGGTGCCAAAATCAGGTATCCGTATGGTTATTTTCACTAATCTTTTTTTTCCGTGCACTCGTTGGACAAAAGTCTGATTTATGATTGGTCCATTTGAAAAACTCGCTCTTCACAAAAATTGTCATGATTCTTAACCCTCTAAGGGCCAGGGGGGTGATCACGGAGGATCGGATCGTTTTGGTATTGTTATCGTTATCGTTTGCATTAAATCAAATGGGCTTGCTTCTGCACAACTTGATCACGCAGGTGATCCCCTCCTCACCTCTTAATTCCTACTTCAAACGATCGAGATTACGACAGCCTCCGACTCATCGCTTCCTTTCGTCCGTTCCAATCGTTACGAGGGGCTCAAAACGATTCGATCAGTTGAGCCACCCATAAGATTACATGTAAACGATAACGATAATGATACCAAAACGATCCGATCCTCTGTGATCACCCCCCAGGTTAGTACAAAAGGAAGCCTCTCTTCCGTTTATTTAGGGACGGTAGTTAACTGTTCGTACTCGGGGGAGTTAGAATTGCCTATACGACGCATTGAAGGCGCCCTAAGAAGCCTTATCTTGCTAGTGTTTCCATCGATAATCGCAGATTATACGGAATGAAGTCCGAAAGAATGTAAAATAGACCAGAGGAGAAAAACTAGAGTTCGGGCTTGGCCCACGAAGGGTTAGCAGTTAAAATTTAGATGAAGCTGCAGTAAACTTAATTACAGTTGATTGCTGGTCCAGCAAAAATATTACGAATCTCGCAAAATTTATTGCTGTTTCAGCAATGGGGCTCTCGTAAACTTTTGCTACAAGGGGTTGAAGAGTGGATTCTTGCATAAAAACCTGTAAAAGTGACGATGAGTACACTAAAAAATCACGAAATTCACTCTCAGAATCGAGCTTAATGGCGGTTCGACGCAGGTATCATGGGAGATTCCTATCTAAATTGAGACATATCTCTGTGTTTCCGTAGAGAAAGTGACATAATAGACAGGAATCTCCCATGATACCTGCGTCGAACCGCCATCACCATCTTGCCATTAAAGTAGTTATGTAGGTTTATTACTAAATTTTAAACTTTCTCAGTGTGATTTTCGTGATTTTCGCTGGTTTTAACATCAGAATGGACTATTCATTTGCTCACAGCAAAAGTTTGCAAGAGCCCCATTATAAATATTACGATTTCAGCGATGCACTTGCAAGCCGGGTTTTCAGCAAAACTTTGATATTTCAACAATATTTTTTTTTTCAGTGTGAGTGAAATAATGCATTTTAGTTCTTGAATTAATGAGTCATATAATATGGTTTTAGCGAGAAAATAGCAACACAAAAATGTTTTTAAAAAAGTAAATAAAAAAAAAAAAAACGAAACAAAACGAAACAAAAAAACCTTATTTATTCCTCGCCCAGAAAAAGCTATGTTTCGACCCATCGTGCGGCGCGGCGCTTCGTCTGCTTCCGCTGACTTCACGCCACTGCTACACATAGTAGACCGAGTCAATCCAGTAGTGCTGTAACCTTTTCGTGTAAATCAATTTGAATGTTGTTTCTCTTGTTATCGATTGAAAAAAAGATTGACGAAATTCAAAAATAGGCCTTATATTTAGATTTATTCCGGGAATAACTCCGTTTTGCAGCTAGCTTGATCGATTTGAATTAAGTTTCTGTGGAACATGCGCATGTGATCGAAACGAATTTTGGGACTCTCAGGCTGACCCTCTAAAATAATCAAAAACATTTCCCCATTGACATAAAATCTTTTTTTAAATCTCTGCAAAACGTTTATGCATATCAAAAATGGGGCTCTTGCAAACTTTTGCTCTGGGCAAATGAACAGTCCAGTCTGATAAAAAAAAAACCAGCGAAAATTACGAAAATCGCACTAGGAAAGTCTAAAATTCAGTAATAAACTCACATAATTGCTATACCGTCAAGTTCGTAATGACATGGTGGTTCTACGCAGGTATCATGGGAGATTCCTGTCTAACTTGTCACTTTCTCCTCGGAAACACAGAGATATATATCTCAATTTAGATAGAAATCTCCCATGATACTTGCGTCTTTCCACCATTAAGCCCAATTCCGAGATTGAACTTCGTGATTTTTTAGTGTACTCATCGTCATTCTTACAGGTTTTGATGCAAGAATCAACGCTTCAATCCTCTGTAGCAAAAGTTTGCAAGAGCCCCATTGCAAGACGTATTATTGTTTTTTTTTCCCCAATCATTTAGGCTTTATCATATGGACCAATGGCGTAGCAGGAAATATGGAAACGCAGCAATTGGTCAATTTAAACCCATGCAAAATATCGATTCGAGGGAGTGAACTGTGCACCTGCAATTGTTCGACCTTTTTCATACGTTTAAATGGACATAGTGCAGCGTTGCCAAATTGCCCGTGACTTACTAATAGACTTTTAATATTACGGCAAGAAATATTCAAATACAGGTAACTACTGCTCTAAAACTTTGACTTTAAGTAACATACGACTACTAAATGGAAACCCTATTGGTAACTTTCGTTTTTCGCTTCTCCAAAACGTACTTACATCAGAGCATTCATCACTCATCAGTATCAAAGTTTAGAGAATGAACCACGGTACGAATTGCAAAACTCCAATTTTAAAGACTTGGCAACAGGGCTCAGGCATTTATTGGAGCTTTCCTGGTCCATTTAAAAAAAAATTGAACTTCGCCGAACTTAAGACTGCTTAGCAAGTGGAAGGCAGTGAGTGGTAGGGGTTGGTCGGAAGAGTTGCGGTTGATAGGTATATGGAGGGGGGCTAGGGAGGTCTCTCTCTCTCTCTCTCTCTCTCTCTCTCTCTCTCTCTCTCTCTCTCTCTCTCTCTCTCTCTCTCTCTCTCTCTCTCTCTCTCTCTCTCTCTCTCTCTCTCTCCTCTCTCTCTCTCTCTCCTCTCTCTCTCTCTCTCTCTCTTTCTCTTATGCAAGGATTAGTTTACATCACTTAACGAGAGCGCATTGTTAACCGTTATTCGCGCTTTGGAGAATCTTAGCGAGGTGATTGGACTTGCGGAGCGGGAATGGAGCTTGGAGCGCGTTGTCTGACACCACACGCAGCTCGGCTGCGCACTGCGCAAATGCGCATACTGTTTGAATAACATCAATAGACGGTTTTAGTGGTGACTAGAGTGCCTGTTTATGAAAGAGTCTCGCCGTACGAGGTTCCCTGGTTCCATCTCTGATTGGCTGCTGAAAACTAAAGAGGAAGAAGGAGTGTGTGGATCGAGCCTGGAGGCACGCCTCTTGTTTACATTTTCATGGAACCATCTTCCCCGCCAACCAACTTTGAGGAAACTTTCGGCATTAATAGCTATGACTGGTTAAATTTTCTATTGAAATTGATTTAAATATGTTCAGAACAGAATAAAATTCACGCATTACTCTTCACTGTAGATTAAAACAGGTAGTAAAGCCAACGGGAATTGAAGGTTAGGTTGACCTGACAAAGATTACTTACACACGTGTATACATGTATAAGTAATCTTTGGCGGGAAGATCGTTGGATAAAAATGTAGACAAGAGTCGGGTCTCCAGGCTCTTCAGACCTTTTCTTCTCTTTCACTTCCGTTCAAGTGTCTTGACTCTTTCATATAGATACAGGGACTCCAGCAGTGACGTGTCAAACGAATCATTCCGCCAATCAGAATCTAACGCAGCCGTAGTCTTATCGCATATCTGTTATAAGCTATCTGTAGATGGTCAAAACTCAAAAGTATAGTTAGTCTCATGGTCCGAATAAACTGCCAAGTCGAACATTTGATGATGGGTTAATGTAGCACTTTGCTGCCACTTTACAAGAATTGGGGCCTTGCCAGAATAACAAACTCACAAGCGAAAACAGCACACTATGATCAGGGATCGTCAAGAAGTACCGACAATTCCAAAGTAAATTTCACATCCATTTATCATTTATAAAGTTGCAAGACCAACTTTATTTAGTCACAGAGAATATTTTAAACCAGTAATTTAAACCTCCAGAAATGATACTGAAAAGTTTCAAGGAATGCTTGAAAGGGCGGAGACAATAATTTTTAATGACTTTTCTTCACTGATATTTGGCCAAGTTTTTTTTTTCGACTTCAGACTTTAGTGCATGCAGCGTTTCAAAACAGGGCGCGCAAAAATAAAGGTCGTAACGCCTAAATCCCCCCCCCACTTTTATAAATGGAGAAGAGCTCAAGAAAAGTGAGAAGCAAAAAAAAAAAGAGAGGTTAGCACATTTTCTCGTGCTCTCCCATTTTTGAACCCACGGACCACCACTGTTTTAGAAAATCCAGGGGGAGAAATAGCTATAAATATCACAAAAACCCATTTTCGTTTTTAACCCTTTATTGCGCGATTTTTTTTTTTTTTTTTTTTTCGAAAACATGATTTTTTAATTGATTTTGATTCAAAATGAAAGGGGACAATAGTAAAAAAATTCCTAGCATTAATTCTTGCTCCTAAGAGATCTGCAAAGTACTAAATTTAACATGGGTCAGTATATAGGGAGAAAATCAAGGTCAAACAATTAAATATGTTTACTAATGCTCAGATGGCGCCCAGCGTGGGGCCTTGCTTTTTCAGACTTCAGTGAAAAATCGAAACTTTTCCTCGATATGTGCCGGAGGGATGACGACATGGAAAAAAATTATATTTCAACTTTAAGAGTTCAAAATAGAGGAAATATATTATGTGCCTCAGGGGTGCCACGGCGTAGTTAAGGGGCCGAAGGAAAGGGGGAAATCGCGTTTAAAGATTATTCTTTCTCATAGAATCATTGTACTATGACCTGCAAAAGAAAGGACCCCCTTTGAAATTTTTACTTTTTTTTAAATCTCAGCAACCTTTAAACAAGTTTGAAACTTTCAAGTGTTTAAGAACCAAGCAGAGGGTAATTTTAAAGTACATCATGAAAAATTAAACATTCTATTGAAAACAACGGAAAATTTTAACAGTGAGAATTTCCATCAGGAGACTTTTTTTCGCAAACCATGGTACGCATTTCCATCCATACCAAAACTGATTGTCTTATGCTCCCTCTACTCAATTAACACTTTCGTATATACCATATTAAATGACCATGAAAACTTAAATTTTGATTTTTGTGACGCATTTATCGTTTTTTTATTGGACTCTTCATTCACTAACGACTCAATGTTGCGAAATTGCACTCATAGGCCAATCTTAAATGGAGCGACTAAAACCGGCAACAGGTATTTTAACGTACGCGCGAGTGTCCATTTAGTGCACCGCTGCCCGGCACACCATACCTCGCACCGATCGCGTATATAGTAATCAGTCCGCGATTATATTTTTTGAGAGCGATTTTGGCTCATTAATTAGACCGGGGTTTCATTTTTTGAGTCAGAAAAAGGATCGTTTACGGACATCAATTGCATTGCTCCGCGCCGCGCCGGGCCGGGCGCCCGCGTTGCTTTGCGGACGCCCGGGCCCGTTCGCCATCGAGATCAACCCAAATGAGTTCAATTATTTCGCGATTCTTTGAGTTCCATTCGATCCACCGGGCCCCGGCCCGAGCAATCCACGCGCACGCTGCGCGCTCGGTCAGCCGAGTCAAGTCAAGGCCTAATCTCTCCCAATTTTTCGATTAAATCTGCCTGATACTTGAATTCAATGCAAGAGGTCGCTGATTAGTGATTACCGTATTCTTCAAAATAAAAGAAGAATAAGCTCCACAGTGTCCAGTATTTTTACTCATAATAAATTTTAACGACCCGTTCCACTTTCATAATTTCGTATAAGTATGTCTCGTCGTAAATTTTATCTGATCTACCGCTAAAAACAGATTTATAATAATTGGTGAACATCGCGCGTAATTGAACGACAAAAATATTCTCTCTCTCTCTCTCTCTCTCTCTCTCTCTCTCTCTCTCTCTCTCTCTCCTCCTCCTCCTCTCTCCCCCTCTCCCTCTCTCTCTTGATAAAAAAATAAAATCGAAGAAATATTAATGTACTTTCATCGTTTGAAGTGTCCTTGTGTCCATAAATGCATTGATTCATTAACGGTGCCACTTTTGGTGGTGACGGGTAATTGGTGGTCAATGAATGTTTGCCCTTACCCTCACTTTATTCCTTGTATTTTTCCCCCACTTTTTTCACACTATTTACCTTTCTCCTTTTTGGATCATACTTTTACAGCGATTGCAGACTGATGAATATTAAATAATAATTGATCCGTTCGTGGCACGTAAAGTATAATTGCTTGCCTCCTCACAAAATACTCAGATAGCTGTCGTTACTGCTTGCTATTGCTATCCGCATCATTATTTTCTGGTCTAAAGAAATAAAAATGAACAGTTTTTGCATCAAGAAGAGGAAAAAATTCTTCTATTTTCAAGATTGTGGTGCACGACTGCACGCGCTTTTGAGTTCTGAACAAATTGCGGAATGATTGATATTGAACTAGAAATTAACCGAATTTTTCGGCGATGTCTTTTTATTAATATCATGGTAGCAAGTATGGATCAAGGGCAGAAACCATAAATTTTACTGATCAATTACAGTTTTTCAGGGGCATTGATAGCTTTCTCTAGGTCCCGGGGAAAATATTTTTGGTTTGTCACTTACAGAAAAAACAAAAAAAAAACCTTTATTTTGCACCGACCAAATCTTTTGTAGAAAAAAGACTCAGTAAAAGACTTTTAGTTGAGCAAATACCAAACCTGTTGCGCGTCTCACCAAATCTTTAGTCTACTCTAATCAAGATTTTTCGCGACGCATTTTCTTTTCCTTTTTTCCTCCTGTGGAGCTTTGTGGATTTGGATACTCTTCGCAACCCTCTCAGCACCCGTCCTATTTTACAGGGCCTTGTAAACCAGGGACAAATAGAGACGGGGCACTACGCTAAAATACATAGGGGAGATTTGAGGCACACTGAATTTTCGGGGATTCAACAGAATAACATGTGAAACATCAGTCAACACCTTTTGATGTCGCATGGTGTTGAACGGTGATATTCGGAAAATACGGATGGATGGGCGGGAAGTGAGGAGGAGGGTGCTCACCATTCAACACCATGCGACGTTGAATGTTGTTTTGTTGAATCCGCGAGAATTCTGAGTGCCTCTGCTGCAGCCAGTTAGTGCTCAGTCTCTATTTGTCTCTGTTGTAAACCAACGAGTGATACATTTATCTAGAGTGGCTGTCTAATTGGTACCCTAATGCGTAACCATACCAACGAGGGGTTTTAGATTGTTTTAAGGTGTAATTTTGCTAATTTATTCCTACTTATTTTGATGCGACGCACGGTGAATTGGGACCAGTGTCGTCACGTGTCATCTGGCAACAAGGTGACTCTTTTATTTAAACTCATTTAATAGATCGAATTTTCCTTGTGTTCTGTGCACCCCCTGAATTCGACCTTTTACATGAGTTTAAATGGATAGAATGCAGTGTTGCCGAATCGCACGTGAAACCACTGATCGGAACGTCCTTTGATCCACTGTGCACCGCACCAAAATACAAACGCTGAGAAAAAAGTGGCTGTTAATACTGAAAGAAAAAAATCATAGTTGTCTTTCCTCTTATTTCAATCATAAGACCTATCGTTGCAATAGTTAGAACGCTTAAATCGACACGAATTCCTGGTATCTTTGTGGGAAATAAAGTGCGATAATATATTATCAGAACACATTCATTGGAACAATCGAAAAATTTTCTCAGTGAATGAATAAATGGACAAAACTACACCGCGTAAGCCCAACCTAAAAATCCTCTCAATGGTGGTTATACGCAGGTTACCCACAGCCACTCTAAACAAGCAATCGATGAGATGAAATCCACCACATACAGCAGATGAGCCAACCATTGCTTGTTCAGTTGATGCTCTGTTCGTTAAACTGCACAGTTATTTGAGGATGGATGCTGTGTCATCCGTTGACCAATTTCAGTCAATAAAATCAATAAAGCCTGTTTTTTGAAGTGTTTTGGTCAAGTTTGTGTTAGACGAATGTATAGCTCGTTGATGGTGTAAAACTATCACTCAAAGGTAAACGTTTCAGTTGTTCAGTTCTTGGGGGGGGGGGGGGATCTACGTACTTCCGGTTCTCTAAGTAGTTGAAAAAAATTAGGTCGTCATTTTTTCTGACACTTGACCTGGCATCGCTGCCCGTGCACTATGTTCCGCGCTGAGCATCGTGACGCGCGATGGCGACGCGACGCGACTACAGCCTAAGCTGCTCTTCACTTTGCAAGTCTCGAGGAACGCCTCTCTTAAGTAACGTTTTGTAATCGAATCTTAACTTTCGTTACACTTCTGAGTTCCGTTTCTATGTTCCTTTTTCTTTTTCTTTTTTTGTTATTTGAACTTAAGCTATGCGCGCCTTAGCGCCAGGAGTTTTCAAGCGAGACAGACAGAGAGAGAGAGAGAGAGAGAGAGAGGAGAGAGAGAGAGAGAGAGAGAGAGAGAGAGAGAGAGAGAGAGAGAGAGGGAGAACATGCCACACGAAAGAGGCGCGTATTCAAACTCTTATATGCTCACAAGTAAACGCGTAACAGTAGCGCAAACACGGCCCGGCCGTTGCCACTGCACCACTAAGCACCGCCGCGCCGCGATTGCACAATCGCAGGTCCCGTAGAACAAATACAAGCTTAGCGTATCATGTTTTCATTTAAAATATTATCCTCTCTTTATTATTAAACTCATACACGAACTCACACTAGCGGATCCAGGGAATCGCCCTTCTCTCTCTTTTTCCATTTGAAACGCATGTGTTAAAAAAGGATGAGAAGAGGGGGCGACAGTCACGTGACTGTCCGTAGTCTATCCTTTTCTAATATACAGGCTCGAATGGGAGAAAGAGAGAGAAAGGCATCAGATTCCTGGATCCGCCAATGCGAACTCACGCGCAACAAAAGGCACAAGGCTTCCATTGCGCTATAGCCTGTCATAGGTCAGTTGCTTTCTGACTAGACATGAAGAGATTACCTCAGAAATGCCGCTTAAACCTTTCATAAAATGGTTAACACCCTGGTTTAATCCGATTTGATGGGGGGGGGGGGATCAACTTGATCCTGAAACTGTAGTTTAGTCCTTTTTTTTCTTTTTTTTTTCATACATATACAGTGCATCATGTGGAAGATTATACGCACAATTAAGTTGACCTTAATGATGCTTAAATGGGGATCTTGCAAACTTTTGCTGCAGATAATAGAAAAATTGATTCTTGCATGAAAACCTGTAAAAATGACGATCAGTACATTAAAAAATCACAAAATATCTCTCAGAATCGGGCTTAAGAAAGGAGCTACGCAAGTATCAAGGGAGATTCCTATCTAATTTGAGACATATCCCGCTGTGTTTCCGAGGAGAAAATGACAATTTAGATAGGAATCTCCCATGATACAGCCTGTGTAGCTTCGCTGTAAAGATCGTGCTGTTACAGCTGTTTCCTAAGTTTCTTGCTGAATTTTAGACTTTCATAGTATGATTTTCGTGATTTTTGCTGGTTTTGTCTCCATATTTTACTATCCATTTTGCCTATACCAAAAGTTTGCAAGAGCCCTATCAGTCTTCGGGTTCAAGATGAATTTGTTTGAAAGAATCGCGGAATGGCGTCCAGGCCGGTGGATCAAAGGGGTCTAGGAACTTGTAGTTATCTAACTCTAATGTCCTTTTTAAAAATGTAGGTCTCTTAGAAGATGGGAACAGATGTAGAGCCGTGCCGAGGAATCTTATGGTGGATACCCTTTCCCCGGTCGGCGTTATCTCCAAACGCGGGAAAATCAGGGTGAACAAAAAAACAAAACCAAGGCATAAAACTTACAAATTTAATAGGCGGCGAAATTGCAATCTTGCCCCCCCCCCCCCAACCTCGTAGAATATATTAGGCATATAATTCAACATTTTTGAGGACCTAGAATTTGTGACCGGAAAAAGGTCGAATTACTTTCTTGGTTTAACAGACGAAAGTTTCGTTAGAAAATGAGCTTCTGGGAAAATCACATTGAGCCATGGGTCCTCGGACGTCAATTTATGAAATATATATAGTTTTGTGAAAACAGTTTCTTAGAGTCGCGTTTTGACGTAACGAAGTGTTATATTCAAGTTATTTCATAGCGTCTTTTTGTATTACCTTGATCCTTCTATGAGCAAAGCTGTAATCAGATAGAACCCCCCCCCCTCCCTCCCTAGTACACTACAACATAATACCGAAGAATAATATACACCGATTCTTACGATAAATTAAATGCAATTGATGTGTTTCTGGGGTGAAATAACTCCAATATTAGGAGCTAAAATATATATTTAGCACACCTATCCATTATAAATATTATATGCAGCTCATATAAATATCAACTAAGTATTTGCGAAATTAACATCACAAGGTAGCAAGGTAACATCTCAACCACATTTGATTGAGAGGAGAAAAAAATAGTAATGACGAAGCCACTGATTGCGAATCACAACTGCTAGTTCACGTGATACTAATACGCAGATTTACGCAAAGAGATCATGACCCTCACATCGAAGTTTCTATACTTCTGATTAATAAGTAAGAGACAGGTGAAATTGCGCGAGAACGAAACCGCAGGCTAAGGCTGAAAACAATATTTGTGGGAACTAATAATTGCCAATCGAGCATTGTCATGCAACTATTCCGACGTTCAGGATCTCATTTTGCATACCTCATGAATTGAAGGCGCCCAAGTTTTTTAACGACTCAATGTGCGTTAAGAAACATTCTTAATGAGGTAGACAACGACAATACGCAATGTATGATTAGAAAAATCAGCGTCTCGGCTTAATGCTTTTATTGTTACGATCCAATCTTTACCTCAAGCCATTCAAATGCGTGCTAAGCGCTGATTACTCGGCCGCGCAGTGATCAGAATGAAGCTTAAAGTAAAGGCCGATACTTAAAGCGATGATGCTTCACCAAGAATAAGTGTTTCGTTTGCTTATTTTAAATTCGCACTGAGGGTGTAATACAACCCCCCCCCCGTATTTTGAGCTTCAATTTGATCGTATTATCAGCCAAGGTTGCCGTTTGGCGTGATTTTTATTAAATTCCTAGATTCAATGGTGAATCCACAGGGGGCTAAAAATCAGGGACGTGCCGAAAAAAACCCCTTTTCGAAAGAAAGAAAAAAAAAAGAAAAAAAAACGATGTTCATTATGCCACTGTTACTATACTATACGTGTTGAGATGCTGAACAAGAGTGAGGGTGGGGTTTGGGCCCGCTCAACCCCCCAGGCTATTTTTGCGCAGGTCGAGTATCAGTAGTCGCTCTACCCGCGCAGGAGCTTGCTGCATGGTCGCTGGACCCTAGACACGAAGAGAATTCGGTTCGGTTTGTTTTATTAGGTCAGCAAACGCTCTTCGTGCCTCTGACTTCTGGTACCGGGGCGATGCTGGTGCTCTGCATAGTTGCCATACCAACTATTTCAAATCCCTTCCATTTTCGTGCATAATTTTTCATTAGTGGAATAAATATAGGAAACGGGATTTATTCCCTGGAAAAAGTATGCCGTGAATACCCATCATGACCAAAATTCCATAAGCATTATTTCCGGGCAATTATTATCTATCCATAAAATGCCATGGTATTCCGTGTTTTTATTTTTTCATGAAATTACATGGAAAATCTTATGGAATACCATGGATGGCCCACGGAATTCCATGAAATTTTATGGAAAAAATAATAATTACCTACGGATTACAGTGAAATTTTATGGAAAAATAATAATTGCCCACAGAAAATGCCAACGCATCACCGACGGATGCAAATCAAGACCCGTGGTAAATGTCATATCACACGATCGGTGTATTGACTGAAAAAATGTGGCAAGGATTCAAAAATGTGGTATTTTTTTTTTTTTTTTTTTTTTTTTTTTTTAATATCTTGCGTTTTATTTTTGTTTGCGATTACAACCTCTGGTTGACTCAACTAAAGTCTTTTGCTGGGTCGTTTTTCTACCAAAGGTTTGATTATCCCTACCAAAGTGTTTTTCCCTGTTTTTTTCTGTGACCTAGAGTGAATCAATTCCACGTTTGCTGGCCCTAGGGCCCTAAAGCTCCGGTTCTACGGATTCCGACGAATTTTCTAACCCAAATCTTGATCTAATCAGGGACGTCTTAGAATCAAATTTTGAGCGAGAAACGATTCGCCCACACGACAAGCGCCTATAAAAACAAAACGTGTTTCAAAGTCCTCTAGACTTGAGATGCTAATTCAGGAACCCTCGTTAATGTCACATTAATGAGGGTTCCTGAATTAGCATCAGCAATGTGGACCAATGTGGGAAGAGAGACCCTATAGTAAATCGTAAATCAAACGATGTTCCGATGAAGCAGGCAACGATGCAATGATGCAGGCATGCAGGCGGCAAATATGAGCGCGGCTTTTTTATCCGGACGGCGAATGACCTTGCAAGCGCGTGCGAGAAAGAGAGAGAGAGAGAGAGAGAGAGAGAGAGAGAGAGAGAGAGAGAGAGAGAGAGAGAGAGAGAGAGAGAGAGAGAGAGAAAGAATACATCGCATCGCATCGGTGGATGGTGGGTGCGGTTTCAGTTTAAAGCACGACTTAAAGTTCAAAATCACAACATGCGCCGTTAACCGTCACACAAAGAGAAATTAAAAGCTTCAACTCCAAAAGATCGTTCATTGAAGTTAAAACCTGGTGTCTTGAAAACATTAACTTTTCAGGACAGCAAATTATGAAACTATTTGCCCATGATGCTTTAAGCTATAGTGAGAGCAATGCTCGAAGGAGTGGGGGTCTTCCTACGACTTACTTTTTGGAAACCCGTTGTTTTAGCACAAACTTAATTTCTAGGAGAAAGGCCGCAAATCTACTGCCACCGCCCCCCCCCCATATTTGTCGGCAAAACTTCGCCTCTTCCTAGAAAAAAATATGACTCGACGGCCTTGTTTTAAAAAATTCAGTCCAGGTCTTTTCAATTTTTCTAGCTTCTTGTAATTCTTCCCATACCCCCCTCCCCTCCCCTATATTCAATTATCAACCGTTTCAGAAAGAAAAAAAGTATATGCTTGTCATGAAACAGCCTTTTTAAATGATAGACATTTCGATTTTTTTTTTTTACTCCCTTCGAAAGAAAATATTTGAACTATTTGCGAGGAGTCGCTTACCCCATAAGGACATATTTCGCCTTCAATTTGAAAAGACGCAACAATAAGTGACGAAGAGTAGGGAACGGTTTCTGCTCGAGTCTCTATGCAGACTATAAGAGATAAGTTGCGCCTTGTCATATTCTTCTTCTTCTAAAATGGAGAAGAAGGAAGAGGACCATGCATATGGCGCTGTTGCCGCTTTTTAAAATGTGTCAAGTTCCGATTCAAAACAAAAATGGTCTTTATTGAAAGAGATAATTAATGACCTCTAGAAGAATATTTAAGCAGAAGAAAAATACGGGAGCATTCGAGTTGGCCCAAATTGGCAATTCCGAGTTGGCCCATGGCTTAAAAAACACCTGTCCGAGTTGGCCCAAGTCAAAACAATAGAAGAAATCAAAATATGTTTAAATATTGTACTTTAGCAACGTCGCTTACCTCTATGATAGGATAGATTATTGGAGCGTATGTGGTGAGACAGATTGGAATGGGCTTAGGTTGACGCAGTGGTGGCTCGCCAGATGAGGCAAGTGAGGTGACAGGGAGCCATCGCCTCACATTTTTTGAAGTTGGAGAAAGAAAAAAAAATAAAAAATAACATGCAAAGGTTGAAATGGTTATTATTCCACCATCCTTTGTTTCAATAGTCCAAAAAGTATGAATGGAACATGAAATGTTCAAAAAACTTTATGTGAAGAGCGTTTCAAAAAAAAATCCTGTACACCTCTCATTTTCGTCGCCTCACCTCCACGAGCCGCCAGTGTGGTTGACAGAAAGTTCTTAAACTCTACTTCATAAAAGGCAATAGCAATGAATAAGAACTTTCTTTCTCCCTTTGCCCGTAACAAGTACGGTTCACTTGCCCGTTATGAATTCACAAAACAAAAAAATTATGAATAAATTGTCCGTGAGAAAATGTCGTCAAAGAATTAAAAATTGTCTCTTGGGCAACTCGAAAACGCTGTTTTTCCAGACTGGGGCCAACTCGGTATATGCGGCGAAAAAACGGCTTGGGCCAACTCGATGTCACCCAAAAATACGACGGTCACGATACTTTAAATTTAATTTGTAAAATGAGCGAAACGTAAACCGAACTTTCCACCATTTGCACATTATGCCTCTTGTGGCTTCCGTGAGAACCTACATATGAAAGCCGTCAAATCAGAAATGGATTCCAAAATGGCGCAACTCTCATACAGTGTATAGGGACTCTCGTTTCTGCTATTGTTGCTGTTTTCTAAATTCAGATAGGGATTCTGATCAATTTGATTTCGCGGCACTGTATAGATAGCGGGTCCAAAATATTATCCATCTCTCTCTTTTCCCATCATCAGAACGCATGTGTTAGAAATGGATAGAAGAGGGTGAGAAAATTACATGACTGTCCCTGCGATTTATCCTACTCTAACGCACGCTTTCTAATGGGGAAAGAGAGAGAAAGATAAATTCCAGGATCCACCGGTGTCTCGCTGTCAATCGACTGATTGGAACGATGTTTTAGGTACAATTTTGAAAGAAAGCGATGAACCCTAATTCTCTTCGAGAATCTTTAAACCTAAAATACATTATTATTCGGATTCTTTTGATCCTTTTATGTTGGCAATAGTTCATGACCTGCATGGTATAGGCGTTCTGATCGATCTACTTCGGTCAGCTTTCGATACAGTCACAGAACTACTTCGCCTTTTCCTTGCTGTATAATAACCAGGAGCAGCTAAAGCCTGGATTCCAATTTTCAAGTCACCACACCCTCATATCATGAATAGTTGGGTGTAAAATAAATAGGTTTATCAAATGCCTCCGCGCTATCAATATTGAACAATTACCGCGTGCCATACGCCGCACAATCATGGAACAGAGATTTGTAGATTGTGTCCTTGACTTTTGCTCGAATTCTCCTTTCAGAACTTTCGGTTCTCTTACCACATTCTTGGGCGGTAGAATAGCTTATCTGTCGAGAGATACCTACCCACATTGTTGCCGTCATAAATCTTAAAATAAGAGAATTGCAGCAGATATAGGTGTGATATCCATTTAGTAAAAATTGTCCAACGTAAAGTATGCCGCGCCTGAAATGACGCCTTGAAACTATGGAAAATGTCCTAAAACGTCTAAATTCTGGTTGATAGAAAAATATGCCGTAATTATGTGTCAGCACTTAAAATTTTTTGGCATTCATTCCGTTGTAACTCCGGAGACTCTCCGGAGGCCGCCCCCCGACGGCCGCGTCATTGGCGGATCCAGCCCTTGCGAACGGGGGGGGCGAACTTGGGATTTTTACCCCCCCCCCCCCGGTGACCCCTCTTTTCTTTCGGTGACCCCTCTTTTCTTCCCCCCCTCTCTTTCCACCTTCCTTCCCCTTATTTTCCCCCTTTAATGGTTAAACGGGGGGGGGGGGCAATCGCCCTCTTCTCTTCCCCCCGGATCCGCCAATGGGCCACGTTCTCATACAGAATCAGGTAGTGAACACATTCAAGCTCCTTTTAAAATCATGTAGGACTAATAAGTTGTTTCTACCCGTCGCACCGCGGCCGCTTCGCACTCTGGTCTGAGATGGTCAAAAAGTGGCCAAAAATCAGAAAGTAAAGTTCACATCAATTTATCTTTTAAAAACTTTCAAGATCAATTTTAATCACGAAGAAAACACTTTTAAAAAGTAATTTAAACCTAGAAATGACACTACCAAATTTTAAATTAGCCATAGAAGGTCGAAAAAGATGATTTTTGATTAATTTTTTCCACTGATTTTTGGCCAATTTTTTTCGATCTCAGACCATAAGGCGCCGCGTCGGTGCCGAAGCCCCCCCCCTCTACCCCGTCATCTTTTCATGTAACAAAAACATTACAAAAATATGAAGCTTTGCCCATCAGTCTTCTGCTTTTTCCTTTCCTTTCCAGTTTTTTTTTTTCTTTTTTTTTTAAATATGAAAATTCCACCAATTTGTTTGGATCAAGTTGCCCCCTTCCCCACACAGATGATGCTTCGCTACCCCCTCGTTACGCCGCTGGATCTGACCCGCCAAGTACATTTTGTAGGTACTCGGGACTCGGAAAGTTTTTAAGTTAGTTCCGTAATAAAATTGCTAACGCGGCAAAAATATTGCTGAATCAGCAGTAGATAGGTATGTTTTGCTGAATTATATTATTATATTTCACAAAATGCAATTTTTTGCAATTCGAGCAACAAAATTTTTTCCAGTGCACACTTTTCAAACTCAAAATAGATTCAAATGGCTACCGATGCTGCAAGTAAGTACAGTCTTCATATTATCTTCGCGTATACCTATTCTTACACTCAAGAGATCAGCAAAATACAAAGGCAGGTAGGTACTTGCAAAGAGATATATACAACAAAACAAGAGCAAATGCATTTAAAAGAGACATTGCACTTGTATCATAAATGACAGGCAGCAAGACATAAAGAGCACTCCTTACGAGACACTTTACTTTCATCAGCAAGTATTTACTGGGGACAAAGCGCACCATCTATCATTGTTATCACAGCAGCAAGCGCAGTTCTCTCTCTCTCTCTCTCTCTCTCTCTCTCTCTCTCTCTCTCTCCCTCTCTCTCTCCCTCCCTCTCTCTCTCTCTCTCTGTTCTCTATAGGTTCAAATATCGATGATGGATGATGCCGTTGTTTGACAACCCGATCACATCCACGCCCCCCCCCCCCCCCCCCCCCCCCCCCCCGAAGAGTCTTGAGAGGTTTTTGCTCTCGATTCAAAGCAAGAGACAAAACAATGGGATGGAAGAGAAGGTAACAGTCAACAGTGTAGATTTATATCGTGCTATTTTTTCGATGACTCGACGCTGCCCTGAAACGCCTTATATCTTATTATCTAGGGCACCTGCACCTGCACTCTGCAGTCAAGCGGGTGACTCTGCATTGACACTCTACCCTTACCCTACCCTAGGACAGGGCAATCTATCGAAACAACGATCGATCGAAATCTCGACAGTTTCGATCGATCGCAGTTTCAAAATTTAAAAGCTTCAAACTTCGTTTTTAAACTCTCTCAAATTATAGATAATGCGCTACGATCAAACGTTCTAGCGGGGACAAAGATACACCTGGCCAGGGTATGCAATACGCAACACACCAAATACATGTGTCGAATGTTATATTCTGTGCTAAGCCCGTGCCACACCGAAGAACGCGCGTTCGCTTTGGTAAGGAATACCTTGCGAAGCGACGCGACACTATAAGTATCCTGCTCGAGTCATCTTCGCGCTTTTGCCCATTTGTAATCTATGTAGTTGATGTATTCCCCCCCCCCCCACAAAAAAAAACCGTGAACATTTTATAGTTAGATTCGAGCTATTAGAAACCTCTCCTCTTATTTTTTCTGATATTTATATTGTCATTTATTCCTAGATAAAAAGAAGTGGGGCGCAGGGGCGGACTGACAGGCGGGACTACCGGGACTTTTCCCGGTGGGCCGGTCGGTCAAAAGGGCCGGTCTGCTTGAAAAAAAAAAAGAAAAAAAAAATAAAACCTACGGCTGTCGAGCCAAAAATTAACAACATTGGCTGATGAAGGCCGTATAATCTGAGCACGGAGTAAATCTAAATATTTCACTACTTAACATTTTCAACGCTTATTGGGTAAAATCAAGCAGTTACGGCCGTTTCCGCTCGAAAATTGGGCCGCATCGTAACCGAATGCCAGGGCCTCAATGAATATAAGTATAAGTGTATCCTAGGTTATACAGCCCTGTGTTTGGGGGCATCAGGGCCGTAGCCCGCAATCCCGACCTTGACCCCGAGGGCCAAATGAAGAGTATAAGCTAGTTTGATTTTTCTCAAAAAAGCTGTGAAAATGTCAATTTGTCAACGAGAATAACTATATGGTCTATACTCACCGCTCAGTTGCTCTGATCGACTAAGCACAGAGTACTTCTCTTAAAAGACGCATTATTTCGGCCTACCCAAGCCAGTGGCGTAAACTTGAGATATTCATGGGGGGGGGGGGTGTCGAGGAGACACCCCCGGTGAAAGGGGGGGGGGGTCCGGGGGCCCTCCGAAAAATTTGAGAATACAGGCTCTCTCAGACGGTATTTTAAGCAATTTATCTTACTAAAAGTGCAAAAAAATTACCGACAAACGTACGTTAGTGGGAGTAAAGTATATTTTCTTCATTCCATCGGCAAAATTGGGATTTTTCGTTCTAGACTCATTTCAAGGGTAAATTAGAGCTATATCTGACCATTCATTCCCTCTTTGTTTCAGTAACTATTCTTTTCTTTCTGTAGTTTTTTCTGTTATTCCTTCTTTTCCCCTTAATTTTCTGTCTTTTCTCTCTCCCTCTTTTTAATTAAAATTGCCCCCCCCCCTAATACGCTTCTAGCGGCGAAGAGGCGGAACGTGGGGGTTGTGACCTCTGTAAAGTTATCAAGCAGTCTATGATTGTAAGTATGATTAGTTTCGCTGTTGAGGTTCCAAGGGACGCCCGCCCCCTGCAAAGGACGAAATGCGATTTTTAAAGCGCCTTCAAATCAGAGGTTAAGCATTTAGTGAGAACAAATATCCACAAAACAAGTCACCGTTTTTCCGCGAAAAAAAAATCGAGATTTTAAAGTGCCTTCAAATAGGCGGTTATGCATTTAGTGCGAACAAAAAAGATCGAAAGAATATATTATTTCGTAGTTCGCGATATTCTGTAGTGCCTTCAAATGGGCGGTTATGCAATTAGTGTGGTACAAATTAATAAGTCGCAGAAAAGCCTCGAAAAAATTGCGATTTATCGTGGTGCTTACAGCTGAGTGCGCTAGATCGCGAAAAAGTCGCAACTCTCATACAGTGACTGGATAAACCACAGTGCGGCCATTTGCCCTCCACCCCTCAATAGTGCACCCACTTTAGCATGGGCAGCATGGGGAGTAGGATTGTTCCTGGGTTTCGGAATGAAATTTTCTCTACCCCCCGTCTGAAAATAGTCATTAATGTTATGTATAAACCATTTCTAGGACGGGGGGTTGCGATATTTTTTACTAGTGACTCAGGAAAGCACTTCCTCCCTATGGCGCCCGTGTTAAGTTGGGTGCGCATCCGCGGGGGGTCAGTTACGGGGAATCGTTGATTTCTCTTGATTTTGCGAACCAATATGTTTCAAATTTGACAGAAGAACTTCTGTCGTGTCTAACTTGCCTACGAGAACCCTATAAAACTGTTAAAATACTTCTAAATGCTCAAATTCGCGATGTAAGGAATCCGACCAATCAGAAAGACGACCAAAATGACCGCACTGTGGTTTATCCAGTCACTGTAAACTCTCACGGGAGAAAACATAATTTTGTCATGATTTGTTGCAGTTCGCATAAATCGCGACAAATCGACGATTTTCTTTCGATTTCTGTCGATTTTTCAGTGGTTTGTGCTACATAGGAGGACGAAAGTGTGAGGAGGTTGCCCCTCGAAGCATTTGAAAATTATACTTCTCTCAGACAATCTAGGTACTTCCAATCGATTTCATCATAAAAGGTGCCCACAAGTGGCATAACGTGCAATTTGGCAACATTGTATTAAATCCATTTAAACCTATGTAAATGGTCGAATGCGAAGGTGTTCACCGAACACCCAATGGCTCGATCTTTTTCATGGGTTCAAATGGACGAACTGCACGCTACGCCACTGGTGCCCAAAATGTATGACCAAAACTTAATAATAATAAGTGGCGGTAGCCAACAACCAAGTCCAAAAACACAGCGCAAATCATAAACAGCCTCAAAAATGGTGAAACGGTTTTTCAACAACAGCTAACATTGTTTTCTGATGTCTTGAAATGAGTCTCACTTAGAATAAAAACAATACTTAATTGAAACGGAGGATGAGAAGCTTTTGAAAGGTTATCTACACAGAGCCGAAATAGACTTTACTGACATATTTACTTCAGAAAAAGTATACGCTTCCTAGTTAGGACCTTTCCAGCTCAAATTAAAATTACTTAATAGCATAGAAAGCAAGCTCAAGGTAAATGAGAGCTGTTGCATCCCACTCTTCTTCTCTTCTTTCTTCTTATTATTGACTCTTTTTCACTCACTTAAACTTTCCACATCTCAGTTTTTCCAGGGGGCATTGAAGAATTTCCTCCTTGGTTTACACTACTAGCTACTGGCCACTAGTATTGTCCAGGTCCCAGCTCTGTAGACCCCTGGCCACAAAATATTCAGAATGCACAGAATATTCTCTGGCTAGTCAGATTGTTTGAGGGATAAATACAAAAAAACCGACTTTCA
This sequence comes from Trialeurodes vaporariorum, assembly GCA_011764245.1. NCBI lineage: Eukaryota > Metazoa > Arthropoda > Insecta > Hemiptera > Aleyrodidae > Trialeurodes > Trialeurodes vaporariorum. Next base: position 36,509,060 of record VMOF01000024.1, read on the forward strand.
CATCCATTTTCCCTGAAGAGAGCTGAAAAGAAACAGAAATTAAGGAACATCGACCATTTGCCTCCCCCCCCCCCAAATTAGGTTTTGAGGTTTTGTCCTCCTTTAGAAAATATTCTGCCAGCGTCCATGACTACCTCTACAAAAGTCGCCAAAGTCATTAAAAAAAAAAAATGGTACAGCACGCTTAAAAAATTCAAAATTGCAGCCATTTAAAGATTTCAGGGCTAAGACTAGGACCTCCACAAAACAGACATACTACTGAGCAATACATGACCAAAGATATCTTCAAAAAAGAAAAACAGTGGCACAAACCGCAGGTTAAAGCCAGTTGACATTCAAGATTGCATTTCTGTGAGGTGCACGTACAGTTCAAACTACCCCTAAATTTTTGTCGGCGGTAAATCTAATCATATTCTACAATGAAATTAAAGAGTAGAAGAGATCAGGAGGCCCGGATTTATCCCTTTCGGCATTCTAGGCCCAAAGTTTTTTGGCGCCCCTTCTCGCTGATTCAAAAAATTAGTAAGATTATTTCCTCACGTTCTCAACTTCCCTTTTTCTTCTTTCTTCCTTCAGTTTTTTTTTCATAGTAAAATATCGTCGCTTTGCTCAGGATGCGCCCCTCAAAATTTTGCGCTCTAGGCCCAGGCCTAATGGGCTTTATGGGAAATCCCGCCCTCGGGATCAGGAGAAAAAAAAAGTAGCTGCAGACTAAAAAGCATCCGTGTGGATACAGAAAAATGAGTGTCAATCAAAAAGAACAAATTATAACCTGGCATTCATAGTTTTATTTCCATAAAAGCAAAAAGTTTTTTGAAATTCAATGAAAGTCTTAAAATATTCCAAATTATGAAGTAAAATATAAGTTTATCTCATGCAATGTTACAAGAGCAAAAAATGTGTTTCATTATTCATCAGAATATAGAGAATAAAAGAAAAGATTTAAAACTCAATAGAAAAGAATTCGAAAAAACAATTTTTGAGTTTAATTACTCTACAGCAGACTTCACTAAGAAAACCTTCAAGATCTTAACAAGAGATCACAGGAGAAAGATTGACGATATTAGCAAAAAACTTGATTAACAAATAAATATAAAAATGTTTACTATCAATAAAAAACAAGGAAAATACTTAATAATAATTACCTAAAGTACATAGATGATTTATCATATTGTGTATAAAAAAATTAATTGCAAAGTTAAAAAAATTGGCCTTTCAACAGAAGTGCGATGATTATTGAGCGTCCAGAAATTTGAGGCACATTTTGTCCATGGTTTAGAACTGGAAATGTAGAAAATATAGAAACAATTAGATAAGTAAACAAAAAAAATAAATAAGTAGTAGTAGTAGTCGTAGTGAAGTCCAGCCGCCCAAACACGTTGTTCGTTATGCTGATATTTCACAGTGAACAACTGGACACTGGACTGCATAAAAAGAGAAGGGGTAGGAAAGACAATCAAAGTATTCTCAAAACAAAAGATAGGAAAGAGGAGAGTGACGTCGACCTGCAAGGGACTCTCAAAATTGGGAAGGAAGTACCTAGAGCACTCAAGGAGGTAAAGTGTCCTAAATATATTTTTTCTACAGAAAAATCATTCTTGTAGAGGTTAGTGATGGGTGCTGGGAATATACACGGCAGATTTTTAGAAATATTGAGAATATTCCCAAACCGGAAATTCACTTAGTTTTTTCAAAGTTTTTTTTCTTAAATTATTATTTTCAATCGATCTTTCATGAGATTTTCAAATTCTACGCCACCTATCGACATGCACTATAGTGTATCATAACCTCTATCTGTTGGAAAAAATTTATTCCCTAAAAATTTAGGAAATTCTCGTTGAGTTAATTTCCGGGAATAAAGCAACACTTGTAGGTATAAAAATAGTAGTTACTGTAGTAGTTTTTTTTTACAATTTTTTATTTTTGGCGTGACATTAAAGTTTCGGAACAAATTGCTTGGAGGAAACATGCTTCCTGAGGATGTAGAGTTAGTGCTCAAAGAATTAGGACTGTAATCATAGACCTAGCTGGTAGAAGAGCAGAAACAACAGAGGGTAAGCTAATACTTATTGAACAAAAAGAAAGTTATCAGAGTCATCTTTAATATACCTTACAATCATTCAGTAAAGGATTTTCTCATTAAGTAGAAGCTTTCAACATTCCCATCTATGAATATTTATGAATACTTAAAACATGCTGAGGAAGATAAATTGATACTGCCATCTGATATGAAATCTTCTCACAAATACCTATGGCAGTAGGCATCATAACATTGATATACGCAAGCAGAGACAAATAGAGACCCAGCACAGGAAGTATACTTCTTGTGATCGAAAAGTAAAGCAAGTTCAGTGCGCACAGTTTTATTCGGGAGTCACCAGCTGCAACGATAAACAGTCACTTACTGTTGAGTGGTGAGCTCAACAAAAAGCTGCGATAGGTCCGTGGTTCCGTAAACAGGTTTTGCTTAGCCCATGCAAACCACGCGCTCATCAGTCAACAGTAGGCGACTGTTCGCTGTTGTTTCCATGAGTTCCGACCAAAATTGAGCTGCAAACTTGTCGCAAGCTTTGTGCTGGGTCTCTATTTGTCTCTGTACTCAAGTTTAGATTATGTAAGTCAAAAATGATGTAAGTTTGACTCCTGCCCAGTATTTTAATCCTTTGCCACAAGGCCTCAAGGATTTATTCACAGATGGTCAACTCCATGCATTCTTTCAACAACTTGAAAAGCTCCTTCTAGAAAAAGCTCATTTTACTGTTGATGTTCTTGTAAAATTTTATAAGTTTTTCTTATAGGTAATTTAAATTCTGGAACAAATTGTTCCGACTTTTGACCTGTACTATTAAACGCGAAAGTTTTCACGATTAAGAATTCGAGATAAGAGGCGAATCCTCGTGTAATCAAAGCAACATTCTGCACTCCTTGTGCATTCTTGACAGTCAATACTTTTGCGTTTGCTAGTATTACTAATTGTAAAGAGCTCATTGTATTGATAATTGTAAAAAGTAGTAAGTAGCAGTAAAGTCCTGCCTAACATGGTGGTTTGTTATGTTGGTATTTCACAGCAAACGACTGGACTGGTTAAAATCTAAAGAGGGAGCAAAGACAATCAAAGTATTCTCAAAACAAAGGATAGGGAAAAGGAGAGATGTGGCAACCAGCCAGACACTCTTGAAAATGGAAAGGTTGCACCTAGAGCACACAAGGAGGTGGAGTGCTCTAGATAAAAAAAAAATTTCACTCTCTCACGAGAAACATTGTGCTTCAGGATATTACTCCACTCTCTATACTGTTCTTCAGTTCCCTATGCATCTGCGTGTAGATAAATAAATTAATGAATAAAAACCCTAGCTTCAAATTGTTATTGCATGAGATAGTGATACTAATGATGAGTCAAATTGGGTTCTCTTATTGATTAAACCCACAAAAGCCATAGACTACGCCAGGGGTGCAAAATGTGCCCTGCTTGGCCTGCTTTCCACATTTTCTCACATCTAGTTACTGGTCTTCCACAAAAATTTCACAAAAGTAGAGGTTTTTTTTTTTTTTTTTTATGGTGCTCCGCTCTTTTCAAGTCCAGCCAACCAAACTATTTGTTACTTATGCTGATAATTCACAGCAAAAAATGGAATGAGAATATGGGATTAATGTGATATTAAACTGCAAAAATATTAAGATGAAGAGAATAAAAATAACTTACCCGTTTTAAAAATTCTTCAGCACAAATTCTAGCCCTTGCATTAACAGCTAATTTCATTTCACTTATCTCCTTATCAATTTCTTCCATGAAATGCAAAATAAAATCTACCAGCTTATGTTTCAACATTTGTTCAGTGTGGAAATTGGTGATTAAGAAACTGATATCGTAACCCTAAAAATTTATAAAAGAATTGTGATAATATTTACAAAGAAACATGGAGTACTGAAATTAAAAAATGGCAATAAACAATGGGGCTGCTGCAAACTTTTGCTAAAAGCACTGTAACAGTCCATGCTGATGTAAAAACCTCCCAAAATAATGACAGCAGAACTAAAAGCTTCCGAAATCCACTCTTAAACTCAATAAATGCTTTCATTTGCGTGAACGTAAAGGTGGCGTAGGACAGTAATAAAAGGAGATACCTAGCTTAATTTCGTCACTCTCTCTATACTGACAAGGAAGATTCACAGAGTAATTAGTCATCAGAGTAGTGATCCACATCCGATTAATGGTACTGTGAGACCTCATGACACCGGTGTCAAAGGAAAGTCGTCACTTAATAGTCACTTTTTGATGGAGTTACAATATTATTAGACGAGAATATCCCAAGGTACTTAAATTTAACAGGTTGTCGTCCATCTGACGTATAGGCATAAGTCGAATCCAACGTTTCATGATCATCGCTCAAGTTTTAAATTTTTCGGAGGACACGACATAACGACATAAAATCTGAAAAATTTGAAAAAAAAAAAAATATGGCTTCGCAAAATTGAAGCACTAAGGAACACATTCACCACAAAGTTATAACTTTTTTTCGAAACCAAAAAATCAAGTGATTTTCCTCGCTTGCGCGTTTTGGCCCACATCAAGAATGGCTGCACCGATTGAGTCCAAATTTAAAATTGCAATTGAAGTAATCAAGATTCAAGAGGCATCTCAGAACACTATTTTGGTATTTTTTTAACCAATTTTGATTTCTTTTTTAATTATAAATACCACCCTGACACATTTGGAAAAAATATATATTATGGATGCATATTAAAGGCAGGTGTCTACAGTCAAATTTTCTCTGTTGTATCAAAAGTGCAACTTGATAAAGAATAAAAAATTAGAATTAGAATTAGAATGACCTTGAGTTTTCCGATAGCTGGGGCTGCAGGTCTTTCTAATTCTAATTCTAATTCTAATTTTATATTTTTTATCAAGTTGCACTTTTGATACAACAGTGTTAATTTGACTGTAGGCGCCTTCAATATGCATCCATAACATACAATTTTTCCAAATGTGTCCCGGTGGTATTTATAATTAAAAAAAAAAAAATCAAAATTGGTTAAAAAAATACCAAAATAGTGTTCTGAGATGGCTCTTGAATCTTGATTACTTCAATTGCAATTTAAAATTTGGGCTCAAGATTAAATTCAATAAAAATTGTACATTGCGACCATTAAAAATAGGTTAAGACTGGGTTCCTTCAGCTAAGCCATTAAATTTGGGCTGAAAATTTAGACTGAAAATTAAAAGGAATTTATTTTTCACGATTCATAACACATCCCAAAGTTTCATTTAAAAAATCGTTTGGGCTCAATTTCATAGGTTTGTCCTGCAATACCCTTCAAAAAATTAAGAAAGAAAAAATTGTTTGTACCTCAACGGGTTTTCGTCTTAAAACCACAAAGTTTTCAGCTCTCATCATCATAAATCGCATAAATTTATGGCACAAAATTTTCTCTATTTCGTCTGCTTGTTTCACAGCAATACTGATCCTTACAGAGTTGACTGAACCTTCAATTAATACTTTTTCTTTCTCATTTCGGCTAATGAGAACAGGATTTAGCAGCAATTCTTTGCTTGTTCTGAAAGACATAATAAAATATTTCTTAAAATTAGATTAGGTGGCGATTGCCTGGGAAACTCTTATAAATTTCAAAAATATAATTATTAATAGTTCAAGGTTGTGATATTAATTACTTTGTTTTCATTGAAAGTTCTTTGATGTTTTAAAGGTATGGGAGCGTTCTACAATCCCCCGGTGAGCTCCCTAGGTACCCGGTGAAGCTCCAAGTCCTTCTTATATTCTCTGTTTTGTTTCTAATGACCCCGTGCAGTTTATTGGCGTGTTCTTGAACTCCCATGAAATTCATCAAAGCTCTTCCCGGGGTATCCCGGCTTTATTGGAGTAAGAACTCCGTTAGATGAAAACTAACCTCAAAGAAGTAAACAACCTATTTCCGTGTGTTCATATGGGTGTTGTGGAGCTTATTGAAATGTAAAAAGACATTTTCAGCAATAACACGCTGCACCTGCGATCATTTGGAAATTCATCCGAGGACCGAAGAGCTTCATCAAAACACTATCCGCTTTATCGTAAACGCTCCCCAGAAATTCTGATGCATTTCCCCGGGTTATCAGATCGGAGAATTCTAGAACGCTCCCAATGTACCTCATCATCTGAAACGAGTTCTACTTACCTCAGTTGAGCTACGACAGAGTAAACTTAATTCTTTCAAAATGCACATTCTTTTAAAAAAAACTTGAGAGGCTGATGACTCAAGAAATTTGGCAAACATTCCTGTCAAATTGATAACATTTTTAAGTGAGCCTCACCTTCATGGGAGTATGAACACAACTCTCTTTTGCTTCGAGTAACAATGAAATACATTTTCATACAAGTAAATATGATGAAGTTAATCTGTTCACACCCAACAGGTTTTTTTGGGGCAGAAAGTTTTCAGAACTACCGATACAAAATTTTCGGATTCCTGAAATAACAATGTCTGGAGAGACATGCCAAGAAATTATGCTTGAATGAAGAATCTACCTGACTTCTACTTCTGGTTTGTTGTGTCTTTCTACAACTTGCGAGGAAAAGTTTTCTAAACATATCGCTGCAGTTAGAGTATGACGAACAGCCGTTAGATACGGTTTCAGAGTTGCTGCCTGAAAAAAAACAAACAAAAAACAGATTTTTAACAGATATTTAACTGTCAAGTGATTAGTAAGCAAGGGTTGTTGTAGATAACTTTAGTTCAGACAGTTCTTTGTTCACATGCTTTAAGAGACAATTTTACTTCTTCTGGGCAGGTTCGCTACAGCACACTCCTCTATTTGCATGAAAACATTGACCCCGCTCAAACGAATCACTAGAACTTTGTGCCACTTCATGGACTTGACTAATCATTGTAAATAATGAATCGCTCATTATCTGCTATTTATGCTAATTAACTGAGTCTATTAAGCAGCACAAAGCTCCAGTGATTTGTGTGAGCAAGATTGATGTTTTTATGCAGATAGTGTGGTATCTTGTAAATAAACAGGTTAACTTAAGATGTTAAAAGATAGTAGACGGATTTACTTGGTTAACTTCGATAACTTTTATTTGTACAATGGAACAACGTGAGAAGACAGAGTAGGCCATGCAGTACAACAGCAGGGCGGAAAAACAGCATGTGGGGAGTTGGGGGAGCGGCTGCGTTGCCAAGTACTACAACTATTAAATTTATTACTTAATACACAACAATAGTAGCATTGGAGTCAACCCTCGCAGAAGACGTAAAAACCACATGCAAGTAAATAAAGAACTTTTAGAACTACGGTTTTTTTTAAACGACCTCGATTGCGGGCTTGGTTAGAATATAATTAGCTTTTCGGAAACGCCTTGTTATTTGGCATGAGAAAAGTTGCAGTCTGTGAGCACTCCCGAAGTTTAGGAACAATACCAATATAAATTAAGAGTAGAGTTGAAGCAAATCCAGGAATAATAAGCTGCTTTTTTACAGGACTTATGGAATGAAGCGCAAAGATCAAAGAGCTAAGTGTTAGACTGACCTGTTATCAACAGACCTTGGCACATGTCGATTTTGATCAATCTTGACCTGTTTTAAATTAAATAGTTTAGAAGCCTTTTAAAAAGGAGGGCTTGCAAACTTCAGGATTTCTAACCCCTGGTTCAGGAGTCCTATAGCTGATTTTTTTTAATGCATGAAAAATAACGAAATGGGTTACTCTTGATACAATTGGTTAAGTGTGCTTTAGCGTTCTGATTTAAGAATAAACTGGCTTTATCCAAATTCTCGCGTTGCATCTACGTCAACCTTACTGAACTGCGCAATTTATTTATTTCCAGCGCCATATTATGAGGAGAGGCTCTTCTCATTCGTTAATCGAAATAAAACATGTGCTGTAAGCAAGTCAACAGATCGAAGAACTCAAGATCCAAACAGCATTGATGGGTTCAAGGTTATAAATCGGAGGAACACAGGTAACCATGATTGGTAGTCCGACTTGTCAAGAGTGCTCTGCTTCATTTCGATGGAACACTCGAACCGCGCTGGCTAACCGCAGTAAAAAAACAGTAGTGATCTATTGTGGTAAGTTGCACTTCGATAATATAATTAGCCTTAGATCACTTTGATAGGGAGGATGTCACCACCAACAGAGCATCCAAACTTAGTCCAAATATAAGTCTTAATCATTAGCAATGTCATGTAAATGCGCCTTCAAAACCTCAACACTTTAGGTTGATTGCTCTTCCTGCTACAGTGCATAACCAGTAAAATATTGACATTAATTTGAAAGTGAGAAACTGTTTCGGTGACCAATATCGGAGTAAACCCACGAGACAACGACATGTCTCTTGAGGCTAGGGAAGAATATAGAATGAATACAAGAAAATCACAAACCATAATACTAGATTGCCTCCCTAGGTGAGGATAAGCTAGGAACTTTCAAAGCGCATCTATGTTTGGACTAAATCATTTCACAAAAATCCGCAGGTAAACAAAGTAGGTTGCATGAGTGAATTTTTTGAATTTAAAAACTCGGCGTCGATAACGAAAGTTGCAATTAAATTAATCATAAATTATGAAATTTGAATGGGAGGAGCACACCCAAGATTCACAACGCGGTTCAGAAAACTGGGTTTAGCGGATTAGTCAACTTTTTTTTTTTTTTTTTTTTTTTTTTTTTTTTTTTTTTTTTGGCCTTAGTTATTACAACAAACAGCCACCGCAAATGTTTTTGTTTTTTCACTAGCACTTTATTTTATTGGTTATGATGTGTTCTTGTAACAGTGTAAACAAGATATTATTGCACTCAGACAGGACTGCAATTGAGGATGGGTTCATCGGGAATCCTTTATTCAGTAGATATTTAGTTAGAGATTTTGTTTCTTTTAGTTTCTTACATTGTAGTAAAATGTGGTCAATACTCCCTACTTCTCCACATTCACAAGTATTTTCTTCCTTAATTTTAATCCTATGTAGGTACTGTGGAAATGTACCATGTCCGATTCTCATTCTCGAAATAATATTAGTTACTTTTTTTGAAAGTATGATACTTTCAAACCATGCCTTCGTTGATACTAGAGGTTGGATAGCTCCTAATCGAGCTCCTGTTGTCGTTAAGCTTTCTGTCCAATATTTTTGCCAGTTTTGGCAAGTTTTTTTGAAAATGTTTCTGTTGAAGTTCGCATAATGTATTTTTTCATTCTTCAGATCCGTCGCGTTTTGCATTAGTTTCGTTTGTGCATCAGCTAAGTTGTTTCCTCTAATTTGTTCATGACCTGGTGTCCAGGTTAGTCTCAGGTCTCTGTTTGATGATAGAATATAGTGGATTTCTTCCAATTCTACATTATCTGTTGGTTTATTTCTCCCTTTTAGTAGTAGTATTGAACTTAGTGAGTCCGAACATACAACTGCTTTTCTAACGTTGTATAAGCATATTAGTCTGAGGCATTCTCTGATGGCTTTCATTTCCGCACTCATTATTGTTCTGTTGTGATTAAGTAGGTAAGTTCTTGATACTTTTAGCTCCTCGCTGATTACTGCCGCGGTAGTGTTTTCCTCTGTTTTGCTTCCATCTGTATAGAAGAAAATATGATCATAAAATTCCTGACAGTACTGGGCGAATAGTGCTAGATTCTCTGGGGCTCCTTTCCTTTTAATTGGGAAGTCCATTGATATTAATGGGTCCGTACTGCTAATCTTATTTAGGTTTAGGAGGCTTGTTTTGTCCACCTGTTGCCTATATGGTATCAGTTCCATGACTCTTTTGACTAGAAGAGGGGGTTGTCTGTTATTCCAATAGTTGTTATTAACGAAGGTTTTTTGGTATTCCTCCATTATTTTGTCCTTTTCTATTATAGAAGTTGATTTTAACACAAATTTATCCGTGATGAATGCTGCTCTGTATGCTGGAGGGAAGATTCCTGATTCGGTATATATGGCGTTGTTCGGAGAGGATTTCAGCCATCCGAATGTTGTTCTTACTGCTCTGTTAATGATAACATTTAGTTTCTTTTCAGTGTTGGGGTTCAGCCAAAACTGTACTCCAAAGTCTGCTAGTGGCAATATTAGAGCTTTAAATAGGTTTTTTAGGGAGCCTTGGTGACATCCCCATTTGGTGCCGGAAATTACTTTGAGAAGATTAATATTAGAGTTTATTTTATCCCCTATATATTTGACATGGTTCATCCATTTCCATCTCTGGTCGTAGATCAGTCCGAGGTACTTAAATTCTGTTGTCCTTTCAATTGGTTGGTTATAGATGTAAATTGGGTTGTAGTTGATTCTTCTTTTTCTAGTAAATATGATAATTTTAGTCTTACTTAATGAGATGGTGAGGGATAGTTTACTTAATTCTGTGCTGACTGCGTTCACATCTTCTTGCAGGTATTGGAGCGCTATTTGGAGGTCTTTTTCTCTCGCTAGAATGGCAATATCGTCTGCGAACTCGAGAATTATGCAGTGTTTCAGATTTAGATGTATGTTGCTCGTGTAAAGAAGGAATAGCGTTGGGCTCAGGACTGATCCCTGGGTTAATCCTAGGTTTGCAATCGTTGGTCCAAAGTTTTGGTTACAGAAGTTCAAAAATAGAGTTTTCGAGTTATATAGTTCATAAATTATGGCTACTAGAGTTGGGTTCATTTTTTTGTCTAGTAATAATTGGCAAAGTTTATCTATTCTCACATTATCGTATGCTCCTTCTATGTCCAAAAACATACAGGCTAGTACTTCATTCTTTGAGAATGTTTTCATTATTTCCGAATTTAATTTACTGTGATTGTCGAAGAGTGAATGGAATTTTCTAAATCCATGCTGGTGTGGTGAGAGGAGGTTCAGTCTATTGATTTCCTTGTCCAGTTCAATTTTTACTAATTTTTCAAAGAGTTTTCTTACTGTAGATAAGAGTGATATTGGGCGGTACGAGCTGCTTTGTCCTTCCACTTTATTTGGTTTTAATATTGGTTTTATGATGATTTCCCTCCATGCTGTCGGTATAATTTGGGTGTCCATGATCTTCGTTAGCGCGTGGTAAAGTTGTTTAATTGCTTTTTCTGGTAGGTTGGACATGATTTTCTTGTCGATTCCGTCTTTTCCGGGAGTTTTTTTCTTTAGTTCATCCACCATTGTTTTGAATGTAGAGTATGTGGTGTTGTGGTTTAGCTTAACTAATTTCGGGAATTTGATAGCATCTTGTTTATTATTGTTGGCTAGCTTATCCAGGAATTCCTTGCACCAAGAGCTTTCCTTGGATCTAGTTGGTTTTTGTATGTTCTTTGTTAGTTTAATTCTGTCCCAGACTACTTTGGAGGAGGTTTTGTAGTCAAGTTCATCACAAAATTTAGACCAGTTTAATTTTCTTTGTTGTTTAGTTACTAACTTGAAGCTGGCACACGACTTTCTGTACTCCATTAAGTTTTCTATTGTTTGGTTTTCTTTGTATTTTTTTAGCGCTAGTTCTCTAACGTTCTTCGCTTTCTGGCATTCTGTGTTCCACCATATGACGTGCTTAGATATTTGGTGATTAGCTGCTATTTGTTGTTTAGGTTGGAATTGTGCTTCTTTGATTACCTTCCTCAATTTATCCTCCCATATGTCATATTGAGCACTGATAGGATCGAAGTCTGTATCGAACTCTTTTTCCGCTAGCTTTCTGAATTTTTCCCAGTTAATTTTAGGTTTGGCTTGACTGCTTTCATTATTATTAGTATTAGAGGATTCTATTTTAATAAGGAGCGGGAAATGGTCACTTCCTGAGGCAAAGTTCAAGACCTCAAATGATGTTAGGTGGGCCATTTCGCTGCTTACAAAGGCTAAATCATTAATTCCAATTTTTTCTACATCGGTGATTGTTCTTGTAGCCGTTAGGTGTTGAGTATTTAGTAGGACTAAGGAGTGGGCGTTAATGCAGTTCCATAGGTCTCTACCTCTAGTATTTGGTCTTTCGTATCCCCATGCATCATGTTGAGCGTTGAAGTCTCCTGCTAATATGATGGGTTTGTCTTGTAAGTTGTCTAGTACCGTGTTTAGTTGTTCAAACTTGCCTTTGTACTTTGGAGGTACGTAGCAGTTTACCATATACAGGTTTTTACGCCCATTATTTAGATTAATTTCTATTTTGCTGACTATAATTTCAAGTTCAGTAACATTATTATTGGTTTGATTTGAGTTGAGGATTGTTTCGGCTTTTATTGAGTTATGGAAGGTATTTAGACACCCTCCATAGGTGTCCTTCCTATCCTTCCTATGTATCATAAAATTCTTAATTTTAAAAAAATCTGTAGGTGCGAGCCATGTTTCGTTTAACATAGCTCCATCTACTTTTGTGTTTCTTATAAGGTTGAGTAGGTCGACTTTGTTCGTTTTTATGCTTCTAATATTCCATTGAATGAATGAAGACATAATGTAATTTAGGAGTTCTGTGGATTGTGATCCACTATTTTTTCTAATTCTATTGATTTTGTTTCTATCTGGTTGTTGTTTGTGACCATACTCTGGTCATTTATTTCTTTAGTGCTAAGTGGGCATGTTTCCTCCGCTGTGTTGTCATTTGGGCAACTTAGTTGGGAGTTAACTGTTATGCTATCATTTGGGTTATTTACAGTAATATTGTTTGAGTCTGCTGTTTCCATGGGTAGCGTTTCAATGACTAAGTTGGCTGCTACATGGGAGAGCGTGTTACTGCTGTTGTCCGTTTCTGCTGTTTTCACATTACTGCAGATTACAATTTGTGTTGATGGTTCATTCAAATCTCTTTTTTTTAAGTTGGCAATCCACTGATCTGTCGGGAAATCCTCAACCTTCCTTTTCAGCGGTGGTTTCGTTTTCCTTTTACAAGGTGAATTGCTCTTTTGCCTTTTCGGTGAATTTGCGTTAGACTTTACGGATTCTTCTATTGTTGGGAAGTGTCCTAGATAGGAATATCTATTGTTTCTTCTGTTATTCTGCCTGTTTTTAACAGCCTCGGTGTAGGTTGCTTTTTGCCCAAAGCGGTATGAATCGCTATAGGATCCTACTAGTTCTTTGGCTTCTTTGGCTGTGCAGTTCTTTTCTGCCATTATTCCGTTGATCTTGTATTGGTTTTTCCTAGTATCACAGTTTAGGTCAGTCGTTGCATGGTTACCCTTGCAATTTATGCAGCTTAATTCTAATTTATCACATTTTCCTTCTTCGTGCGTGGTTAGTCCACATTTGGGGCATACTGGTTTACTTCTACAAAATTTTTTAAAATGACCGTACTTATAACAATTATAACATAGCGAGACTGGTTTAATGTATAAGTGTACTTTTGCGTGGTAATAATCTAGTTTTACAAATTCCGGGATCTCGTTAGAGATGAAGGAAATCGTCATCATTGGAATGGGAATTCTTTCTTGCTTAATCTTATCAAACTTTGTCATTCTTTTCACTTCATGTACTGTATAGTCACTTTTGATCATTTCTTTGATCTCTTTTTCGGTAAACTCAGTTGGGATGTCTCTTAGGATTCCAATTTTCATGATCCGATACTTGGGTATGTAGACCTGATATTTCGTGGAATCCAGGTAGTTATTCGCGACTAGACTATTAGCATCTAACCATGAGTTGAATATCACTTGTATAATATTCCTTCCTTGTTTGACTATCTTGTCAATTCCTGTTATTTTAGCTCTGGTGATTAATTGGCTTATTTGTAGTGGGTGCAGGTTAGGGACTGATTGGTCATTTTGGTTTTTCTTAGCAATATTAACTACATAAGGGCCTGTGCATTTATCATTGTAGTATAAGGTATCTGGTTTAATCACTAATTGAGTTATGGGTATCACTGTTGGGGTCTCAATAGAGTCTTTTATAGGGTTGATCGGCGGATCACCCATGTGGGTGAGCCTAGCATCTTCCGCCATTTTCAGGGTTCGACGGGGGACATATTAATATCCTTGTCTCAAATGACAAGTCCTGTCTGATTTTAGTTAATTTAATTGGTCTTTAAGTATCACAAAAATCACTATATGTTATTTAACAAATCACTTCACTCTACTGAACATAATTACTACAATTGACTAATAATTCACTATGGTGGCACAAGGCGTACATACGAGGCGAATCGAAATCACGAACTCATGTAGTCAACTTGTTAGTTGTCAAACTGCTGTCAAACAAAAAAAGATTATAGGTCGTATAGAAAAAACACAACAGGATCGGCTCACACCACACAACCTGCACACACAACACACAACAAGACGACAGTGTTGCCAGGTTTGGACAGGGTAGACTAGTCCACGCGTGGACAGTTTTCGAGTTGAAAACTGTCCACGCTGTGGATAGGGATAGTAGATCGGAACATGGGAGCGTGGACAGTTGTGGACAGTTGTGGCTGTATTCTCATCAAAATAGTCCACGTGTGGTCGAATCTGTCCACTATTGGCAACACTGCAAGACGAACACATTCCCATTTCACCGCGCACCGGCGCACATTGTTCGCGAACGGATAATTATTTTAGATTGCGAGGATTGAAGTGGTTTGCAGGTTTGCAGCTTGCAGCCTTACAGGGTGTTTTTTTTTCATCTTCCTCTCCGTTTTTTTTTTTTATCTTCTTCTTTTATTGTTGATCAAATGGGATGAATTTTCTTTTTTTGGGTCAAGCTCCCATTTTTCCCTAGGAGGACTATCTCAAAAATGTCAAATAGCAACCTACATCTTGTGATACAGATACATCGTTCAAAAGGGCGTAAATTTCTAAAGCCGGGTCCACACCTGAGCATTTCGGCGCACCGCACGGCGCATGAGCATTCGCCCGCATGCTCATGTGGTGTGGGTTTTGCGGAGATTTTTTTTATTTCGACGAACTAGTATGGCTCATTCGGTGCGGCGCGACGTCCACATTGGCGCGCATTCGGGCGAATGATGGACGGTACGCCGTGCGGTGAAGCGAAATGCTCAGGTGTGGACCCGGCTTAAGGCTTTTGGCACAATCCGAAAATTTATAACGTTCTTTGTTTTCGATATATCGAGGGTCCAAGTTCGATTTGGATCCATTTTCAAAAAATCAATCCTCCTATTTGAAGAGTCGGGGTATACCTACTAGGGGTCAAATAAATGTTAAAAAAAGCCCTTTTTAGATAAATTATTGATTTTGACTTAAATTTAGTTTTTAAAATTGATTTTAAAGCCACTAACAATTTTTCAAAATTTTACCCTTCAAAGGAGGTCTTTCAAAAATTTTGTTGCGAGACCCCTATTGAGTGGTATGTACATCGATCGAAAGGTAAAAAAGTAATAGGCTTTTGGCTTAATCCGGAGATCGACATAGTTTTCCGTATTTGAAGTATCGAATGTTAAAATTCAATTTTCACCCAACTGCTAAAATATAAATTGGAGGACTTTGGCCAAAAAGTCAAAGCCGTATTTTTCCTGAAAAGTCCTTGGTCGATTTATCGAATATCGCGTTTTCCTCCTTTCTGAACCTACCTAAAAGTATCGATCTCTCGGGGAGGAGGATGGGGATGGGGTGGGGCACAACTTAAAAGTAGACCTCCCCCCCCCCCCCCCCGAGAGTATTTCAGCTAGTTTCCTAGTTTTATTTATTTACCTATGTATTTCCTAAGTAGTATTATTCTGAGCCCATAGTAAGTGATTAAAACAAGAGCCCATAATCGGAGCGCGACTAACCCCCCCCCCCAGGTATAGCAGAATATTTTCAAAGTAAAATGTTTTTAGTAACTATACCTATGTGGGAGGGAGGAGGCGAGTTGGAAAGTTTTAAATTTTAACTACATTTACTTAAAATGCATTCCATTCCATCTTTCCTCGCAAATACTGGAAAAAGCGAGACGGCAGAAATTGTGGAATGGGGGATTTCCTATAAACGTGACTTTAATTATTCAAACCTATTAAAACATCATAATTTTTAAAGGGTAAAACACAGTTTAAAACGCGGAAGTAACTGCCGTGCACACAAATTTTCATCTTAAAACGCAATAAACATGTAGTAGGCCGAATGGTTCTGCCAAAATCAAAGCCAAAATCGTCGTTTTTTACTTAGAGTAAGTGAGCCTAATCGTAGAAATCATCCCTCCGGAAGCGTACATTTGGGGGTACGCAGGATGTGTACTCAAAAGTGTACCCACGTGACTCGAGTCTTTCCGAGTTCTTCCGGAATTTACCGAACGTATCCTCCTAATGGTTTTCGTTAGTTTCCGACGTTTCCGTAGACTGGCGCGACGGTATACTCGAGACCATAAAACAACCACTCCTTTCTCCACCAGATCGCGTCCGTGTCGGTACACTTTTGAGTACACATCCGGTGTACCCCCAAATGTACGCTTCGGCAGGGAAGGTTTCTACAGAAAGTGACTTTTCGCCGCGAGACTGAAGCAACCACTCCTTTCTCCACCAGATCGCGTCCGTGTCGGTACACTTCAGAATACACATCCAGTGTACCTACAAATGTACGTTTTGGCAGGGAAAGTTTCTCCAAAAAGTGACTTTTCGCGAAAACCATCGGCGCCAGCAGAAAACACCTAATTTGAGACAAATATTGTAGTGGGCAAATGCGTATACAAAAATACCTCGCTTTTAGATAGGTATATAGTGATATTTTTACTTATTGAGTACATATTGTATTTGTTCAGAATGTTGAATTGCCTCCCTCATATTTTTGATTCTTCATTCTTATTCAAGTGAATTTTCAATGTTATTGTCGATAAATGTTGCTGTCCTCTTATAAAGACCTATTATGCAGGTCTCTATTCTTAAACGATATTTTTCACGCCTAAAGTCGCATAGTTATTAAGTATAGATGGGAACATCAAAGTGAATCCAGCAATTTTTGTCAACGTTTTGTTTTTAATCGTATTACTTATCCATCACTATTTCGATTAAAAAAAAAAAAAAAAAAAAAAAATGTAAGTAAAATGAAAGAATAATTAATCATAACTAAATAATAATGCAACCAATAATTTGAAATAAAACGGCTGCTCTTTTCTTTTCAATTTCCCGCAATGTGTAATTTTTTTATGCACGAGACCACCACCAGCCTTTATAACACACGCACTTTTCACAAAATACTTAATGACCAAAATTTATTTGAGGCTTTTACGACAAACAGTAATAAAAGGGTGAAAAGTAATCGCGACCAATGCTCCCAGTATACTTATAGGTTTATATGCCCGCGTTTCTATGGTTAAAAAACTGCTTTCCATGTTAGTCTATACGCCTTTTTATGCTGAGAGAAGATTACTCACAAGGGGAGGTCGCCGACTTGTCATACTCGATTTTGTTCAAATTTCGCTGAGAGGTAGTTCATATGAATCTATTAGACCCGTGTTTCGGCGTTTCTTCCAATGGGCCCTTTAAAGCCCCGAAATTTAAAGTTGAAAATTCGACTTTTTGAGCCGATTTTCCGTCTCTTTGCCGATTCTCGCTCTTAAGTGCGGTTCTTTCCGCCCGTCTCTCGTCGTAGCGGGTGTAGCCTACTGGCTATGTGCTCGCCTTGCACCCGGTGAACCCAGGTTCGATCCCGGCCGCAGCTCACTACTTTTTGCACTGTTTTTCTTCCCCATTTCATGGAGCAAATTAATTGTGTAAGATACTTTCCATCTTTAAGGTATCAGTTTGCATCGCAACAAACTGATAAGAATTCGAGACTTATGTCATGCCAGATTTTAAAGATGAGACAGCTACACTGGCAGTATCAGGCCATTCGCGCCGTTACCACGTGTGCCGCGTATTTAACGGTAGTTTTCGATTTTTTGTTCTTGGTTATGGAAACTAATGCGAACACACAGTTCAGTTCGTTTTTAGAATATTATAACCCACAAGATATTACGGACTTTTTTTTTTTTTTTTTTTTTTTTTTTTTTTTTTTTTTGTGCGAAAATATTCTACGCAATCAAAAGATTCTGATCGGTCAGAAAAGTTCGGACATTTCATAAAAGGGACAACTTTTTGGACAAACGTTCGCGCGGAGTGTCCAAAAAACTAATGTTGCCAACATTTTTTGGACACTCCGCGCGAACGTTTATCCAAAAAGTTGTCCCTTCTGTAAAATGTCCGAACTTTTCTGACCGATCAGAATCTTTTCATTGTGCATAAGATATTTTCGCATACAAAAAAAAGCGTCCGTTACATCTTGTGGGTTATAATATTCTAAAAGTTTGCTGCTCGTTGCGGTAAACTGATACCTTAAAGATGGAAAGTATCTTACGCAATTAATTTGCTCCATGAAATGAGGAAGAAAAACAGTGCAAAAAATAGTGAGCTGCGGCCGGAACCGAACCTGGGTTCACCGGGTGCAAGGCGAGCACATAGCCAGTAGGCTACACCCGCTACGACGAGAGACGGGCGGAAAGAACCGCACTTAAGAGCGAGAATCGGCAAAGAGACGGAAAATCGGCTCAAAAAGTCGAATTTTCAACTTTAAATTTCGGGGCTTTAAAGGGCCCATTGGAAGAAACGCCGAAACACGGGTCTAATAGATTCATATGAACTACCTCTCAGCGAAATTTGAACAAAATCGAGTATGACAAGTCGGCGACGTCCCCTTGTCAGTATAGACTGTTTTAGTAGAGCGATATATCGTATCGATTGCCGTCCGAGGGCCTCTGGTTCCAAACAAACTCTGGTTCAATGTAATTTCCCCATAAGCGAACTTTTGCACGGAAATTTAGGGTATTAAATCAAACAATAAATGCGACCTTTTTGCGATTATGAATTCTACGTCCTCGAAAATGCTTAATTATGCCTGGTTCCTTGACTAAAACTGCCGAAATCAATAAGATATTGCAGATTAAATGTTGCATTTGTAGGTTAGAATCGCCAGAAATCCCGCCAATTCCACAACAACAACAATAACATTTGGGTGATTCCAACCTCCAAACGCATAGTTTAATCTGCAATATCTTGTTGATTTTGGCAGTTTTACGGGTGGAACCAGGCAAAATTAAGCATTTTCGAGGACGTAGAATTCATAATCGCAAAAAGGTCGCATTTATTGTTTGATTTAATACCCTAAATTTCCGTTCAAAAGTTCGCTTATGGGGAAATTACATTGAACCAGAGTTTGTTTGGAACCAGAGGCCCTCGGACGGCAATCGATACGATATATCGCTCTACTAAAACAGTCTATTATGGTGGAAACGGTATCAAAAATGAAAGCAGCAATCTAAAAAATCGCCAAAAGCGTGTAACCGCAAGGGCGCAGGAGCGTGGCGGGATGGTGGTGAAGGGGGGGGCTATGTGGATTGTGGGCACCATTGTCCCGGGCGGCGCACTCTGGGGCTGCAAATTCAGGTTGAACAAGAAAATAAATAAATAAATATAAAAAAAGAAGTTATCATATTTAAAAATTTACCCCCGACGGCGGCAAAATCAGTGGGTTCAAGGAAAAGAAAGAAAAAAAAAAAAAAAGGAGAGAGAAGAGGTCATCAACTTCATAATTTTGATGAGCGGCGGTTTGCGGAGGGCGACAAAATTACAACCCCCCTCCAGACACTTCGGTATGCCCCTGCAAGGGCGCCAGTTTCGATGAAATGCGAACATGCTAGCGCCAGCGGTTTCTGCCGATAAATCAAGTCGTTCCGAACACTGTGAGGCGGTGGACAAAGATTATATTACATGTATCAAGCGGAAATCGAATTAAAATTTACAGCTTGACAACACTGCTAGACCAGTCTCCCTTTTCAGTTTTCTCTCGTCTCGTCTCGTCTCGTAGTTTGTTTTGGTCTTTACGACCATAACTCTGATTACTGTTTCAATTATTATCTTCCTCTGGTATCAATTGAAATTATTTAATTCGAGAAATGTATCGCGAATCACGCGCAAGGTTTCGTTTAAAATCCCTTCGAATAATGTCGTAGCTCAACTTTCCTTCAATTTTAGTGTTTATTTAGTGCGATGAAGGTGTCTTATCATCAGGATGACCCATCGAAGACCAGTGTTCTCTACTTGTAGTGAACCTCCAGCCTCTAGTTCCATCTCAGATCCATTAAGAGAATTATTCGAAGCTTGCAGAACAGGAGATTTGGCTAAGGTGAAGAAACTTGTCAATGCCCAAACTGTAAATGCCAGGGACACAGCTGGACGAAAATCAACCCCCCTACACTTTGCTGCAGGTAATGAAGAATGTTCTCTACTTCTCTCTTACTTTCAGGGTAGTACTGATGGACATTATTAATGTTTACTTTCACCTCCAACCAAGAATTATTCAAAATGTGACTGTTAAAGTGGAGCATTTGCTGTGTTGACCTCGCACAGGTAGATAGGTTATCTACGTGACGATGAACTCATTTCCGAGGAAAACTAATCAGGATCACTTTTCAGTACTGACTATGCCCCAAAGCTGTCAACAACTACTTCCAGTACCAAACTAGAACTTTACTAGTTGCGTCAACCGTTGCTTGGGCGGAAAGTTTCGTAGACGTTTTGCTTTTAGCTCTGGTAGGGACAACTTCAGGGATTATTTATGATACGTGCATAGCAATAGAAAGCCCTCGTCACTTAAGTGTGAAGGGAATTCCTCAATTCTAGCCCTGTTCCTGAGCATCTTTAGTAGTAGCTTTTGTCACATTTTTCAAACCTTTGATTGTTTCCCTTTCTTTTTTAGCCTCGTGCTTCAAGTTTGTTTTCATACATACTAAGGGTGCGAACTTCAGACATTCCACCCTCAATAGTGGATTAGACTATCATTAGAATTACTCTCGTCAAATTTTTCCTGTACCTAATTTCATCATATTACGGATATTATTAAGAC
Organism: Trialeurodes vaporariorum; assembly: GCA_011764245.1. Classification (NCBI taxonomy): domain Eukaryota; kingdom Metazoa; phylum Arthropoda; class Insecta; order Hemiptera; family Aleyrodidae; genus Trialeurodes; species Trialeurodes vaporariorum. Next base: position 36,529,771 of record VMOF01000024.1, read on the forward strand.
AGAATCATAGGATATTGATAAAATAATTGTTAATCTTTCAGGTTATGGTAGACGTGAAGTTGTGGAGTACTTAATAGCTGCCGGAGCTTCCATTCAAGCTCGCGATGATGGAGGTCTTCATCCTCTGCACAATGCGTGTTCTTTCGGGCATGCTGATGTAGTTCGAGTTTTGCTTGAAGCAGGGGCTAATGCAAACACACGTGATAACTGGAACTACACTCCACTGCATGAAGCGGCTATCAAAGGAAAAGTTGAAGTTTGCATAGGTACTTTTTTATTTTTTTTTTGTCATTTGAAAACCCAATAAGTACCTATTACAAAAATTTACTGTAAGTACACGAATGAAAAAAAAAAAATTACTCAAGCAAAAGCGTATAGCCTGGCTGCTTCGATAAAATTATCAAAATTATCAATAAAATTGTATGTACTTGAGTATTAAGAAGAAACAAGATCAAATTAACACTAAGGAAATTGTAGACAGGCGCAATGCCTCTTAGTTTTTTTTATTTACTTTTCTTACAATATGCGCCTTTATTGCATGCATGTACCTTGACAATTTTCAACCCTGAAGCACTACTGGCTGTTGATGAACTTTCACCCTAAATGGAAGAATTTGTGTCTTGTTTATATTGACATGATGCTGTTTAAAACTTTATAACATTGGTGGTCACTGAACAGCTTCTGCTCTAGTTCAAGCAATTTACCGAATTAATTTTTTTATCACCATTTTTCAGCTTTATTACAGCATGGTGCAGACACAAGCATTAGAAACACTGAAGGAAAAACAGCGTTAGACTTGGCGGAAGCAGGAACTAGAGCTGTGTTAAGTGGTGAACATCGCAAAGAGGAGTTACTGGAAGCTTCGCGGTCAGGAGCTGAAGACCGGTACGTTCCTTTATCGTTTTTATCAATTTCTGTTTTCCAAAAGCTACCTAATGTTTTATCTTTTTCATACGGGCAAATGTTCTTACCTATTTACAAGTGTATAATGTATTTTTCTCACATTCTTGGATCACTCTGCTGTTGAGGGCGACCCTTGTTAAATCTGAACCGACTTTTTTTCTAAATACTAATGAAATGAGAAATTTTGATACTATGTCCATAGAAAACTAAACCATACTTTTCAATTATTTTTTAAAGATTAATGTGAAGTTAACCACACACTACATTTAATAATAATAATAAAAAAAAAAAAAAAAAAAAAAAAAAAAAAAATTATTCTTGAACCTACCACCTCATTTTTGTTTGAGGCAGAAAATTGCACCTCTTTAAATGAACCAGTTCATGAAAAAATATTAAAAGCAGATGGTTATCTTTATGTAATAATTAGCAGCGTGCATATTTAAATCACAGCTTGATTTTTTGCTTCAGATTACTTAGTTTACTGAATCCATTGAATGTGAACTGCCATGCTAGTGATGGTCGCAGGTCGACCCCTCTACATCTAGCTGCTGGTTACAATCGCGGTCGCGTAGTACAATTACTTCTGCAGCACGGTGCGGACGTACATGCTAAGGATAAGGGGTAAGTTTATGCTGATACCTCAGTCATACATTCTAGACATTCAGAGACATGTTTAAAATAATGGGCTGTTGATGTGTTCAAACAACGGGTCTGTTGCAAAATTTTGCCACAGCATTGTGGAGGGTTGATTTGGGTGTAAAATTGCATGAAAATCGCATTGAGAGCATCAAAAAGTCTCAAAATCTACTTACAAACCCTCAAAAGATCTTTTTTAAAAAGCCTTAGATGGCGGTCAAACAGGCAACTCAACCCTGGATCAGAGACAATATATAATAGAGACCACGCACTAGCCGTGTGCGCGGTGGCTGACTTATTTTTCGGGACTCAACAGGAATTAACACAGGGAGCATGAGAGTGCACCATCCAACACGGTCCATACGTTGACTGATGCAATTTCGGTGCTTCTGGCTTCACTAGGCAAAAATCTCAACGATGTTTCTCATCAGTCAACGTATGGACCATGTTAGCGGTGTTCTGTTGAGACCCCAAAAAAAAAGTTGCCACCGCGCGCAAACATGGGCAAGATAGATAGTGCGTGGTCTCTATTATATATTGTCTCTACCCTGGATGCATGCATTATGTGCAGCAAATATGGCCGACGAAGGCATTTGACAAAGTCAGCACTTGCCCGGCATTTCCTTCTCAGAATGGGGCTCTTGCAAACTTTTGCCGTGAGCATTTGAATAGTCCAATGTGATGTAGAAACCAGCGAAAATCACAAAAATCACACTATAAAAGTCTAAAATTCAGTAAGAAACTTAGGAAACAGCTGTAACAGCACGATCTTTATAGCAAAGCTACACAGGTATCATGAGAGATTGCTGTCGAATTTGTCTTTTTCTCCTTCTCTAATTTGTCTTATTAACGTGTAATATCACACAAATGCTCTTTTGATTATTAGTGGTTTGGTTCCTCTGCACAATGCGTGCTCTTACGGCCACTTTGAGGTGACAGAAATGCTTATTAAACACGGAGCAAACGTGAATGCAATGGATTTATGGCAGTTCACTCCTCTCCATGAAGCTGCTTCCAAGTCCCGTATCGAAGTTTGTTCCCTTCTACTCAGCGAAGGAGCAGATCCTACCCTCCTCAACTGCCACTCCAAGTCTGCTATAGATGTTGCACCTACCAAAGAGCTTCAAGAAAAATTATCAAGTATGATTATCAATTATTTGTATTCCATTATAACCTAATTTTTTTTTACTTTCTATTCATTGTTTTTTTGTCCCCCTCAAAGTATTTTCATCATTCATTTAAACCTTTATGTTATATTTATCAACCTTTTGAGCATTAACCTTTTGAACCTATGAGTAGAAGGGGTAGAATATTCATAAGCACGCCATCCTAGGATCTCGTGTAAATTGTGGAGGCTGAGTAAAAATTGTGGAGGATCCACCAAATTTTTTTTAACTTTAAAAAAAAAGGAAAACATATCTTTGGGGGAATAAACCCCCAAGTATTATGCTCCCGCTTTTCTTCAGGTGGATTGTGGAAGCACTTTTGCAAAAGAGTCATCAATTGTGGACGCATTTTCACAAAAAGGTCGTCCATGTGGAAGTGGGGGGGGGGGGGGGGGGGTTCGAATTGCTGAAGCAATTCTGGTGTAAATTGGGAAAAAAAATTCTGCATCTCTGCCTATGAGCAATGTGAAGTTGGGGGAAAAAAAGAAAGGAACATGAAACGAAACATAGGTATATTCTTTGAGACATATGTATATAAATGTCCAAATCCCGGTTATTAGGCTTGCCTTTACCGACCATAATACTAAAATGGCGACTTTTAAATTTTTTAATGCCCTTTCCATACAGCTGAAACAGGCTTTTAAAGACTCTGCAATTGATCCTTTTTTCACCCCAATTAAAAAAGTTTCTCATCTTAAGGACTTTCTTCAATAGATGAGTTTCTTAACCGTATTGATTAAGTTATTTTATTACTCTCTCTAATTATACTATTGTTCCGTGCAGTATCATGTATCATATCTCATTTTATTGTACGAAAATGGACTTTTATTTTAGCCTCGTCTTGAAGTGCCTTGTACCAAATTTATAAAAAAAAAAAAAATAAGAAAAAAAATAGTAGTTATCTTTAGTAAAGAATAAAGCAAAAATTGTAAGGGAAAGAAAAAGAACTATAATTTTAAGACATGATCGAAAAGAAATTGTGTAAACTACAAGCAAAATTAACGAAGCTAGAGCCGAATAACTTGGAATATCGGGCTCAAACAAGTAGTGGTCTGTAGCGTAAAGTTACAACTCGTTGCCAACCAACCGGTGCCTTTTGATACATTTTCAGCAGACCGGCTTTTTGTCAAAACCGGAGACTCAAAAGGCTTCTGCTGTATCATAAAATATATATTAGCCTGTTTTAAAGTGTCTCCTCCATAGGAGATATTAAAATGAAAAGAGGCTCTGAGAATTTTCCCAATCAGCTGTAAAATTTCTAGAAAATCCTTAAGCACTTGTTGCATTACCTAGAGGTTGACAAGTTTTGAGGGGCTCTTAAGGTGATTCTTCAGCGTTTAATGCTGATTTCTGCCACCATAGCGCTACTGTTTGATTTATGTCAAATTACAAGCTGAAAGTAATTTATATTTAATAAAACGGAGTGTCAGTAGTCAGAATGTACCAGATAATCATCTGAAGAATGTCTCTGCAAAATATCTCATCAATAACTTCAAAAATAAGGCTGAAAGCACCATAAAATGAATTATTGCAAATCGATTCTTTTACCGAAATGTGATTTTTCATTTTTTGGTACTTTCAGCATTATTTTTGAAGTTATTCAATATATATTTTGCAGAGACGCTCTTCAGATGATTATCTTGTAACTTACACTGCGTTTTCTTAAATGTAAATTACTTTCGGCCTGTAATTTGACATAAATCGAACGGTAGCTCTCTGGTGGCAGAAATCACCACTAAACGCTGAAGAATCACCTTGAGAATATATTCAATGAAAAAACAAGCAAGCTGTTCAATATTATTGCTGCATATGTCAGCTCGATTAAAATATGATCTAAGACAATTTTTGTAAAATATTTTTTTTTGTGATTCTAATAAAACCAGATTTTCAAAAATTACCAATTTTTCTTATCAGAATGCTTTGCTCTCTTTGTTTTATGCTTGCAAACAAATCATCTTAATTCATTTAACCTACATGAGTTTTGTATCACCTTTAAACTAATTCTTATTTAAATTTTTTGTTGTGTGTTCAGCGGAGTTTAAAGGACACTGCCTTCTGGATGCCTGCATTCAAGCCGATATTTCCAGGGTGAAAAAATATGTCTCCGTGGACTTAGTCAATTTTAAACACCCGTATTCTGGGAACACTCCTCTTGTAAGTGTCAAAACTTTTTATCAGTTTTCATCTAATCTTACTGAATATACGTTTGATCTGGTCTAGGTTATCAAAGCCGATTGTGCACTGCGCAGGACTCATCCTCTCAGTCCACGATGGTTCGCGTGATCCTAACTATGTGGACGATTGAGGTCCACGCTTGCTCGCAGCAGTGCTACCAGCGTGGGTAAAGGAAATCCTGCTGTGTGTTTTTGCTCGATAAGCTCCGCCCATTTGTGGTCGTCCACAAAATAAAAAAAACGGTGACTGTAGACCACAACGGTCCACAAGGAGCAATCGTGGACATAAAAAAAGACCATTAATAGTCATGGCCATAAATTTCATTTAACCTGAAATTGATCTCTCAGTTAAAGGTCATCATTTTGTTCAGAGCCAACATGGTAGTTGGTACATCAAAAAGTTAAACCACATCATGATGTTTCACCGATTCAGTTGATCTTAAAAACTTGATGTAGATTTATTCATTTAACTAATCTAATTTCTATATTTTTCAGCATCGTGCTGTGATGTCTTGTTATCCAAAACGTAAACAAGTAGTTGAATTATTAATTAGAAAAGGTGCCCAGCTCAATGAAAAGAATAAAGACTTCCTGACACCTTTGCATGTTGCTGCTGACATGTCGCATTATGACATATTGGAGACTCTCCTCAGATTAGGAGCAAAAGTCAATGCTCTAGATGCTCTTGGTCAAACAGGTTAGTTATTTTTTTCTGTTCAAACTCATCTTTTATTATTAAAGTTGAGCATTGTATCAGGTAGTAGCACTTGTTGTTAATGAATATTTTGGTTGTATTAGCCAAAGTGCTGGGAGTGTTATAAAAAACTTTGGTGATTAGTTTACTCACATTTTTATTAATATTTTTCAGTCGAAGCTTTTTGGCATTGACGCCATCGTCAGGACTAGCAAAGTATCAAAGAACTTAACATAATATATTCATTACAAAAATAAAACAAAACATTTCAGCAAATCCGATACAAAATTACAGGTGAAAAATCTGATAAGTAATACAATATTTTTAAAACAAATAATAGTTGGTCATATTCTCACCAGGAGGCGATAGTTGTCAGCTTTCCAATATAGTAATTATTAATTATTGAGTTTTAATTCTCATTTGTTCTGTTCGAGTTAATTCTGTGTTTTTGTAACATTAATTGTGAAAGTGTTGGTCATGAAAAGAATCTATGTTCTATGAACTGTAAATTTTTGTCTGTTTCTTTCAGCGTTGCATCGCTGTGCTCGTGAAGACAATGTACAAGGTTGTCAGATCTTACTTTCATTCAATGTAGATACAAGTATAGTCTCTCTACAAGGTTACACAGCTCTCCAGGTTGCTCAAGAAAATGCACAAAAAATTCTTCAAGGTACTCATGTTTTTCTCTCATTTACTTTGTCACTTCCGTCAACGGTTTACATTTTCTTGATCATCTTTGAAATAAACTAGTGAACCGAGGAGGAAATTGTCACCTTTTTGCAAGCCCATTCATACAACATTAGATATACATAATAGTTAACCTCCAATTTTGTGCTATCTCATCAGATTATAGACTGTTTTAGTAGAATGTTATATCGTATCGATTGCCGTCCGAGGACCTCGGATTCCAAACAAACAGGATAATTTTCCTCCAAAGATGAAAACTGCGACTTTTTAATAATATCGCGATCTAATTACACTATGCAACAAAATTTGACTTTTGGTTTGTCCACGGGTTGAGACCTATTTTTTCTGACTCTTAGTGACCAAAGAAGTCAGAAAATGGCCATGAAAGTGCCGGGAAAATGTGTATGCGCCCAGGACGCCGCCATTTTGAAAAATCAGAAATTCAGCCGACTTGCCGTCGGTTTTTTGAGGCTAGCGTCCTTAATTTTTACTCAAACTAAAAAAATGTGCACATAAAATGAAAGAGCATAAAATTTCCTACAAGATGAGTTACCTCAATTTGTTTTTCAATCAGCAAAAGTATACAAAAACTGAAGGTTTTTAAATTATTTTTTTTAAAAAATCGAAAATTTGACGATTTTTTGGATGAATTTTAACTCATGCCGTCAAAAATAGAAATCATAGAAAAAAACAGACTGATTCATTGAAAAGAGCGTTAAAGTGGCTACAAGATGATGTACTACAAAAGTTTTTTGTGATTATTTTTTGCCACTTTTTAGCCATTAAAATGATTTTCCCCAAAATTCAGTTTTCTCCCTCTATGCTCCCTAATTTACAAACGGTATCGTTCAATAACGTCGATTTGGTTCCTCTCATGCACCCTCGGACCAAAATAATCCATTTTCCATCAAAAGTGACCGTGAATATTGGTGGAAAAAGCTTGGCTCATAACATTTGATGCCCATATTTACATTAAATGTGTCCACGCATGCATGCAGCTCCTCTCAAATATCCCATGCTAAAAAAAAAAAAAAAAAAAAAAAAAAAAAAAATCATTCGTTAAAGGCAGATATTTTTTGAAGTTTTATTTCACACTCGGCCGGTATTAATAAAAAACAATATTGGTTTTAGAAAAATTCATGTTATTAGTTGCTCTGGATAGAGCAGATGGGATCAATGATGTGCTGAGAACAATAAAATAAGTGGTTGCCCTGAGAAGAACGGTTTTTAATCGGGTTGGGTATCAGTATATTCCAGTGCGGTTATATTTGGGAGAGTGATGAGATTCCTGAGTCCATACTGGTCTAAAAATGAGAGGATAAAGAGAATTTGAAAAAGTGGCGCACCAATTTTTAGCCGTTTTAGGTGGCTCTGAAAAGAGCTGTTGCACTGTCTGTCGTTACTTACGCACATGCAGTGTCCGTTCCTGTCCTTCTTAAAATTTAGACCTGGCACTTGGCAGTTACTTGTATAAAAGCCACGCATACTGATGCTTGACTTCAGCCTGCTGTACAAGTCAAGGCTTCAAATCCACTAAAGCATCTTATAAAAATTTAAATATGTGTTATCAAAAAGGTCCTTCCTCAGGGCTACCAAATGAAATTGAGAATTTCTGAACAATCAAATTACAATTGCGCAAAAGTAAACAAAATCTTAAAAATTAAATATGTCTTTTTTCATTATATCAAAGTGTGAGCAAGGCACCGGGTGTAGAGCAAGGTGGTGTAGAGGGCTATTGGGGCTATAGCCCCCCACACTTTTTTGAGGATGCGGGGCTAACACTTAACAAAAAAAAAAAACAAAAAACAAAAAAAAAATGATTTTTTTAGCCCTCCCTTATTTCGACCCCACGCGCCGCCCATGGTGAAATTCATGACGAATAAAGGAGAGAACTCGTTCTCAACTCGATTTTCGCCATTATTCACGGTCACTTTTGATGGAAAATGGATTATTTTGGTCCGAGGGTGCATGAGAGGAACCAAATCGACGTTATTGAACGATACCGTTTGTAAATTAGGGAGCATAGAGGGAGAAAACTGAATTTTGGGGAAAATCATTTTAATGGCTAAAAAGTGGCAAAAAATAATCACAAAAAACTTTTGTAGTACATCATCTTGTAGCCACTTTAACGCTCTTTTCAATGAATCAGTCTGTTTTTTTCTATGATTTCTATTTTTGACGGCATGAGTTAAAATTCATCCAAAAAATCGTCAAATTTTCGATTTTTTAAAAAAAATAATTTAAAAACCTTCAGTTTTTGTATACTTTTGCTGATTGAAAAACAAATTGAGGTAACTCATCTTGTAGGAAATTTTATGCTCTTTCATTTTATGTGCACATTTTTTTAGTTTGAGTAAAAATTAAGGACGCTAGCCTCAAAAAACCGACGGCAAGTCGGCTGAATTTCTGATTTTTCAAAATGGCGGCGTCCTGGGCGCATACACATTTTCCCGGCACTTTCATGGCCATTTTCTGACTTCTTTGGTCACTAGGAGTCAGAAAAAATAGGTCTCAACCCGTGGACAAAATGGCTGTTGCATAGTGTTATAGAATTTGACGCGATAAGATAAAATACGGAATAACTCGCAGATTTCAATCAACAAGATAAAATAAGACTGGAGACTCAGGCTGCTTCCATAAGATAACGCAAGGAGGGCCGGAAGACGATGAGTCCATAGGCGGACCGTGACCAAAAAAGGTGGGAGGGGGGGCTAAAAAGTGATGACCTTTTTTTTTTGCTTCTCAAGTCTCAAGTGATGACTTTTTCCCAATTTTTAGCCCCTCCGCCCTAAAAAAAGTGGGGGGGCTATAGCCCCCCCTAGCCCCTGGTACGGTCGGCCTATGGATGAGTCTGATAAGGAGTCCAATGCAGGCGACTCGGGTTCTGATGACAAAGAAGAAGAAGGCGCTGAGTCAGACGAAGCCGACGATCGCCCATCTGTCTTATAAACAATAGTAAACAAGTGATAACACACGTGTTCACTGTGCAACAAAGGGCTGAATTTGTATTTACCGAGAACTTTCTTGAGTTTCCTTCAGTGAAGTCAGTGCGTATTATCTATAGGTGTTTATTTTTTACATTTTTAGCCTCTTGAAAATCTAGAGTGTGTATTATCTATGGGGGCGTTTTATACACGGGTAAATATGGTAATTAAAAAAAAAACCGAGGAAAATTCCCAGATTGAGAATATTCCTGGCACCCATCACTACTTGTACGATAACCGTTTATTTTGTACTATGCATGAAATAAACATCCTGTTATATTTTAATTTATTCTGGTTTTTTTATTGCAGAACCCCCCTCTGTTCTTGACCTAGAAAGTCAAGTCTTAGAAGCTTCCAAAGCAGGTGATCTAGAACAAGTTCAAAAATTACTCTCAACTTATCCTCACATAGTTAATTGCAGGGATCTGGATGGCAGGTGAGTCTTATCTTTTTTTTTTTTAACTCTGCCTTATCCTCCAAATTATAATATATTTTCCTGTTCCTCCAGGCTGTTCACTTTTTTTTGTTCTCTCAAATGACAAAAATAAATGGATACGTCCTTGACCCATCGCTATGTTTTGTTATGACGCTCATATCATGCGCAAATTATAGTCTTAAAATGGTTTGATGTGATCGTAAAAGGAGCAGAGATTTGTGGCTTTGTTGCCGTGGGAGTGCCATTCTTCACCTAAAACCAATGGGGCAGTTGCAAGAGTCTGAAATGTTATGAATTTTATGAAGAAAATGAAAGTACTTGATGAGCTGAGAACAGAGATGCCTTTGATTTATAATTAAGTCCCATTGTTTCGGAGATGAGATTATGGCTCAAAATACATTGTTTTAAATGGGAATTCCGCCTAGTGACATCACTACGCACAAGATTTTTTGCAACTTTATACGTGTGTATCTCCAAAACCGGGACACTTAGAAAAAACCCAAAGGCACCATTGTTCTCAGCTCATCAAGTACATTTATTTTCTTTGTAAAAGCCACAAAACTCCAGACCTTTGCAACTGCCCCATTATGTATTTTTATTTTTGTAAGGGAGTTACACAGTTGTATAGAGGATTGAAGAATAATATAAAAAGTAGAGTAATAAATTCTGAGACTTGATGATATTTTACATGAGAAGAGTGAAAGAAAAAAGAAAAGAAAAATCAAGAGCTCTGTACCTCCTTGTGTGCTCTAGGTACTATGACTTTCACAATAAAGTATCCTGGTCGAAATTCTCATCGTTCAATTTTCCGGTTGTTTTTAATAGAATTGTCGATTTTTCAAGATTTACTGTTTAATAAGTATTCTGCTTGGTCCTTGAACACTTGTAAATCACAAAATTGCTCAAAGCTTACCGATATTTGAAGGAGTAAAAATGTTGACCCGGGTACTTTCTTTTGAAAGTTTCCTTCCCATTTTTGAGAGTTTCTAGCAGGTCGATGTATCTCTCTTTTTTTCCCATCCTTGTTTGAGAATACATTGGTTGTCTTTCCTCCTTCTTTTTTTTATCCAGTCCTGTCGTTTGCTGTGAAATATTAGCGTAACAAGTACCTCCGTGTTTGGACGGATGAACTTTACTACTACTACGACTACTTTTTTTTTCCGGAATAATTTTTCTGGGTCCATTTTTCCTTCCTTCAATCGATATTTTCATTGGCTGGTTAATTTGTTGATAAGCATTCTCTCCATTTTTCTGCCCTTGAAACGCTTTAAAAAGCTGGTTTAACAATTACTGACTATTAATTCGTTTTTTGTCTTTGTTCTAGGCATTCTACTCCGTTACATTTTGCTGCTGGGTATAATCGAGTTTCAGTTGTGGAGTATTTATTGGCGAACGGTGCAGATGTCCACTCGAAAGACAAAGGGTATGGAAAAATCTCATTAATTTTTAAGTGTGGTGTTTACTTTTCAGTAAGATAACAAAAACTGTCTCAGTGACTATTTTAAAGGTTACCTGCAGAGGTAAAAGTATATGAGTCTCAAGCTTCTTTCATGTAGCAAAAACTAATACAGTATTTATATGTACACAATGAGCTCCCACTTATCAAGCACTCCTCAAGTTTTCGAGGGGAAGGAAAAAAAAGAAGAAATGCGTTTACTAATTTATAGTCACGGCTGCACTTTTATAGCATATAGAGCTGTGCCGCAGAGCGCAACAGGTTGCCTATCCCCCTTTAATGCTATCCTCGGCAACCTATGTGAACTACAAGTTCATTTTAGTGTCAATGGTCTCAGAAGCAAGTTGTGAATTGCTGTACAACCAGTAGATTGCGTCAAGGGCAATATGCACATGTACTGTGCATTACTTTGTACGGAATCAGAGACAGCAGACAGAGACCATGTACTAGCTATCTTGCCCATGTTATAATCACATGGCAACTTCTTTTTTTCGGGAACGCAAAAAATCAACGTCCAACGGCTCCTGTGTTCACGGTTGAGTCTACTTAAATACGACTGATAATTTATTGAGTGATTTTATTTTTGTTGATCAAAAATTTTTGTTTGAAAAAAATCTTATAATTTCTATTTTTCAGTGGACTTGTTCCATTACACAATGCATGTTCATATGGGCATTACGAAGTGACTGAAATGTTAGTGAAACATGGAGCTAATGTGAATGTGGCAGATCTGTGGAAGTTCACCCCTTTACATGAAGCTGCAGCTAAAGGGAAATACGACATTGTTCGCTTGTTGCTCCAGGTAATTTTTGACTCGGTAGAGCAATCAGGATCACTTCTACCTCTCTTATTTTCCCTTTGAATGTGTAAGTAGAAAAAGGATAGAAAGATAGGGCTTTATCCCTTAGTCTATCCTTGTCTAAAATTTGTGTTTCACTGGAGGAAAGAGAGAGTTAGATAATTTCTCGTTGCGCTTTTGTTTGACTTGATCTTGTCGATCTCAGAACAGGGTCTGTTGCAATTACCTTTGCAAGAATCTTACAATTTTTTTTTTTTTTTTTAAAATAGTGAAAGTGAAGTTACACAGATGCCAATCGAGTTGAGGGAGGAATAAAAACAACTGAGGACAGATCCGTTGAAAGGGCAGATGTTCAACATCTGTCCTTTTGACTTAAAACGGCTATTCTGATTCCTTGTAACCTCAATATACTAGGGCTGTGTGAATATTCGAAGAGGTCGATTATTCAATTTGAATATTTTTTTCAATATGTATTCAGTATTGAATAATTCTGCATTATTCAAGATGATCGAAGATGTTGGTTTCAAAATCAAAATATCGCTTTTTTCGAAAGAAAAACGCAAGTGTCGCAAGTATGGGATTGGGTAAGGAAAAATGCAAATTCGGTGCGAGCAAAAAATGAGTGCAAGAGGGACCGGCACAGGTAGGGGCTGTAAAGATCAGAGCAGCGTGGCTAACGAACACTTGAGCGTGGCACCGACAATCCGTCCTTCAGGCTCAGCTTGCCGTGGTGTGACCTTCAAGAAGCTAACTCTTTGCTGCGAGGAGTTGCAGACTCGCGACTGTGAAGCGGCGCCAGTCCTCATTCTTATCAGCAATTGCAGCGTTGCCAAATTTTTCCTCCAAAAATTCTGTCGCGTCTACCTTTGTTCAAATTATACGCATTGCACCAAGGTTTGACAAGAATATAGAGGAAGTTAGGAATTCATAATCGTTTGTGACTTGCTTTGGTGTCCTAATTTTAAAAATGCTATTTAACTGTTTTCGTTTTTCCTTTCTTACGATTACTTCTCCGAGAAACCAGACAACCATGCACGATTATTTTGTTTTCAAGTGAGTGACAGACTGGCACAGCTCATAAATCGGTGAAACCAAAAGCAAAAATATTTGAGATTCCGTGCGTGCTAAATTAAAAATTCTAGTTTTCTAAATTAAATGTACTGATAAGCAATAATGGACCGATATCTGAAAAGGAAAAACATAAGCGTAAGGAGGAATCAGCCGATCATCGATTCAGATGAAGATGAAGAGGGACTGGCACCTCCTGCAACACAAATGCCACTGCAAAAGAAACTGACAAAGGAGACATTTGGACAAACTTGGACAAATTACAATTCCTCTAAAACAAGTGAAAATTAAATAAACTAAAAAACTTGGAGTAGTTAATGTGATCATGATTACAGTGGATCAGTGGCGGATCCAAAAAAATTTTCTGGGGGGGGCACGCCTGTGAAATTTTGAAATTTGAAGGCTGGTGGAAGCAATTTCGGGCTATTTCCTATAGATAAAAGGCAAAATTTGAGGCTTTAGGGGGGCATGTGCCCCCCCCCGGTGGATCCGCCACTGCAGTGGATATATTTATTGATGGAAAAATTCAGTAATTTTATGGGAGGGCTAGGATGCAACACTTGTGAGAAAGAAGCTGTATTTCGTTGAAAATATTCGATTCGTATTTGAATTTTTTTGAAAATATTTGTTCGAATTCGATTTGACCTCAATAAACCATATTCACACAGCCTTTCAATATATTACATACCAAATTTCGTTGTTATATCTGCAAAATTGAGCTCACAGAAGTTAAAGTAGTACACACGGCTGAGTGGTGGATATGTGCCATACCTGACTCAACAACACATGGTTTGAGTGTCTGGACTTTACTACCACTACTACTAATTTTTTAGAGGAAGACAGTAACACCCCTTAAAAACATTTACCTGTTTTAAAATCTTCCTAGTAATTAGAAAAAAGTATTTCAAAAGTGAGATTAAACAGGACCGAAACCTGTGGAAATGGAAATTTGAATGAGGGACACCGGACTAACATCTCCTTTAAACAATATCCAACAACCTAAGTCAAATCTCTTTTCTCTCTTCTAATTTTGTTTCTCTCTTCCCTGTAGCATGGTGCTGATGCCAGTAAAAAGAACCGTGACGGCGCAACTCCTCTAGATCTTGTGCGGGAAGATGATCACGAAGTAGCGGATCTGCTGCGCGGCAATGCTGCATTATTAGATGCAGCCAAGAAGGGGAACCTAGCTAGAGTTCAACGATTACTAACCAGTGAAAATATCAACTGTAGAGATACTCAAGGACGTAATTCTACTCCCCTACATTTAGCTGGTTCGTGTTTCCCTCAGGCTTCAATTTTATTCAGTTCTATTTTTAAGTTGCTCAGTTTCTTTTATAATTAATCTATCTATAAAAGTTAGGAAAACTCTCTAATTGACTGAAACGAGCTGTTTTGTGAATGATACGTGTTCACGGACGCCACCTCTTAGCAGGGGGTTTTGGACCAGTGCAATCTGGAAACTTCTTTTTCGGTCCATTTAAACACATGAAAAAGATTAACCTGTTGGGCGTTTGATGAGCAATCGTACCGGTTTGCGGTACGCTTTTTAAAAAGTATAATGATTTTGCACTGGAGCAGCTAGAGGGCGTGAGGGTGGCCAGTGGAGACTGTGCCGAGTCTACGTCTCAGCTGTGGACTCACTCACCGCGATTCCGACTGGTCAGCCGCAGAACAATCTCTCTCTGCTTTTTTATTTCAACTGGTAGATATTTTCTTGATTTTGCTCCCCGATAATTAGGTTCATTAATCCGAGGTTTCCTCTTTCTCTTTTCATCATGATTTATCGTTAATAAACAAGTTTCTGATCTCTACTTGAATCTCTGTCGTCCATTCTACTTTTCTTTCTATTGGGCCTCGTGCCTTCATGTGAGCATAGGCAGCATGTTACTTTCCTTCAAGTCAGTAATGGGGGATTAATCTAGAACTTAAGAAGATCCATCTCAAGGTACGCAACACAGTACACACCTATAAATACAACCTTTCACCCGGGTTTAAATGTTCAAAATCCGAAGTTGCCAAACTTCATGCTACGCCACTGTTTTGAACTTGGCTTGGTAGCTACTGCCTCTTATGATTAATTCAAGAATTAATTCATTGTGTTAGCTACATTCAAATTCTTTTTCCAAATTTTTATGAACAGAGTATTCAAACCTATGGAATGCTCCGTGAATCCCATTAGAGTAGAATTTTTGGAAGGCAAGTATTTTTCTTATTACATATCTTATAAAGCAGTATTTATCTTAACATCCTCTGAAGGTGTTTACTGTAAAAAGGATTTCAACATTTGTTTTTGGAACCGCTTGTTCTCTTTTTCAGCCGGTTACAATAACTTGGAAGTCGCAGAGTACTTATTAGAACATGGAGCTGATGTCAACGCTCAAGACAAAGGAGGACTAATTCCGCTGCATAATGCCTCTTCGTATGGACACCTCGATATCGCAGCCTTGTTAATTAAACACAACACTGTAGTCAATGCCACTGATAAGTGGGGTTTCACTCCACTGCATGAAGCTGCTCAAAAAGGTCGCACACAACTTAGTGCCCTCTTGGTAAGATTTTCCCGTCTTTCAACTCAAATCTATGATAAACTGATAAAACCATGTAGTAAATTTTATTCTCTTTATCTGTTGTAACAATTGAACCTTCCTGCAGTGAAAGCGCTTAAATTTATTCAAACATTCTAAAACTTCTACTGAGCTTTTTTTTTAACATTATTAAAGTTAGTATCATGATGGAGAACCTGGGTGTAGAAAGAGCTCTTCTCTCTTTTAAAATTCATTGAAGAAGTACCCTTTTCGCGCCCAACTCCTCAATTGAGGCTGTCTCTAAAAAAGGGGCTCATAAAATGATAGATATGCTGACCTGAGTAAATTCTAATGATACTTTGTAAGGCTTATTTTGTCGGAAGAGAACACCCGATGTTTTATAAGCACTCCTTCCGGAGACGGCCTCAATTGTGTTGTTACAATATACTTAACCAAGAACCTAAATTCAAGCCGAAAAAAAAATAAATGCTTTTTAATGTTTTGACATAGATAGAAGAGTAAATAGTAGTGGTTCTAAAGTGAATTATTCGAAATATACTACAAATGAGGAAGATTCACGATGGTTCAGGATTCAGATTCAAAGATTTAGGTGTTATAATCTAGGATTCGGGTGCGGCAAAATTTTGGATTCGACCCCATCAGTAGTTCCCTATCTTTTCAAACAAGTTGGATTCAGCAAATTAACTACCTTGGTGTAACTTGCAACCTCCATTATTTTTATTTCTCAAGTTTCTTAACGTTTTTGAAATGAACGAAAGAACTTCCTAAAATTCTCAAGTTTTTACTTCATTTTCTATTTTACTTTCCATCGACGAAAAATCAAAGATTGAGAAAGAATAATTAAGAATTGAAAAGAGCATGTATAGGATTATTCATTTGTTTTTTACTCTCCTCAGCTTGCGCACGGAGCCGATCCATTCCTCAAGAATCAAGAAGGACAAAGTCCACTGGATCTGGCAAACGCGGAGGATGTAAGGAGTTTGTTGCAAGATGCAATGGCCACATATTCATCGACACCTGTTCTGCAGTCTTGTGAATCAACATCGACGAATATGGAAACGGTTGTCATGCCCTCCGGTGCCTCTGTCACCCTTTCAACGCCTGATTTGGGAATCATGCCTCGCGGCGATGGCTGTTGCTCCGTTGAATCTCAGAGTGAAGGAAATGCTCGAAATGTTCCTGCAATTTCTTCAATATCTAATTTCTTAACTAGGTATTTATTTATTTATTTATCTTTTAGGTTACTGTTACTCTCCTCTTTTCTATCCTTTGTTTTAAGATTACTTCAGATTGTCTTTCCTACCCTTCTTTTTTTATACAGTCCATTCGTTTGCTGTGAAATATCTGCATAACAAACCATGTGTTTGGGCAGCTGGACTTTACTACTACTACTACTTATTTATCATCAAATGGGCTTTCTTCTGCGCAGCTCGATCGCACAGGTTACCCCCTCCTCACCTCTTCCTACTTCAGTCAATTGAGATTACGACAGCCACAGACTCATTGTCTCCTTTCGTCTGTTTCAATCATTACAAGCAGCTCAAAACGATTCAATCAGTGAAGTCACCCGTAAGGTTAACATGCACTCGATCTGATAACGATACCCAAAACGATCCAATCCCCCATAATCACCCCCTGATAACACAAAACAATAAACATAACATTACAGATGAGAAAGGTTTCAAAAAGAGGAAAACTTAATAGTTCACCAAGACAAAATCATACCATGTATGATAGACTTATCATTGTATTTTACCTAAAATCCATGTGTATTTACCTGATTTTGCTTTTTTTGTGGGAGCACAATTCGTAATTATGTTAGAAAAGTGCCGCATGTGCATTTATCACCTTTTTCAAAACTTCTTAATTTATAGCGTAAGCTGTTAGTTAAATTCTCACTACTACCGTAATAACAGCCTAGTTCTAGGTAAGGAGTCAAGAAAAACTCCATCCGCATTAAATTCTCCGGCACAGTGTAATTTTTTATTGAATTCATTCTCAGCGTCCACAGCGGAGCGAGTCAATGATAGATGCCGGCATGGCGTGTCAACTTTAAATGCACATATCTTTATTAATACACAACGTAGACAATTGACTGTGGTTTTATTAGTTTCATTGTGAAATTTTCTTTGAGAATCACCCTGTATAGTTTGTTTTTTGATGGTTAAAAACATTTAATTTTGCATTTTTAAGATTATATTCCTTGTTTGACCCCTCCCGTTCACTCGCGAGTGCAATTCAGCAACAATGTTTTCCATTTGATTCAATACAAAACAATTGTTTAGGTTGGAAAAATATTGTCTAATTAAGTACTTAACATGTTTTAGTATTTACTAGCTTCTAACTTTCTTTCTCACTTTTTCTCTCTTTCAGTCTTGGTTTAGAGCATTTATTGGAATTATTCGAAAGAGAACAAATCACCGTTGATATCCTAATGGAGATGACCCATGATGACCTAAAACAAGTGGGAGTCTCTGCTTATGGATACAGGTTTAAACTTTTGAAAGGAATTGAAAGATTAAACTCCTCTCAAGGTAAATTCACCTAGACTCTGCTTTTCCTTGCATAGAGCGCACACGTGTATAGTATTTTTTTTTTTTTTAACTTTTTATCTTTGATCTATGCACAGATAGTATAGTTTACAATTTCTTACAAGTACTTACATAAGTATTTTAGATCATCCAGGAGTTTTACCTTAAATTTTACGTAACTAAACAAGCCTAGTAAACTAATTAACTAAAAAGTATGAATTGAGACGGAATTTTAGTGGGCAGCAAATGCAAAAGAGATTTAGAAATTTGAAAAAAGAAATTTTAAATTTTAAAAATTTGAGAAAAAAAATTGAAATTTTTAGAAATTTGAAAGTTTTAAAAATTTGAAAACTTAAGAAGTTTTAAAATTTTGAAGTAAGAAGTAAAAGCACTCATGCATAATATGCTACCCGCATTTAAAGAAGAAAAAGCTGCACTTTTCTGAAGTTAAGGAAAGAAAGTTCCAGTGCAGCCGGTTTAGATTGTGTAAAAGCGTTATGTATCAACAAAATACCAATACCTTACACTTTCCAAGTTGACTTTAGTATTGATGAAAATTCAATCAAAAAGGTATGTTTTCCCTAGAATCTTTTGAACTTGCATCCTCAAAATGAGAGATTTTCTTCTTTAGGTAACTTAAATAATCTCCTCCGAGTCTCTCATCAACAATTTTACAATTTTAGCAGGTATCTCCCAGGGAATTAGTCCAAACCAAACTACCTTACTTGTTGATCTGCTACCTGATGACAAGGAATTCTTAGCCGTTGAAGAAGAGATGCAAACCACCATCCGACAGCACAGGGATAATGGTCACTCAGGAGGAGTTTTCTGTTCTTACAACATTATTCGGGTAATTTTTCATGGCTTCAAGAATCTAATTAAAAAAAAACAAAAACACTTTCGGGCCCTGATTTACAACCTGTTGAAGGCTTTCCTCATGAATAAAATACTGTCACATCAAAGGGAAAAATTCTATCCTTTTGATCTGATTGGCTGCTGACATCAACATCTTTGCTCCACAGCCAACAAAAAAGCTGATGGACGTTGCTTTGCTGCGTCCCTGAAAGAAAAGTTGCCACACAATTTTAACATGGGCGAGATAGGTAGTGCGTGGTCTTAGATGTCTCTGATTTTACGAGTTTTTTTTTTTTTCCAGTGAACATTATCTTTGACAAAACTCTTTGAAATAGTCATATAGGAAATGAATAATCCTGTCTTTCAATTCAAAAACAACAATGGGGCTGTTGCACATTTTTGCTTTAAGTAATTTAAGGGTCGACTTTGTGGTAAAAACTTAAATAAATAATGATGTTAGCACTAAAAACTCATGGAATCCACTCCAAAACTTGCAAAATGATTTTAATTGCGCAAGCATAATGGCGGCGCAGGGCAGGAATAATAGGAGATTCCTATTTTAATTTCGTCGCTCTCTCTATGCTGACAAACTCTAATCTTCATTAAGGACAAACCTAGTCAGATGGATTCTCCTGCATTAGATTGTGCGTTAGAAAAACATAACTTCTCTTCTAATATTTTGTGTTTCTGGCTTACTCAGATGTTATTGCCTGCCCCCCTTTTCTCTTTTAACCCTTTGCACTCCACCATTTTTTGAGCTGAACCTTCCTGTACTCCACTAGAACTCCGTGAACTAGAGCTTCACTGGTAAGTTCTGAAGAAGCCCGTCAGAGCGCAGCACTTCTCAGACACCTATTTTGTCCCGTTGATAGTGTCAATTTCGAGCTATAAAATTTTGTCGACCACAGCTCGACAATGGAGCGAAACTCTTAAATTGATTTTGTCGACTACAGTTTGACAGTGGAGTGGAAAGGGTTAAATATATTTTGTTTGAAAAGTTTCTTCTTCATCAATCTTCAATTTGTCAACAGATACAAAAGGTTCAGAATCGCAAGTTGTGGGAAAGATACTGTCATCGAAGAGAGGAAGTCGCAGACGAAAACAATCATCAATCCAATGAGCGAATGCTGTTCCATGGATCCTCATTTATCAATGCTATCGTTCAAAAAGGATTTGATGAACGGCATGCGTATATTGGTGGCATGTTCGGTGCAGGGATTTACTTTGCTGAACATTCCTCCAAAAGTAATCAGTATGTTTATGGTATTTGTGGCGGAACTGGATGTCCTATGCATAAAAATAGATCCTGTTACATTTGTCATAGGTATTTATTATTTATTTATCTTCTTCTCTCTTTTTCTTTTTTCGCACAGGGCCCATGAAAAATAAAAATATCATCAGTGTTTTGTTTGTCAGAAATGTTCAGAATGGAGCTGTTGCAAACTTTTGCTACAGGCTTATTTTTAGTCGATTCGAGTGCAAAACCCTGCAAAAACGACGATGAGAACTCTGAAGAAACACGAAGCCTACTCCCAAACTAAAAAAATGCTTTCAAACTCAAAGTCGTAAGGGCGGTGATAGACGCCTTTTACATTGAACATATGGGAGGCCACATCTGACACCCAATTGGCTAATGCAACCCAGAACATAACCTCAACTCCTTGCATCATATTCGTTTGTGGGTTGCATTGGCCAATCAGGTGTCTGCTAGGTTATCCCATTTGTTCAATTCAAAAGGCGCCTATCTCGGCCTTTATGATCTCACGTTTGAAAGCATTCTTTGAGTTTAGGACTGGATTTCGTGTTTATTCAGTGTGCTAATCGTCATTTTTACGGGGTTCTACATCTGAAGTGACTATTAAGAAACCTGTTGCAAAAGTTTGCAACAGCTCATGACCTTTAGTTTGTCAAATCATGAAAATAGAACAGCAGTCTTAAATTCAGAAGCCTCGCGTTTTCAAGGTTTATTTATAGTTTATTTTATGAAGACTTTCTTCATATAATCATCTAATACCTCACTTGCTGTTTTTCTACGGATAAATTACTTTTGGCTTGTAATTCATCACTAACCCATTGAGGCATGCATGTAGAACCGTTAGAGATGAGAATGATATGTTTACAGTTTTGGAATCCTTGGATATTTTGAAATTTTTCACACACAAAATTGTGATCTCATCTCATAAGCTGGAGGCACTGTATGCATAGGTTCATAGTTATGGACACCATGTCATTATTACCCTAGATTCATTTATTGATCCGTGGCAAGTAGTGCTGGGCGAGCATTGAATTTTGCCCTCGAGTAGAGCCAAGTCAAATTTTTAGCAAAAGCTCCGAGTTGAGCCGAGCTGGAGTAATCGCAATTCTTCATTTTCATAGCATTTTTCTTTGAAAAACGAAAACTACCGACAATAAAATTTAACTTCTTCCAATTTTGTTTACTTTTTTTCTCAATATTGGGCAGTAAATCAAATTTATTGGGCTCTAGAGGGTTCTTTTTCTTAGAGTAGAGCCTCTCGAGTATCTCAAAACTCGAGTTTCGAGCTTTTTTAGAGTACTCTCCCAGCACTAGTTGCAAGCCATCAAAATGAATGGCTATAATTATGGACAGCATGCATCAACGGGTTAATCAAACAATAGCGCTTTGGTGTCATAGATCGGCACTACACACTGATGATTAACCTTGAAAATATTCGAAATCTGACTCCAGTCAGTCTCATAAGTGGATTATTCTTAGTGTTTTCCATAACATGGTCATTCTTCCGCTGCAGCAGGTCAAAGCCCCTTTATTGTCCTCTTTAGCCTAAAGTTTTTTCTTTTCTTTTCCAGAAATCTTCTTCTATGCCGTGTAACCCTCGGAAAATCTTTTATGCAATTCAGTGCTATGAAAATGGCACATGCTCCTCCTGGTCATCATTCTGTTATGGGTCGTCCTTCTTACGGTGGACTTAGTTTTCCTGAATACGTTATTTACAGAGGAGAACAAGTAAGTAGATTTTCGATTGAGTCAAATATGTAGTCAGTCCTTAAATTCAGTACAGCAAAGAAAATACTGCAATCAGTTTTTGAATCACTACTGTTCAAATTGACTTAATTCAGAAAATATTGCGCAATCAGTTTTGAATCACTACTGTTCAACTTTAATGTATTCTGTAGGCAACGAACAGCTCAATGAACAAAGGCTTTTTTCAGTCTTTTGTGCCAAAGAATAAAGGGTTGTTTGATTCTATTTTTCAAGGAATCAAATTGTCACATAAGAAACAGCTCCGCCCATTTGAAACTTAGGTAATTTCACTGGAGACTCAAAACACTGTGCGTATTGTATATTTTATGTAATTATGCACATCAGGGGCAAGGTTTCTGTGCTACTACAGGACTACCACGCATTACTAGGTAAAACTAGTAGTGTGCGGCATGCCCTCATGTGTACTAAATTAGCAAAATTAAGGAATGAATCGCAGTCATGCAATTATATTGGAGTTAAATTAGAAGGCAGTGCAGTTTTAACCATCTCCCGTAAAGTTGTCAAATTGGGGTTCAGCCCCTCTATCCTTTTCTAACATACAAGTTTAAATGGGCTAAGATAGAGAAAGACAAATTCCTGGCAACAGCTATGATGTCAGTTAATCCAGACGTGCTCACATATACAGGAATGTATTTTTAATGAAGCATTAATTTTGTTACAGGCCTATCCAGAATACCTGATAACATATCAAATAGTCAAACCGAAAGTACCCACTGAGATGTGATGAGGAACATCTGGTCACAAAACATTCCTACAAATCCACTGCTTCGTTATCATTTTATTCATCATGTTTCATTCTCATCATTCATTGTTTAATTCCTTTTTCTAAGTTATTAATTGTATCATTATAAATAAAATTATTATTATTATTATTATTATTATTTTAATTTAAAAATTACTGACTACACCTATGTTCTCCCAACTCTCTCTATTCTACCATAGTAATGATATTTGAAGCTTGAACGTCTATAAGTTTTGGATCAATCTCAGATTAAAGGATATGCGTCATGCGATACACTGATACATCACATCACGATACTGTATTATTTTTTATTTTTATTTTATTCACAAAATGTGATTATATTTTCTTGCAAATCAACGTGCAAGTGCAAAATTTTGTACACTGAAAAAAGAGATTGGTTAGCCCGACTAATTATTAGTGAAATTTTTGCAATCAAATTTGTTGATCGTACCCAAGAAAGTAGGTGCTGCAACCAATAAAGTGGTACTCGTTACCAATTAATTAGCACCGGGTACCAACTCAAATTGGTCCAGTACTCCCAATTTTATTGGTTGCACTTACCGAATGTAATTGGTACCAGTTACCAATTATTGATGTGATTACCTACTTTTTTGGTTAAAAACAACCAATTAATTTGATTGCCCAAATTTCACTAATACATAATTAGTCTGGTGAACCAATTCTTTTTTTTTCAGTGTAATAAAGATGGCAACAAGAGATAAGAGTACTTAGAACCATAACTAAGGATTTTTTATGTGGTACATATTAGACTTGCAATACCTGGCATATTGTAATCAGAGACGGTAGGTATATTCCAGAAACAAAGCACTAGTTATCTTGCCCTTATTCAAAGTGGGTTGTAACTTTTCTTGGGGGGAGGGGAGGGGGGGGGGGGTCCAACAGAACAATGTTCAACTGGACTCGACGTTGACTGATGAGCAAGGGTGTTGATGTCAGTAGACAATAAGGGCAAAGCATCAGAGTTTTATTGTTAGTTATCAGCCACATTGTAGGGGTCTAGTTGGATGTGCTTCTCCCTTTGTTATTTTGTTAAGTTTCCGAAAAAAATATAGCCACCGTGTGATGGACTAGTGCATGGTCTCTTGTATCCAGGGGTGGGCAAAAGTGAGACAGCCCCCCTCCAACTTTTTTCCTAATTGATATTTTGAGAATCAGTTTTCGTCTCTTTTTCATGTCAAGGGGCCACTCTTTTGGGGCTATTTTCTATGACCCCCCACCCCCAGGGGTTGGGGGCGGGGATCATTTATATTTTTTCTCATGGCACCCGCAATCTTGTAATACATTGTTTGAAAGGGTATAAAATTTTTAGACTCATGGCTGAAACCAAAGTTTGATGTATTTTTTTGTGTTCGATGTATCGAAGTTCAAAGTTCGATATCCACCCATTTTAAAAAAATTTGTTGCTCCCTTCAAAATCAACCAAATTTTAAAAACTCCGGGTGCAAAATGTTCTATTAAACAAACAATAATTGTAAGAAGGAAAATACGACAATTCCCAAAAATTTGCCCTAAATCAATTGTGAGACCCTCAAAATTTTTTCTAGTTTTCTGCATAAGTTCGGAATCGCTGCATACTAAGAGAAACGGACTGAAAAGCTATGTTCCATTCCGCTACTTTGCTATTGGTAACGCCGAGCTTTCCAAAAAAGCTTTATTCATGGGTCCACACTGATGTTTAGATTCGATAATGTGAAATGTGCAATTTTTTGTTTGAAATAATTAACAGTCTATATTTTTCAGATTTAATCGCTGAAGTTTGGGGATGGAAGTAAAAATTACAGATATTATTTTAGACGTTATAGACGCGTTCAATAAACGATGCTGTGTTGCCAGGTTGACATTTTGAAAATCACCGTAAGGTCTATTAGGGTGATAAGCAGAATTTTTACAAGTAGGACTTCTAGTGGTAAGTAAGTTTCGAAAACTCCCAACATTTGGTGGTTTCCCGGTAAATATTTTTCATATAAATATTACCAGACCTGGCAACACCGAAACGATGCAAAGCACTGTTGCAACTCAAGTTGCACTGGAGTCCCTAATTTTCAGTTGCTTTTGGACTTTTGGTAAGCACATTCGACACTCGACAGCATTCCTTCTCACCCTGACTTGTCGACGTTGTGTACCTCTTGAGACACCATTATTATTGCGTAGGCAAACTCGATTATGGTTGGCTGGTTGGCGATCGCATGGCATGGCACCCCGGAACTGGGAACTGTCAACCTGTGATTGGTGGCGTATTTGACGGTGCACTCGGTAAACATTTAATTTTGCTTTTTTGCAATTTTTCCACCTTTCTCTCATTCTAACGTGAATTGCATTTTATGACAAAGTACAATTTTGATTACTTTCATCTGCTTATCCAAGTGTCCGAACTGTGAGCGCAACTCGAAAGCGTTTGGGCTGTTTTGACGACGAACTTCAGATTCTTGCATAAGATTCGTGATTTTGTTTATATTCCGTGAAGGTGTTTCATCATACTTTTCTCATGTCCGTGTTATTGTCGGTTTTTTCGTACTGACGACTTTCAGCTAAAGGTACTTGTTCAGTGATTTTATTGAAACCTAAATTAATTGCAGAGAATCTACGTTTACTCTCTTTTAGACTTTTCTGAGCTTTTCATTTGGTCAAAAAAATTATCCATTATTCATCATCATCCTATCTTTCACAGATTGCTTATTCCCCTGCATAAAGTTGCTACAAGTTTTGTGGAACCTAAATGATGACTGTTGTAGAGCAGAATTATTCCAATTATTAATTCTTGGTCATTTGGTGTATGGTCAAGCAGAATGCAACAGTTGAAAGTAGGAACTTCCTGAAGTCAAAGACTTACTGCAGAATTATGAGCTCAGCACCGATCATGTACCCCATTTCGCCAACTTATATCATATCCTTGATGAGCTTTGGCGGAGCTTTCTCTACTTCCAACGTTTTCAAATCTTCCCTTACTGTCATGATCAGATCATAATTGCTATGTAATGATGTTGTGGTCTTGAATCTTCTCTGCTCATGTAACCGCAAACAGGTAGCATTTACAGTACATTTTTTAAAATTAAAACGCAATAGAATAAAGTGAAACATCACATTTTTTACTGCAGTTAGCCAGCATGGTTCTAGTACTCCAGTCGTATGCATAATCTATGCTGACAAGCTGTTTCACCGTCTGCAGTCACTTGTGGTTCGCTAACATAACCTCTTGCCATTACTTATTCACGCCATTGATTCAAATATACTACCTACAGAGGACTTCTCACTCCCAGTTATGGCGCTTATTTATAATCATGCATGGGTCCTTGGAGCACCTAGCTGCTTCCCCTGACAATGGTTCCCAGCGAAACAACAGATTTTCACGGCTAGGGTTCTTTGATGGAAGAATCAAAGGTCTAATTTTTGAACGGCAAGGTAGAGTTCAAGAGTTCTCCAGACAGAGTGTGCTGATGTGAATAATGCAGAATTGAAAGTCCTCCATTTGTATCTCTATCTATGTTTGCGGGTGGTATGATGTGAACACACGTAACCTGGAATAATTCATTAATATGAGATACCAAATGAATTACACTATTGTATAGTAGCTTGTTCTAGAGGTCGTTTCAGAAGAGATTGCCGCTGACTGCTCTTTGTCCACATGTGCGTATGGATGTACTTCTGTTTTCTGCGCGGGTCATTAGGAATGCTACTACCCTCACGATAACATTAACGCAGCACTGCGACTAGTTCAGAATGTCAACAATGACTTTTTTTTAAGTTATTATTTTAAATTTAATGAAATCTTAACGTATATTCAATTAGAAACAACAACTTGAATATTTTCTTGAATTTTGGAAGTTCCTTGTTATGTTCTGAATGTGTAGCAGCGCCAAGCTTTTTGCAGATGTTTTCAATTGGGTAGTAGCGTTTATGTTGAATGGCGCAGGAGTCGAAAGCACACCTGTTTGCACTTGCTACCAGCGGTAATCTTTTCTGAAACGACCCCTACCTTGTTCACTAATAGAAACGTCAGACTATCGTTGCATCCAATCTTATATATCTTTGAACCTCCAAAAATGCTTCAGTTTTAAACTATTTTGTTTAAAGAAACTCTTGTCATACTTACTTACTGTGTAAACTGACTTTGTATCATAAGCAGTGTCGGCCTAAGATGAATCCTCAGTGACCTGTAGTGAGATTCTCTTCGGCTAGAAAGGCGCCACTTTTGCGCCCTCTCTGAAACTATAGCTTTTCTACCTTTGACCTCCATTTGCAAAAGCCAGTGTTATCTTTTCGTAAATGTTTAAATGTTACGATCAATATCAAATCTCGCAAAACATTTGGAGGTTACCCCAAGCTTCTTTAGACCAATATTTCAGGTAAGAAATCGTGAGTTTGAAGTTTTCTATTGCAGTCATAAAAACTTCAGACTCACAATTTCTTGCCCTCAATATTGGTCGTTGAAAGCTTGGAATGGTCCTAAAACGTGCCTTCAGATTTGATCTTGAACGCAACATTCAAACATTTTCAACAAGCCAACTCCAGCTTCTACGAGTGACAGTCAAAGGCAGAGAAGCTGTAGTTTCAGAAAGCGCACCTCTTTATCAGATGAGAATGTCTCTACAGTTCGCTAAGGACTCACCTTAATATTAGAGGACAGTGTCAGAAAGCTTTGTTTCGCTGTGACTGTGCTTACAACTTCTGCACATTGTTATCAGCATCCTTGCCAACCAGTGGCGTGCTGTCGGTGTAACCTTTTTTACCTACCTAAGGTACCCGTAAAATGTTCCATTTCAAAACTCATGAAAAATCATGAATCCTAAGACTTATTTTCATCTGAAAGATTCGAATAAAACTAAGGAGGAACAGCATCATTGCCAGTGGCTCAATGTGCTCAAAGCTCAAAACAGAGAAGAGACTGGCAGACTGGGCTCACACTTTAGAGAAATTACTGCCATTTAGCGGTTCTCCTACGTACATTTTAAGTAGAAAGATCACTGCAGTTTTCTTTTTAATTTTGCCCTCTGTATGCCAAGTTTTTCTGTGAACTTGGACTTCTTTTTAGTAATATGAATTGCTACATTTTGCTGTCACAATCTCACTTGAGGCCTCTTGAATTGCAAGATCGCCCTTCTCATGTTGACATTAGAGGTCGTTTCACAAAAATTAGCGGATGACAGATGGGTTTGTTTACTGCACAGAGACAAGTTCGCGTCTTTGCACATGTGCAAGAACGCAAACACGTCTTTGCACAGCGAGCCGCATGATCTGTCATTGGATTTCTTTCGTAAAACAAGCTCTACCATTATTCTTTGTGTTAAAATTAATAATTTTATTTTTGTTTAAATACAAATTAAAGAGTAATTGACGACGACTCACTATCTAAATTTAAGAATTTGAAAATTGTCTGTCTCAGCATACAAATGAGAATGCGCTGTGTGGGTGTGTCTATGTGTGTGTGTATATTGTGTATGCCAAGCTTCTTGTTCATTTATCCAGCTCATTTTTCAACTTTTTCTATTTTTTCAGATTTTTCTTGTCAGATGCTCTTTCATTGGTGCAATCAGTTCCAAAATTAATCAAAATGAGTAGACAAGACAAAAGTAAAGGGAACGTAACTGCTTTGGTCATTGAAAGCAAATCATTCTGTGGAGGTATGGCTGTTTAGATAGACAATTAAGATTTTTCTTTTTGTGAAAGCTTACTGATTGCTTAGATAGATGTTCTCTAAACTTTCTATTGCCATCTACACGAAAATGATTCCATGAAATATTTTGGTCCTGTGAGAACTATAGCTTAGAATGAAATTAAGCATAATAGTTACTACTTAGTCAAAAGTCTTCAGGGACAGGATCCTTACAAGAAATGTGCTATATGTTTTCCTGTTTAAGTAATTAAGCACGAATTTTACATAGTGGCGGCTCGTGCGATTTGGCAACCATGCAATTTGTCCATTTTAAAGTAGGTAAAAGAATCAATTCTTGAAGAGGCTGACAGCCTCCGGGAGAATCGATTGTTTTACATTGGTTAAATGAGAGGAGGACACTGTTGCCAAATTGCATGAGGAACCACTGATTTTACATCCTTTCAAATAAATTAGTTGATGTGTAAGAGAGCAATCTTCAGTTTCAGTTATAGTCCACAGTTTGAAAGAAAGGGTTTCTTGGACTCAATTTCCATGACTTTCGAAAATCAATGAAAACTTGGGAACGTCTCCTCTGGGAACTGTTAAAGACGAACTTTTTCCTATGAAATATTTCAGTCATAAGAATTCGAAGCATTACTGATCCATTTTTTTCTCTGAATCAGTTTTTAAAGTCTAATACGATTTATCTGTTGCAATCCATAGATGAAACGCCTACTCCCACTGGACTACTTAGAGTGGGGGAGGAGCTTGGAATCTTTGACGAGCTCCGAAAGGTCAATCTTTTTGATGATGCATTCCGAAAGAGGGTAGAATCAGGACCTAATCATGATGTTACGTCAACTAAAGTAAGTTTTTGTTTGTCTCTTTTTCTCTATAAATAAAATCAATGGAGTCTATTTATATGTACGTAAAACCTGATTCCCAGTGAGACGCAAGGCTCATTTATCGCTGAAAAACAGGCTGTTAATGACACAACTGAATTCTTATTCGATTTCCTATCGTTTTAAAATTTTTGAGTCATAATGTCACAAGTGACAAGAGTATATGAGACTCTGGAATACCTGAAAACCATTAAAATTTGGTCGAGAAATAAAGTAATGAAAATTTCTATCAGGATACTATCTTTTGAAAGTCATAGCTCTTGAAAGTTTATTGTGATTCTTGAAATTTTTAGGAATGACAGAACCCTGTCTATAATTTTGACTTCATATTTTTTCAATAATTCAGGGTTTAATCTTATATAGATATTTTCTGCAAAAGTAACGCAGAAAAATGCCCTGTTCTGAGGTCCGTCTTTTCAGTTAGCTGTGCGGTGCTTTGTTCAACCAATTTCAAGGCATTCTCCTTAAAATTTGGCACTTTCAGAGACAGTAAATGCTGGAAACAATAAACACACACACATGAAACATACAACTGGACCCTCCGTTGGCTGAGGAGTGATGACTAAAGACAAAAACTCTAACACTTTGCTCTCTTGGGCAACTGACCTCAACACCTTTGCTGATCAGCCAACTTAGGATCCAATTGGATGTTGTTTTGTTGAAACCGAAAGACGTTGCCACCCGATTTCATCATGGGCATAATAGCTATTTTGTGGTCTCTAGAATCGATTGTCTCTGGTCTCAATTGACAAATTTTGATTTTTTCCTATTTTCTATTTTTATTTGATGTCCAGTCATTATTCTCTTGTTCTTACTATTTGCGTCTGCTTGTAGGTAAGCTCGTCAAAAGGGGATGAATTGCTCACGCCTATAATTTTTTCTACTAGTACTGGGTCAGCATCAGGTAATTGGAATTACTTATTTTGTTATGTTTTGTTTTTTTTTTCTCTCTCTCTCTTTCCCTTTTTCTTCTTTTGCCCCTGTTAAAAAGGTTTGAAGGCTCTTACAAAGTTTTCTTCAATGAAACAGCCCATTCAGAATCGAAGCTTTCCTCTGATAGAATGATTATCAATTTACAACTTGCCTCACTAGCTATATATCAAAGAAATTTAAAGTTATAATATCACGACGCCTGGTATTTTTTGCTAAGTAATGTGTGGCGCAGTTAGTATTCAGTCAGGAGACTTTTTTTTATTCTTTTTCGTTTACTTCTGCACTTATCCAGGCTTAGAACTTGTTAAGAGTGTTTTGAAAGAAGCAAGAAAATCGATGAATGTTTTTCTCAAAAATACTCTTTAGCATGTATTAAACTGAGCAGTGATTGAGATGTAGGAACCATTCCTTGACTTGTATTGTTTGGACCGGAATTGTTTTTTGGTGGATAACACAAAATCTGCCTCTAAACACAAATTTAGGCGCAAAATTTCCCGTTGTACACTTCGAAAGATGCGCAGTCTATATAACTGAAATTTGCTGCTTTTCCTCGCTTCCGAGCAAAAATTGCACGCGGGAAAGGTCTCAGTCAAAAATTTTTCGGTCAGCTTTTTTAAATAGCATTTGTTAAAAGCTTTGTTTCAAATTTTATGAAAGAGCTGGTTTTGAGAAAGAATATTGATATCTTGAGATAGTTTGTCATAAAACTGGTAAATGCCTTAAAAATGATGTTGAGAAACGATGGCAAAAACTAACAATGAAAAAAAAAATAACAACGAAAACAGGAAAAAACAACTACGATAAGACAACATCAAATAACAGCAAAATTGGGAATAAATAACCACGATAAAATGGTGTCTCTACGGCCATCAAGTATGTAGGTATATTCTGCGTTTTTATTCATGTGACAAAAATCATATTTTCTTTTTTAGATTTATCAATGGGAACTGTTGAAGTTGATGATGGACTCATGACTGATGAATCTCTTCCTGAAACCGAATGGTTCGCAGTTTATTTCAACTTTTTATAATTACTTATCTACTGTCTTATTTTTCCTAAAATAACCAAACCTACAATGGTACAAACACCATTTATTTTTAATCTTTGATCAGAAGAACGGTCCTGTACAAAATGCAAACCAAGTTCCAACTATCTGCTAGTAACAGGTTTTAAGTATCTGTTTTCCCAAATCGTCTTTCTGTTTTCTCTCCTCAATTTTATTTTTTTGTCAAGAATGGAGTGACTTTAAGTGTCTGAAAAGTTCACTGCTAAAGCACTATGGAAAAATGTGCCTGGACAATGCCCTGTCTAGGGAATCAGGGTGTCAAGTGTCAGGAAAAACCTAGAAAATCAGGGAATGTCAGTGAAATTGAACATGTCAGGGAATTGTCAGGGAATTTGGTTCAAAAACCTAGAAATTATGACTTTGTCTCTCAAGTTGTGCTCATTCATGGCGTCTTGGCGTTTTCAGCTTTGTGCTTTTGGTATTCTCCACTATTATTCTTGAGCGTTATTTTCCGATGCCTCGTATGCCCCGTCTAAAATAATTTTCTAGTGCAATTTTTGACGGTTTAGCGACTCTCCTGCTTCTCATAAATCTGATAAATAGTCTTGAGTTGTGCAAAAAAATTGAAGAAATGTCAGAGAATTTGAAAATTAGAAGTCAGAGAAAGTCAAGGAATGTCAGGGAATTTCAAAATTGAACTTTTCTAGACACCCTGCCAATGAAGCTCTTGCAAGGTTTTGCTGTAGGCAAGTGAACTACATATCTAGTCTGTTGTAGAATGCTGCTCTGTTGTTAAATTTTGCTCTTTTTATTTCAGCAGTCCCCATCAAAAGTTCTTGGGCAAAGATTCTGATTTGAATGAAGTTTCTTCGACAAAAACTGTCTTTCTGGCTTCTCAACCTTTGGTGAGTTGCTCTCGCAAGTTTTACGAGTGGTCTGTTGAATCAGCGCTTTTATAACCAAAAAATTACCTACTCTATCCTGGAAGTTCTGATCCCATTCTAAAGCTACTTCCTAGAAAAGATACGGAGCTCTCTCAAGGTTTCACGGATCTTTGTTCTCTGCTTCATCCTTTGCCTAAAAGACCAAGGCAATGGCGGAGAGTCAATGAATTGTAATACTGTAACGGTTTAATTGTCCAAGCATTTCTGCACCATTGTTCAGAATTATTATCTACAGTGTACTGACAGTAATTTTTGTAGCTTTTTTTAATCAGTTTCAGAGCTGCCGTTTTGCATATAATTAATGGCATCATTAAAGGCGCTAGCCATCGGCCAAGTTGATTTTTCAATTCTGCGATGATTCCACCGGTTGAGAAAAGATTACACAATTCAGTTCAGTATATGACTGTGATGCATGAAAATACTCTAATCTGTAATCTTTTCTCAACTGGTGGAGTCGTCAATGACTTTAAAAAACTTGCGGATATTTTAATAAATTATCGGAGCTTCCACCGGTTGAGAAAAGATTACAGATCAGAATGTCATCTTGCATTACAGTCATACTCTGAACTGAACTGTGTAATATTTTTTTAACCGGTGGAATCATCGGTGAATTGAAAAATGTCATTAATTTTACGCTAAACGGCAGCTCTGGTCAGTTGTTTGGGCTGCAGCTAGGGCTTAAAAAGAGGAGTGCCAACTAGGCTGGTTTTTGGTCTCAGAAATGGCCAAAATGTAGTTGTTCTAAATAGACTAAATGTTCGTATAAAATAGCTCTGTTGACTCTTAACTTTTATTTGTGGGTTGTTTGATTTAAAATAGCGTGTTTCATCACCTCAAAATAAATAATTTTTGTGTTTTTCTCGGAAAAAACCCTACTTTTTGTGATACTTTTGGATATTGTGTCACTAGCTGAGTGGAATCCGTGTTCTCCCTTGAATTTGTTATTAGGCTACTAGAAAAGGGTAACATATATAAAAATAGTTTCGTTTAATTTGCTTTAGTTGTATTTAAGTATTAAGATGATTCTTCAGAGTTTAGTGCCACCAGAGCGCTACCGTTCGATTAATGTCAAATTACAGGCCGAAAGTAATGTATATTTGAGAAAACGGAGTGTCAGTTACTGGATATTCATCTGAGGAACGTCTCTGCTAAATATCTCGTCAATAAGTTCAAGAATAAGGCTGAAAGTACCTAAAAATGAAATATCGCACTACTAGGTAAAAAAAATATAGCAAGTTACTAAATAATCATCTGAGGAACGTCTCTGCTAAATAACTCGTCAATCACTTCAAAAACAAGGCTGAAAGTACCTAAAAATGAAATATTGTATTTCAATACAAGAATTGATTTGCGATATTCCATTTTTTGGTACTTTTAGCCTTACTTTCAAAGTTATTGACAAGATATTTTGCAGAGACATTCTTCAGATGATTATCTAGTAACTGACTTTCTCTCTCAAATATAAATTACTTTCGGCCTGTTATTTGACATAAACCGAACAGTAGCGCTCTGGTGGCAGAAATCGGCGCTAAACGCTGAAGAATCACCTTAACTCTTCAGATTTCTTGAAAATGCAAAACCTGAACAATTTTAATGAATGAACGCGCAAGTAACAATATTGCAACTGGGCAACATCAGAATTAAATGCTGAACAAACTAACCAATTTTAACTAATCTCATCTTTTGCACGGGTACAAAATTTGACAAAATAAACAAGCAACTGCATAGTGACCCAATAAACAGCTCAAGGTAGCGGACAATATTGATCCTCTGTGCTAAGTTGACAATTCATGTCCAATTTATCTGGATCATCCTATTGAATCGGAATATTTTGTTTCTAGGCTAATGGATCTATTCTACTCAGCAAGAACAATATCACATCAACCATAACATCTAAATCAATGGAAACTGCTAAATCGGTAAGTAAAATCTCCATTTCCAGTTATCTTTTCCTGATCTATCGTTGAGTCCCTCTAATTTGACTCTCTTTTCATTCTTCTCTAAATTTATTCTATGAATCAGCTTTTATAATAATACTTAAATGAATGTACATTTATAGAATTCTATCTATCAGATATATCTTGAAAATTGAAAGTGTTTGTTTTTCAGGCTACAGTGAATGCCTGTTGCGATGTAGTGCGATACGAGAGATCGAGCAGTGGTTGTGCGAATTTCCATAATTACGTTCTTATTTTGCGGATTCAAGCATTCAAAATTAGCAGATATCTTTGTTAGATCTACCTACATATGCTGACAATCCTCATTTTACAAAAAAAACTCCATAAAATCCGGTAAATGACCATTAATTGATCGACTAATCGATCACCCTAGTCACGTGACATGGAATCACCTTAAACAGTATGCATAATCAGCACGATTAAGATAGAAATCCCCCATGGTACCTGCATTACAACATCATCATTACAGCTGAGCATTCAAAAGCTTTTACTAAGTAAAAAGGTGGGTTTCAGAAATTTCGAGTGCCATCTGTTATTTTTGCTAGTTTTTACTTAGAGGCCGACAGTTGATTCTTCTATCGCCAAAGCTTACAATTCTACTCAGATTAACTTTGAATTTTGGGAGATCGCTAATTTTCTGTTTGTTTCAGTTACTGAAATCCTCCATAATGTCTAAATCATCTGCAAAAAATTGGGTCAGCGCTGTTAAAATGCAAACTCAGTCAGAAGAGAAGGTACGTGTATACTAGTAATTTTATGCTGCCAGTAGATAATCATTCCTTATAGCTTTGTTAACAAAGTATGAGCATTTCTTGAAAATTGAAATGAAGTAGGTAGGTATGTATCAAAAACCAGGAATGTAATATAAGCATTACACGACCGCACGGTCGCATGACATTGTGGAAATCCAAAAGAATTTTTTTTACCCAAAATAAGCTGCTTTTGTGGAAAGTAGGTTAAACACCCTTAAGTGTCGTTACTACCATTTTGCAGTTGTGAGCTTTTTCCACAATTCTCAGGAAAACTGTCTAACGTAATTTCAAATTTGAATTGAGCAAAATCGATAATTCTATAACCTATTTTGTAAAAATCTGTGAGGTGGAAATTGATCCACAAAATTGGTATGGCTTCCATAAAACCGATTTTTGCAAAATTCATAACAAGTTTCCACCAATTCAAGCCAGATGGCTGCCTGCACGCTGAATAATTAGAAAGTTGAGTTAGCGCGTTGTTTCTCACTGAAATTTCAGAAGGAGCACTGTAAAATTAGCCCATAAAAAACAGAAAAAAAGAGGAAAAAAAGAGGTCATCAGATTTTGCGGAAAGAAAGAAAATTGTGGAAGCCTCCCCCTTATCCAAATTAAAATTGCAATTTTCAAACTTATAGATTTAAATAATCTTCAATAGTTCATTCGCAGTTTTATCCTCTCAATCCTTGTTGTCTGCTCTAACATGTATCCTCAATATCATCATCATTATCATTTCTTACTTTTCACAGGAAAAATCTAGGATGCGATCACCTAATTCTAGTTCAGATGAAGTGGACAAGGAAACAATGCTGAAAAGAGAAAGGAATAGGTAATTTATTTTCATATTTTGCTTGCTCCTTTGCCCAGTATGAAAATTTGTAACCATTAGAGGTTTTTGATTTTTCATGGTGGTCATTTAACCTTTTCACAACTAAGAAAAAGTTGGAGCAGCACTGCTGGACTAAGAAAAAGTAGGCAATCTCCTCTTTTCATTTCTCTTTGGATTGCTGTACAAATTAATTTGAGCAGCGCGCACTCTGTAGGCAATTACAGGAATTATTAGTCTTCATTCTCACTGACAGATAGAGTATATGGTTGACTATGCAGGATGCTGCTGCACCGGTGCCAGAAGGCAAAAACATAATGACATCACCAAGCGTATATGTATATATGCACGTAGTCCCAGAGAGCTGCCTGTTACGGGCGCATATATGCGCCGGTAGGAGTGAAAAGGTTAAAGGCGTAGACCAGTCATAAAATGAAAACACCTTTCCTGATGACTAGGAGGCTTGAATTTTCTTTCGAAAAAGGTATTGTTGTAAATTTGAAGTTTCCAAATTTTCGTCGTGGGAGTTGCCTACCTAGATTAGAGATATTCCAAAAAAAAGATAGCAGACTTTAAAACAGTTTTTCTTAAGCATGGGTTGCCCAACCAACTTGTCTTTTGACTTAAAAGAAAGATTATGCTGTCCTTCAGGAGGGTATGCATCCTTTTTCCTTTTTTTTTACGATAATTATTTTAATTTTAATTTTCAAAAGAAAAAAAAAAGTAAACACTTTTTGTGTTTTGAAAATTCATAATTGATGGAGTTATTTAATTCAAGCCAAACGGGATGCGTACGCTCCTAGAGGATGAAATTCTGAACATTTTGAAAAGAAAAAGAACAAGTCTCTAGGTGCCATAGAACTTGGCTGGTCTACCCCCTTAAGCAATCATAAAGAAACAAGATGCATAATTGTACTATCATGTTCTCATAGTTGTATTTGACATTATTGGAATATGGTACTTCCTAATCGTAGATGTTTTCAGTATTAATATTTCCATGGTTTTCTGTTTACAGAGTAGCTGCAATGAGGAGTCGGAAGAAGAGAAAAACATGGGTTGAGCAATTAGAAAAAAGTGCCGGTGCAATGCAAGCTATCAATACAAGACTTCAATCAGAAGTCACTTGTTTGCGCGCTGAAGTTGCACAGCTTAAAACTCTCCTTCTTGCTCATAAAGATTGTCCTGTTACTCGGGCTATGACTCAAGGTACTATTTTGTTTCTTGTTTCAAAAAATAGACTTACTCTGTACATCAGTGTCTTTTTATGTAGAAATGCTTATTTTCCACTTCAAAGGCATCAGCGAAAGTATAGTGGCTGTTCGAAGGAAGTTTTCTGTTTTTCCAATGGTTTTGAGCCATTTTCTGGCAAAATTGACTATTCCGGGAAGGAACGACTTCCCTTATTGTCCTGGGACCAAAAAATGTTACGTCCTCATGGTCCTGCACACAGATGATCAGTGAGCACTTTACAGGGTGTATAAATCACACGCAACCTTACTTAAGTATGCACCATCCAACGTCTTTCGGAGGACCGTCAAGCTGCAACGTAATTTCATCTCTGAGTGTTTAAAAAAAAAAAAAAAAAAAAAAAAAAAAAAAAAAAAAAAAAATGGAAAAATGCTCAGAATTTCAAGGAAAGTTGTTCATTACTAGCATTTTCAATTTTGCCTGCAAATGCCCCAAAACCATTGAAAACTGCGGAAAGTCCACTTCCTCTCTTAAACGCCAATGTAAAATAGACAACCTAGTTACATAACCTCAAACCTGCAAACCACAGATGATTAGTCCAAAACTTTTATGTCCAAAACCGTAATGTCCAATTTTTTATGTCCAAACTCAAAATGTCAAAAACATTTTGTCGAAAATATGCACACTTTCAAAAATTACATGTCCAGTGACTTTATGTCCGATGGTTTTTGTCCAAAAGTGTAAAATCCTTAGTATTCACATGCTTGTATTTTCCCATAAAAATGAAAAGATGATAGGTGATGAGATGAGGAGAAGGCTTCTCCAGAGAGCCTGTAGGGAATCCTAGAGGGACCGATTAAAATTATCTAACAATGTGTTCTTGCTCTTTGGAACTTTAGTACAGGATATTTGTAAGTAGTAGTAGCAATAGAAAATAATATAAGTATTTGAAAACATGTTTTTCCTATCCACGTAGCATATTAAACATTGAACTTTGGGCATTATATTGTATCTATAATTACCTTTGGACATGTAAAGCTTCTTCTTTTGGACGTTTTAAAAATTGGACGTACTTGTGCTTTGGACTAGAATGTAATAGACATAATGTATTTTTGGACTAAAATTTGTTTTTGATGAATTATCGTGGAATTACCCAACCTGTGTGCTCTGGTATGGAATTAGATGGTATTGAATCAGAGACAGCACATAATAGAGACCACGCACTATCTATCTTACCCATGTTTTTGCGCGGTGGCAACTATTTTTTTTGGGTCTCAACAGAACACCGCAAACGTGGTCCATACGTTGACTGATGAGAAAAGTTGTTGAGGTTTTTGCCTAATGAAACCGAAGCACCGAAATTACATCAGTCATCAGTGGACCATGTTGGATGGTCCTCCTTCATGCTCCCTTTCTCAATTCCTGTTGAGTTCTGAAAAATGTCAGCCACCGCGCACACGGCTAGTGCGTGGTCTCTATTATATATTGTCTCTGTATTGAATGGACCTATGATCTAGTAAAATGTGTTTCTTTTCACTTTCATGATTGTATTTTCGAAAATTTCAGGTGTTGCTGAGCCCCGAAAACCAGAACCGCAAGTTGTTGAAATCATTGAACAGGTAATTCCAGATCATTATCCAACAAGGACAGAGCAAGTCATCTCTAGTAATGCTGATGATAAGGCAAACAGTTCAAAGCTGCGGATACTCTTGCAACAGAAAGTGACCAATAATAAACCAATTGCAGAAACAATTCCAGTTATCAGTTCAGTAAGCTCAGTGCAACAGACACCGCAGACACAGTCTATCGTTGTCGTTGTCAAGTCGCCGAAAACCTCTGAGCCGCTGAAGAAAATTAGGTTATCCAACTGTGATTTTGATCAATTTATTCCTGTTATTAAGTGCAATCCAAATGCGATCCAATCAGACAAGTCCGGCTGTGAATCATTTTTAAGTAAAACAATATCAAAAACAAAAGCCTCGAGTTGATTCTCTACTGACAACTCTAAACCAGAATACTGTATTGATGATTTCATCCGATTTTTCCAGGATCCAGAATCGTAACAGGAGCCAGTTGATTACGTTACTTTTTATTATTGTATACCTTGAAACTAAACTTCTACTTAAAACAATGTTTCAGACTTTTTTTTATGAATAATTACTGTCTATTATTGCAACTTCAGGTTTTGATTACAGGTAATTTTTAACAGTCAGCGTCTCATTTATGGACAGTTATTGAACTGACTTCCGTCTTGAGTTTTCAAAGCTTCATTGAGAAGAGAGAAACTGTTAATTTATCTAATTTTTTTGGTACTGTAGCAATTGATACTACTTATCCTAGGAGAATTTGTTTTATTTCTTTCTTTCTTTTCTCACTCATTTTAACGTCAGTCTCAGTGAATTCACAGAAATCGTTTTCACTGTTTGCTGCATGTTTTCCTTTCTTCCGCTGTACGATTCATTGTTTCATATCGTAAATTGAGAGACTTTCAAGAAATAATATTCTCTCTTTCCTCCTTTTGTTCTCTCTCTCTTTTCTCATTCATTTTGGAGTCAGTCCTTGTGAATGTATAGAAATTATTTTCACGGTTTCCTGCTTACTGTCCTTTCTTCCATTTGGTACAATTTATGTTTTCTTCTAGTAAATTGAAAGACTCGTTTTAGGATAGTGTGTTCTCCGCTACTACAATTTAGATTTTTGCTGATAAAAGGCAGTATCCCCATCCGTATTATTATCATTTGGGGGAAAATGCGTTTGAAATGCTTCAAGTGTTCTGTAGATACTTTTCAGGCATCCCTTTCTTGATATATTTTCCATTTCAGGTATATCTTTCTTATAAGTATGAGTCATATCTCAGTTTCGTAAGTTGGCTGTACGTTCAAACATTGTTTTGTGTTTGTACTATTGACGAATGAAAGATTATTGCAAGGTTTTCACGAGCTAAGTTTTGCCTTCAAGGTTCCGGTTTGGCCACTCTTCATACTCCTCACACCTTGCAGGCGAGGGGCCAGTGCAGGTGGGGTGAGAGAGTCGTTGCAGATCAGTCCCACACTCACTCGCATAATTGCGGCAGTGGTCGCTCTGAGCCCCTTGATGGAAATATTGTGCAGGGTGTATCAGACCACCCGGATAGGGCATTTTTCTCAAAAACCACTGAACCAAATGATTTGAAATTAAATAGTTCAATATGGAATTGACCTCAAAGTTTTCATTTTTGATACTTTCAAAAGTCCCTGACAGTCCCTTGGGAGAGTATTTGGGGGAAGGGGGGTCCAAGTAAATTTTTCAAGTTTCAAGGCAAAACTTAGCTCGTGAAGATCTCGCGACAATCTTTAATTTGTCGTTAGTACATACAGCAACTCTGTTTTTACTACATAACTCCTCTCTCTTGAATAAACGCATATTTCTTCTTTGTTACTCGACCATGTCTCAATTTACTAGGTTTTCTACTCATCCAATAAAGTGCAGTTATTACAGTATGTATTCACAGAAAACTTCAAACATTTCAAACTTGTTTTTCTCAAAAGTATAAAAATTGAGAAATGCCTTCCTATCGATAAATTCTTCAATTATCAGAATGGGTAATTTTTCTGAGTTATGCGTTGACAGAAAAAAAAAATATGTAGTTCTTTTGTATTTTTCATTTCTGTTCAACTGAGAAGCAAGAGGAAAGTGGAACCAGGGATGCGAACCGGAACCCGAGAACTGGGAGAACCCTTCTTTTTGACAGAACCGGAACCTGGATCTTCGGTTACGTCAGAACCGGAACCCGAATTTCAAAGTCTGAGAACTGCAAATGGAACCGGTTCCACATAGGTTCCTGAAACTTGATTCTTTTTAAGTTCTTATGTTCACCGTAATCCAAAATTGCCGTTTTGCATGATTTTCATTTTTCATAAACCTTACTTTTTCAAAATGAATTTTGGAAACATGCTTGGGATACATTTTGAAGTAAGTATTTTTGCCTGAACTATATCTTCAAATTGCAAGAATCAAAACTTTTCTCATGTTACTTTCATGCGGTATGATTTAAAACAATAAATCATATTCACTTCAAAAGCCCTAAAGTTTTTTCCTGCTTGAAAGCAGTATACTGGGAAAAAATGAAGAAAAAAAGAATTAGAGCCTGGTTCTGGAACTGGTTCTAGAACCAGAACCGGTTTCAGATCCGTGCTGGAACCGGGACCTGTCCTAATTGTATCAGATGACTTGGAACCGGAATCGGTTCTAAATTCTGGAACGGTTTGCATCCCTGAGTGTAACTCTTAAGGTGCCATCTTCTGTTTTTTCTTCTCTTTGTTGTGATTTTCTAATGAAAAGACCTGTTTAGTAATGACATCACAATCAAAATTGGATCCAAAAAAATGCTCTATCTAGCTCACTCTCGTGGATTTACCCAGAAAAAATCAGATCCAAATTTTTGAATGCAAATTCATGCTAGTTAACAACCAGTTTTCTCACATTCTATTGCACCATTAGATTCCGCGTACCTTAAAGTATCTTTTCACTCCGACATAATTCCTGAAAGATCACGAGTGAACTTACAATTACAGTTATACCGAAAGATATTCTATGTTTTTTCCTTGACTTACTCACGGTCTCTTATGGCGTATCACTGCCATGACACTCAATCATCCTAACCTCTCTTCGTATCGAAGCTTGTTCGAGGTATAACGCGTGGTGTGATGGTGTCGATGAGCCTATTTCCTAGAATTCTGTGCCCATAAGAAACAGTGAGTGGGACAAGGACAAAACATAAGA
This sequence comes from Trialeurodes vaporariorum, assembly GCA_011764245.1. NCBI lineage: Eukaryota > Metazoa > Arthropoda > Insecta > Hemiptera > Aleyrodidae > Trialeurodes > Trialeurodes vaporariorum. The sequence goes on from VMOF01000024.1 coordinate 36,571,348, forward strand.
CTTTCTTCTGTATAACTTTGATTGTAAATTAATGCGTGATGTTTCGAAAATGCTGTTGTATCGTGACTACATTTTAAGGTACTTGGAATCCAATGGTGTAACACAATCTGAGAGAACTTATTGTTTACTAGCACGAATTTGCATTTGATAATTTGGATCCTGTTTCTTTTGGGAAAACCCACGAGAGCAAGTGAGATGGAGCATTTTTTTGGCGCCAATTTTTTTTTTTGTGATGTCACACTAAACTAGTCTATGTAAATTAATCAATCCAGTCAATTATACTTCACCTTTTACATGATTTGTACTGCTTTAAATGTTGCATGATGGGTACCTATGTTCTTGCCCTCTCCGATTTTAGATCATATTGGTTCCGCCAGTGAGATTACGCTTGATGAGAAAGAATGGACTTAGCTGTTTCCTATAGGCTATGAAGCTTTTAATTTTCACTCATCTCAACCCTTGTGATTGCTTCATTCCCATTGTGAGCAGCAAATTGAAAAATGAATAGTAAAATACTCCTGTTCTTGGTTTTTTTTTTTTTTTTTAATTTTACATTCTGCGGACAAATTTCAAATTTGTTCCTACTTTTTTAGGATTTTTAATAATTTTACCTTGCCTGCTGATGACAGAATTTGTATTTTTTCATTTTTGGATTGATTGACTTGTCTTAATTCTTTTTTTAACAAATTATTAGCGCGTATGAGCAATTTCCTTGTCTTTATCGGATACCTTGGCGCCTACCTCTGTATTAATTATCTCTGCTTCTTATCCTAGGAATTTTTGTGTCCTCAAGTGTGCTCTATAATTTTAATGATTTTACGCAGAAAAATCACAAAATAAAGAACCAAGTCTTATCTCTAGAGTGTAGACAAGTTTGCGGTTATTTGTTCCAAATTTTGTTGTTATTTTTGACTGATTTTGAGGTTATTTTTGGCTGATTTCTGTTATTTTTTGACGTGTTTTTGCGTTTTTCAAGTTAAATATCACCACACTATTTTTTTGGCGGCAATTTTTGGATCTTTTTTTATTTTCAGACTTGTTTCAGAGCATTATGCTTCAATTATCAGTAAGATTATGCTTCAATAGTAACCTGTTCGCTTTGCCCAAGTTTTCTGTGAAGTCTAATTTTTGAGTCATTCGAGACTCTTTTGGAAAAGCTCCAGTGATATTTCCCAATTAAATCTAAGAGTCCTGAAAATTTCAGCGAAGCATTTGTGCGGTCAGCCGTAGAAAAGGAAATCGCTCATGCTAGGGTGACGCCCCCTCCTAAAACATGTATCTTTGAAACTTACGAAATTGCAGTTTGATGTGAATCATCAATGAAGTTACTTATAAGTTCACCCAAAGTCCCTTTGTCAAATGTGAAAGAGTCCATCCTAGTGTGGATATTGACGGGTTAATTTTGTGTCTGTGGTCGTTCAGAATTTGTTATTTTTAATTTTATATTGTCATGTGAGCTACTAATTTAAGTATGGAGTAACCCTGTAATTGTTTTTTTTTTTTTTTACTCCAAGATGTTTACGGATCCAATTCAAGGTACAGTCAATGAATTAGATAATGTCAGTTAACTCCCTAGATTTTGGTTTAGGTAGGCAACCTGCAATACCTAACACCATGGATTGAAGCATTGCAGGTGGCCTACCTTGCTAAAATGTAAGGAACCGTTCTACATTGTATAATTCGCCGACTGTAGCATCCTCTTATTTTTTGTATATACGTCAAAGATTGTTTGAAAATTTAGGTGTTCTAGAAAACCAACATTTTTCTGAAAGAAAAAATTGCAATAAGCTAATTGGAAAGTTTGTATGTACTAGCAATTTTTTTTTTAACTATCAATATTTTATCCTGAAAGTATGACGGATATAATTTTGTCGGTTTTTTAAACTACAGAAGAAGTAAGTTGGTAAAAAAAAGAGCAGCATCATATCTATTTATTGAAATCATTGACTTCAGAAAAAAATTATGAACTGAGGGAGTAATTTTTTTGTAGTTAAAATTTGTGAGCTTCTGTCAGAAAATTTCTGTTGCCATATCACGCAACAACTATTTCTTTATTTCAATGAGTAAAAATTTTCTTTTACATCCACTATAGCCATTTTTTTTTTTCACTCAAGTCCAAAATTTACCTTATTTTTCGCGATGAAAGATTGAATCTTTAAGGTGATTCCAAGTGAAACTTTTCTAGATTTCAATCCAATGGATAGCGCCACTAGTTGCTTTTGGGAAAAGTTGTGTCTATGGCATTTTAACGTGAAAACAAAGAAAAAATACAAAATCCCAGAACGTCAGCACCTGTAAACTTCTTTAATGAATTTTTGATTTCAAAACTAGCAAAATTGGTTTTGAATTAAAGTCGTAAATTATGAAATTCATTTTGCCGTAAGCTTAGTGAGTCAGAGTGAGTGCGAGTGATAATATGTCTATCTTTACTTATTGAGGCTTATGGTAATTTTCGTTTTTCATTATTTCTGGCTTTATTTTTGAATGTTTCAGCTTGAAACTTTCAGAGTATCTTCCTAACGTATGCTCGCAGGTGCTGACGTTCCTCAAATTTGTGCTTTCATCGTAAATTCATCAATTTCAGCCAAAAACTGTTAACTTTTTTAATAGCGCGTTTAACAGCGCGATATGGTGTCCATGGTTCACAATAATTGACCCTGAAATCATCTCAAGTCTCCTCTCTCTCTTGATTTTCCATTAAACTCTGAAGGGATTGTTCATTTCAAAAATCACATTAGTCTACAAAACCTCATCTTATCAGAATTAAAAAATACTGTTTCCCAAAGAAAACTGGAATTATTATTTTCGTTCAGTAGGTCCTGAGTGTTTTAAATATCAGTTCCAGTGACCTTTGGAAAATGGTGAGAAAGTAATGTCGCGTTTGCAAGTTATCATAGTAACGTTGCTAAAGGGTTAAGTCAGGGCTGTATATGTGGGGAATGGGGGGGGGGGGAGAGGGTAATAAAGGAGGAAACAAGGTCATAGTTCATTTTTTTTTTTTTTTTTCGAAAGCAGTAAAATTTTTTTCTTGCACCCAAGTCTGGAAAACCTAGATCCAGCCCTTGACGTACTTAAGCCAAAGTATTTTTTGAGAGGTAACTTCCTGAAGTATGCTCGCAGATGCCAACGTTCCTCACATTTGTACTGTTTGCGTATAATCATCAATGTTAGCCAAAACCAATTTACTTAATATGCAACGTGACGTGGTGTCCACAGTTTGAACTAATTGGCCCTGGGATTTCACCTTTAAGGCGGAATAAGCGGTCGTCATCTGATAGAAGGCAAAAGATTGTAAGGGTCAATTCAAGGCCAATCTCCACACGTTAAAGTATTTAATTGACAATGATACTTACCATTTCACCTAGATACTCATAGTTTGGTTCTGAGTACACACATCTTTAGTTCAATTCAACATTTATCAACGGGAGGAAAAATAATTACAGTCGACCTTTACATTCGTGATGTTCTAGTTAAGAGGTAAACTAGCTCTTTCAGAAGTCAAAGAAATCTTTGTTAGTTTTCCAACAAACTGCAATTACTTCAACACAAAGAATGATGACTCAGTAGACCAGTACAAAGCTTTTTATTGACGAAAGCTTGACTCTTGAAATTGCTCTCAGCTTTCGAAACGCCTTTCGCAGAAAACAGGATGCAAGTTGAAGATGCTGATTTTTGACATCTCAAGAGTATTTAAATCTATTTGTCCGTGCTCTTTAAAAATTAAGATGGTTGATCGTATGCAGTATAAGTGTAACCTCTATTTTGGTATTTATAGGTTCATCCAATACCGTCTCTAAATCCCTCAAGGTGTAGCAATAGAGGCTGATACATGTTATAAGTCCTATCCCAAAGTATGACAGCATGGGCGATCTGATTCTAGTTTGTTTGCCTCATTTTTAACCTTAAATCAAAAATTATAATTAATTTGGTGAGGTTTGGTTTAAAACAAAAGTGCAAGTGTTTTGGAGTGGCTACCTAGGTACAGAATTCCAATACTACCATCCAGGTGAGAAAATTTGGCTTGTTCCTGTCATGTGTCAGTTTCTTTAATGTGTAAATCCTTCGAGAAGAAACAGTTATATCCATTTCTGAGTCCAGAGAGCCACTCTTAAACCCTTAAACCCCACTTTCATTTAACCCTTTAGTGCGCAATTTTGTTTGTTTGTTCGAAAACATGATTTATCAATTGATTTTGACTCAAAATGAAAGGGAAAAATAGTGAAAAAATTCCTAGCATTAATTCTTGCGCCGAAGAGGTCTGCAAAGTACTAAATTTAACATGGGCCAGTATAGGGAGAAAATCAAGGTCAAATGGTTAAGTATGTTTTCGAATGCTCAGATGGCGCGCAACGTGGGGCCTTGCTTTTTTAGACTTCGGTGAAAAATCGAAACTTTTCCTCGATATGTGCCGGAGGGATGACGACAAGGAAAAAAATGATATTTTAACTTTGAGAGTTCAAAATGGAGGAAATATATTAGGTATGTGCCTCAGGGGTGCCACGGCCTAGTTAAAGGTTAAAACCCATTTCAAGTGGATTTGTCACAACTTTGTTACGAAGGTTAAATAATATGAGGCAAATAAACTGAGCCCGTATAAAATGTCTACAAGAGATTTTCATTATATCTACGTCCTTGAAATTTCATAATCACGTCCCATGAATCCTCTCTATTGCTCGTACGGTTCACTGCATATTTCAAACATGGGCAGAGGACAAGAACAAATCAAATTAGAAGATTGGGCCCACACAGAGAAAAAAAACTTCGGTTCATATGGAACACCAAGAACTTTCGGTTCCAGTAACCGTAGTTTTCGGTTGTGAGTACCGAACTTCAGTTAGGAGTACCGAAGTCCTGCAGTAGGAATAAAATGTGAGTCATAGTATGAGTCACACTTACCGAAAACTTCGGTACTCTTAACTGAAGTTCGATACTCACAGCCGAAAACTTCCGTTACTGTAACCGAACACCCCGGTGTTCCATATGAGCTGAAGTTCAGTTCTTTAAAGTCTTAAAACCGATTTTTTTTTACTTCTGTGCAGTAGCTCCCTCAAAATTAATGTTAATTTGAGAGAACAGTTTTTCCTTAGAGGTTAGAGTTTCCAAACCAGTAACAGTTGCGATTAAGGATTGAGGATGGCTTCTTTGGTCCAATTCTTTTCTTACAACCAAAGGTTGGCCAGGATTAAGGAGACTTCATCACTGAAGTTACTCCTACTGATCGTTTTTAAACATGGGTGGTGATATTTTGAAAAAAAAAAAGTTTATCAAGAGATATATGATAATGAAGAAAAAGCACCAGCAGAACTCAAATCTATCAAGATACATTTATTTCCTGAACTGATTCACTTCAATGGCGAGAGGACAAGGGAAATATTATACACTTTAAGAAAATAATACTTTGGATTAGTAGTTGAATTGAGAATACGAAAGAGAAAAAGTAGAAATAGAAACAACTTTAATTACAAGATTTACTTAAATAACGGTAAAAAAAAGTTTGTCTTAAAGATAACTGGTGATATATACATAAATTAAGCACTTCCATAAAGTTAATTATACACAACAAAATGATAATGTATCATAGAATTTTGACTTTTACTTTTAAGATAAGAATTTTCGGGTTAGTTTTGTACTTAAATTAATAAAAGATGATTTCGATTCTTAATTTTTTCTTTTTCTCTCAATTTTTATAGAATGAAAAAAAGGACCTACTTGAGAAAACCAAAGTTCTTCTGACCTAAAATACAAAAATAAATTACCTATCTAAATTTTCTTCATCGAACTGAGTATTCTCGATAGAATTTTTATGAAAATAAATTGTTTTAAAATTGAGAATTAATCTTTTCTAAAATATTAGAATTGGATTCACTAAAATTTTAATTAAGAACTGTCATTTTACTATCTTATAGCCGTAAAACGAAATGAACTTCGGAACTATATGCACCAAAATTATCCTGATTTAGAATCAAAGAAAATAAATAAATAATAAATGAAACCCTAGTATTTAAAATAACAGTACCCTTAAATTTGTCTACATTAAACTTAACTTGAATTCATTCAGTTTCTAGCTTGGTGAGAACGAATTTCAGCCAAAGAATGTCAGCTCTATGAAAGATGAAAAGATTTAAATAAAAGAAATAAATAATAAAATAACTTAAACTGAGTAAGTTTATTCTTTTCTCCTACCTAGTTCATTAATGCAATTAACTTTTCTTTTTTACAATTTACAAATTAAAACTCCTAAATGCAGAAATATTTTTAAATATATAAGTATACATATAATTATATATTTATTCTTTAAAAAAAAAAAATCTTTGGATACTCAAATTAAGATTAAAGAAAAAAAAATTGATTTAATCATGAAATTACTGCATTTATTTTGTACAATTTTTCATAATATATTCATATTTAACAAATTATACAAATTTCTAATTACAGTAAAAAATGCAACACAGGCGTTTTACAAAACATTCACAAACACGCTCAAAGTGATGATTGTTGAAACAAGTGTTTAAAATAAATAATGACGAAATGTTCAGAAAGTATACTCATGAACAAACGTCCCAATTGAAGACTCAAATTCGGTAACACTCCATTTATTTGAAAAACAAAAGGGGATGAGGGGGCGTGACAGGGGGGTAGAAGGGCCATGGGAAAGGGTCATAAAATGAAACAGAGAGACAAAATGAGTGGAAATCAACTCAAAATTCACACAAAAATTAGATTACATCACATCCCACACTTTAGTGCCTACATAAATATACATAGAGTCAATATTTATAAAGAGAGAAGAGCCATTTACACTATTTTTCAACTATACATGAATATGCAACTTTTATAAATTTTCAAATCTCTATTATTTCTTCCTCATTTTTAACCTAGAATATTTTACACACAATATCAATTACTGCAAAGTTCAATATATACAGGAGAAAAAATTAAAAATAAAACTTTTTTTTCGCAGTTATTCTAACTTAAAACTGATCAAATTGCACATTTATACATAATTTACACACAGAAGAAACATTGAACAATGACAAGAGAGAAGAATAAAAAGGAATGTTTCTATTTATTATACTAGAAAATCAGGATCACTGTATCCTTCATCACTTTCTTCGTCTGAGCTGCGAACCTTGTGTTTCTTTCGTTTGTGGTGATGTTTCTTTTGCCTATCACTTTTTTTACTTTTATGCGACCGATGAGAAGAGTGTTTGGTTTCTACATTGTTATTTTTGATTATCAGTTTTGGAATACGAGCTACAACAGGAGATTCAGGCTCTTTCGGAGCAGAACTCACTTGACTGGGATCAGATTTACCCTGGAAAAAGAAAATTACAATTAGTGTGGCACAAACACTGTTTTCATAAAAATCAATTTAATTTATAAATAGAAGAGAAGATGCATAGAGATGGGTTTAAATAGAGTCCCTAAATACGAGGGGAGTTCGGAAAGTAACGATACACGGCTTCTGTATAAAATATGGCGACAGGTATCAACCAACCAACGACGTAATCTTATCTGATATACCCTAGAGATGAGCTGTGCACAATCGGAGGTCTATTGGATCATTACACTTTGAGGAATCAGCATTTTAATGCATGGTGTTTGAATTTTCTCCCGCCGGAAAATGCCTAGTTCCGCGTGCAGTACTCCGCGCATTCTTCAATTTTCAATATACAGAGTTCGATCTGTTATCCAGTTTTTGGTTACCATAGGCAAATATTCGGCGGAAATTGATCAAAAATAGCTCAAGTGTTCGGTGACAATGTAACGAACCAGTAAAACGTTGCCAAATGGTGCCAGGAAGGGCACAAATCGAAACGGGCCAAATTGAAATTCATGAAGTTTCCGACAATCTAGCATCTTTAGGTCTTTTAAAGACCTGTTCACGACAGACAAAACAAGAACTTTCGAAGCTGGAACAGCTTAATTCGTTTAATAATATGAATATTTTTATCAACAAGTTTGATAAATTCGTTCATTTCAGAAGACGGTTGCCTGCTTCGCGCTTCATCATTGATTTCATAAGCCCACAGCCGCAGCGGCGGCATCTGCTGGCCGGCCTGCGTTGAGTTCTCGGCACCATTGGGCAATATTTTACCGGTTTGGCACTTTGTCACCGTATTTTTTTGCTATTAAATTACCTCCGAATTATCACTTATGGTAACCAAAAAAAAACCGGATTACAGATCGCACTTTAAAAACTTGCGAATGCACGGAGCACCGCACGCAGAACTTTACATTTTCCAGCGGGAGAGAATTCAAACACTATGACACTAAAATTCTGATTTCTCAAAGATTAATGATCCAATAAACCTCCGACTGTGCACAGCTTATCTCTAGGGTATATCAGATAAGATTTCGTCATTGGTTGGTTGATACCTGTCGCCATATTTTATACAGAAGTCGTGTATCGTTACTTTCCGAACTCCCCTCGTACTATGAGAGTTGCGCCATGTCGGAATCCATTTCTGATTAACTCTCAGATTTAGGCTGTCAAGAAAGCCCTAAGAGGCAAGTGCAAATAATGGAGGGTTTGTTTACTTCCCACGTACTCGCTTTTATTACCCATTTGAAGTAACAGTGACCGCGGTAATTATTGTTAATTTTTCCTCTGCTCGTACGTTATTCTGAAGAACAGTAACCCTTTCAATAACGACCGTTATGATTGGAACCTAACCAATAAGAGATAGCAAAACAGTGGCAACAGCGCAGAGGCAAATGGGCATATGTCATTTGCGATTTGCCTCTTGGGGGCTCCTCCGCTTCTTCTTCTTCATTTTGAATGACACGGCGCAACTCTCATAGTATACAGGGTGTCCCAGACCTACCGTACCAGGCCTTTTTCTCGGCCGCTTTTCGACATAAAAAGCTGAAAATTAGATAACTGCTGTATTTTGACGAGACAAATTCAAATTTTGGAGTTTCAACGCCCCCGCGACTATTTTTTAGGGGGGGAGGTTGACCCTTTTTCGTTACTGGGGATCCCCGCTTTAGAGGCAAAAGAAGTTCAAAAATTGTAGGGATCCCCGCTTTAAAAGCAAACGAAGTTAAAAAATTGAGCCAAACTGGTACTCCTAGTTCTATAATACAAGATGACCTCTCGTTGGACCACCAAAAGTCATTTTTGGGCCCTTAATCCCCCCCCCCCCCAAAAAGCCTCCAAGCATAAGTAACCAAATGGTGCAAGAATTGTCGTAAAAGCTCCGGAAAAATTTCTGAACAAGGGTAGTTTCGGTCAAAGAGCTCAAATTTGATGGTTTGAAAGCCCCCCGACTATTTTTTAGGGGGTTCTGACGGGTCACCCCCCTTCTTTGGTATTGGGGGTCTCCCCTTTAGAAGCGAAAAAAGTTCCAAAATTGAGTCAAGTGGTACTCCTAGTATTATAACACTAAATAAAATTTGATTCGTCAACTGAAAATCATTTTGGGCCCCCAATCCCCCCTCAAAATAGCCCCCAATCACAAAAAAACCCACTTTCTGCAAAAATGGTCATATAATCTCCAGAAAATGTTTGGAGCAGGGTTACTTAGGGTCGAAAAGCTCAATTATGACAATTTCAGGAGCCCCCGGTCACTCCTAGAGTGAATACGGGGTCGGGGAGAAATTTTTCCGGAGATTTTACGACCATTTTTGCATAAATTGGGTTTTTTGTGATTACGGGCTATTTTGAGAGGGGGGGTTGGGGCCCCGAAAATGATTTTCAGTTAACGAACCAAATTTTATTATGTGTTATAAGATTACGAGTACCACTTTGACTCAATTTTGGAACTTTGTTCGCTTTTAAAGAGGGGGAATCCCCAGTACCTACTGAAATGGGGGTGACCTCTCAAAACCCCCCAAATATAGTCGGGAGGGGGCTTTCAAACCATCAAATTTGAGCTCTTTGACCGAAACTACCCCTGCTCAAAAATTTTTCCAGAGATTTTACAACAGTTCTTGCACCAATTGATTAGTTATGCTTGGGGGCTCTTTGGGAGGGGATTATGGGCCCAAAAATGATTTTTGGTGGCTGAAAGGAAGGTAATCTTGTGTTAGAGGATTAGGAATACCAGTTGGACTCAATTTTTGACCTTCTTTCGCTTTTAAAGCGGAGATCCCCAGTACCGGAAAACGGTCGACCCCCAAAAAAATGGTCGGGGGGCTTTGAAACCCCAAAATTCGATTTTTCTTGTCAAAATACATACATTTGCTGATTTTCAGCTTTCCACGTCAAATAGCGGCCGAGCAAAAGGTCTGGTACAGTAGGTCTGGGACACCCTGTATACGGACTCGAGATTTACAGGATGTCTATAAGTCTTAAATTCAGAAACTTTCTAATTTTTTCTGACCTTTTTTCCAGAATTTCTTGATTTTTCCCGCAAGTTTCCGATGCAGAGTTTCTGCTTACTTTCCAATCAGGCTTTCAACCAAACACATTGAATTATTACACAATTATTTTTGGTTGCTTGAAGGAACGCTAGAAGCAGCCCCCCCCCCCCCCCCCGCGAAGTTGGGCATAACCTGCATGGATAAAACTTATTTTTCTTTATTATTCTATTCATAAGTAAGGTAAAATTATACTCACAGTATCCCTTGTAGTTGGCTGAGTTTGTCCAGCAGGATTGACCGGTTCCGGTGCAATATAAGAGGAATAACCGGACGAGCAACCTGAGGCCCCAGATCCAGAATTTGGTTTACCAAGATCATCATCATCAGCATCATCTGGATCTAGATTCATTATTAGCTGCTTAAACTGAAAGAAATACATAAAGTAACTACATTAGCTGAGAGTGAATCAAGGACAAACAAACGAGAGCATCTAGATTTGAGAGCTCCAGATGAACTTGACAAAGAGAACTTGAAAAGTGAAAAGAACGTCAAAATGGGATAAATAACTATTAATATCCACCGGCTAAAATGATTTTTATAGGGTCCCTAATTAGGTATGTACCTCCAGAATGAGACTTCATCACATATATTCAAAAGAGATTGTAAAAATATATTAATTGAAAAATGCTTCCACTCAATTGATGACTTCTGGCTCTCTGTTTATCCCTATATAAAGTGAATGTATTATTCCGGTTTTTATTTTTTCTACTTTACTGTGCTTGCTTCTCGACACTATTCCATGTTCTCTCATTGTTCAATTATGAATAAAGAGCTATTATTACTATCAATATTGTTTTGTTTTTTTTTTTCACTTCACCGCCTTACTGCAGGGTAGATGTTGACCTCACGGCGGGACCAAACAATGGTCCTAAGCCGTGGGGCTTAGTATTGGTGTAGCCACTACTATTACTGCCGTTAAATTTAAGATATTATTTATATGTATGTAAAATTAATTATAAAATAGAATCAAATAAGGTAGAGTTACCTGCCTTCGGGGGCAAGTTCACTGAATTCTAATGCACTGCCCCTAAAGAGAGCTTATTATTATTATCTACTTGGCAATCTTCACGCCAATTAGACGGTTTTTTTTCCGAGTTACCAGAAGGAATCCATACTTCTTAGGTACCTCAGTCGATTACTTTCCGCACGATGTGAGCTGTTTATTATTATTATTAGTATTATTAAAAGAGTGATTTCTGCTTGTACGTAAGTGAACAGTACAGTCGACAAATTAAATAATGTCAATCGACTCCTTAGATTTTGGTTCACTTAAGCTGTAATTTGTTATAGCATCAGTGACGCCAATATTTTTTGCTATTTTGCTTGAGAATCAAAATAACCATTAAAATAATGATAATTCAATGGAAATGATGCTATATCTATGATTTTGAAGTGATAATGTAGCTTTTATAGCTATATCATAGTAGATTTCCATAGTTATCCGCTGTCACCAGAAGTCGTTTGGTGTCGTTTTTGGCCACTAAGCTCCAGCAGGCTAATTCCGCTCTTTCGGACAAAATGACTCGAGATAGCGGGAATCTATCGATTCCATTGGTTTATACAGCGTCACGTGTAAAACACCACGTTCCCTTTCAGCAAAAGTGCCAAGGAATTAGGAATGAAAAATGGTACTCACTTCTAGGTATTCCGTGATTAAGGCCTTCCTTGCATTTTCATCCAGATTGGGAGGTGGCTCTCCTAATCTGAGTTTTTCTACTGTCCCTTTAGGATTGAATTTAGAGTTGCTTTTCCTATTTACAGCTTTTTCATACAACTTTGCTGATTCTGATGGCGAGTATTGCGTTATTTTCCTGGAAACAGAAAAAATAGTAAAATATTGGAAAAAGTGTCGGGGGAAAAAACTGAAACTTGATGTATTTTAAGTGATAAAAAATCTTGATGAAACTGGGAACTTCACTCGCAGATATCTCGGAAACGATTGAGTTAGTGGCATGAGAACTGTGGCTCAGCATCATCAGAGGGCTGATTCAGCTCTTATAGACGAGACGAGACAAGACGAGATAGCGGGAATCGACCTTCCCCAGTAGTTTAAACGGTGTCACGCGACAGATTTGAAGTAGTTTGAGTTGTTCTTTTCAGAAAAATTACTCCTCCGTCCATTGTACGACTCAAAGTATGTCACGTAATGCCGTTTAAATCAATGGGATTGATCGATTTTCGCTATCTCGCCTCGCCTTGTCCAAAAGAGCAGAATCAGCCTTCGGGAGAATTAGATCACGCAAAAAAATAAAAATGTTATCAGGAACCATTTCCTATAAGATGTGCGCAGGGGTCTTTCTATGAAAAATAAGGCTTACAGAAGAAAATAAATAAAAAAGTAAGCATTGAGACTTACGCATCGTTAAGGCCAAAAAGCGTCTTGAGATGCTGCTTCAAAACTAGAAGCAGCTGACATCCTTGAGAGGCAATCAAACATTCTTGCAAAGCGATTGTGTCATCGGGCACTCTCTTCAACAAAGATTCTTCGTCTTCATCTTCATCTTCATCGATTACAGTAACTTCTTGACCAGTTTGCGGGTCGATGCGTTTCTCTTGAGTCGCATTCGGGTTCGGTAACAGTGCTTCTTTGAATGACTGCAAGAGATTGGTCCCAGTGACTGATATCATGACATCTATATGATGGATGATAAACAAGGGCTCATCTTGAACTTGAAACGGAAAATAGGCCATGTTGTCTGCAAGGTATAACATCTGCGATAGAGGCGTTTTCTGGAATTGCAAAGGACAAAAAATTAGTTTCACGAAGTATATCATCAAGAAAAGGAAAAGAGAGCTGCAAATACAAATAAGTGGTGGAGGATTTAGATAAATAAATCGTACAATGAATATTTAAAATGAAAATCTTTACTTTGGAAAAAGGTGCATAGTTAGGAAATAAAAAATAATTTCAGATTCAAATAAAATTGTAAGAACAAGCAGGGCAGTTCCGACAATTACAGAGAGAGGGGGAAAATAATGAATCATGTGTCAAACAGATTCCAATTTTTTGTTAATAAAAAAATTCAAAAACAAAAGTTTTGAAAATATAACTTTGATTTTCCTTAAATCTCAGAGATAAAAACAAAAATTGACAGACGATTACTACAGTTTAATCTTGACAAAGGGTAGATGGACCCCCTGTGGTCACTTTCATAATGATTGGGTTTAAAACATTAAAAAAATAGTCACGAAAAAAAAAAAAAAAAATTAGACATGGCCATAGGGGGTGTACACCAGAGGCAACAGAGACCACGCAATAGCCAGCCAATTTTATTTTTGGGGACTCATATTCCAGACTTTTTTCATTTCCCCCCAAAAGTCTACAGTTAATCCCAGTTGGAAAAAGCTCTAGATGTGGCCACAAGGAATTCACCTGCCCAATTACGTTTCAAAACACCCTGGATGAAGAAACCAAGATATTTGAAACGGAAACTCAGAAAGAGGCAAAGAAAGTAAATTAAACAAATACAGAGATAACTTACCACTTGTTCATCAAATTGCTTCAAGATTGCTAGGGCCAAGGCTCTTCGCTGAGGTTTAGTTCTTAAGATTGAAAAGAGGAAACCGTTGAGAGCTGAAGGCATTTCTCCTTCCTTCGTACGGAAGCCTCTAACAACAACATCATCATTCTGAAGTAACTTTTGAAATTTGTAGGACAACTTGATACCAGACTGAGACTTCATATTGATAAAACCAGGATACTTGCGTTCTATGTCTTGGAGTTGTCTGTCAGCACTGTTGCTAACGGTTTTGTCGACATCTGTTGACATGCAGATAAGATAGGGAACGATTTGAACTGGATGGACAAGACCTTGAGCCAGAATTAATTGGATGACCGCCAACGCAGCTTTACGTACGATTACCGATGGATGTAAAAACGATTCTAAAATTTGTTTCAGGTACAGTTGAATAATTGTGCTAGCCATTCCAGAGGAAACATCGCCCATTTCTTTTAAATTTTCTTGCTTTGAAAGCTTTGCCCACTCTTGATCTTGCATTATCATCCTCCGCTCTTCTTCTTGGAGATATTGTTCGATATTATTGAGGATTTGAGCTTTCATGGGTATATTTCCCTGTTCTTCTTCAAGGATGCGATGATAATACGATTTCAGCTCAGGGCCCAACATTAAATCATGATGTCGAATGCAGACAGACCCAATTGCTTTCATCGTATAGAGCTGAGAATCATCCTCATAATGCAAGAAATACAGTAGCATTTCAAAGATATCGTCTTTCAGATTCGGACTTAATTCTGTCCCCAAAACTTCTTTATTTGTGAAGTCAAAGTGCCTCAGAAGTAGACCTATGATAAATAACGATCTTCGAAACATGGCTCTTAGTTTTGTGGCCAAGTCTCCTTTACTAGATTTGATGAGCTCTTGTTTGTACTTTGTGAGAAAATTTAAATATTTTTGAAGACAATCGCGGATAAGAGCAAAGTTTTTGGTTACATTATTTACAATAGAGCCAAGACAAGAGACGCAGCTTACTATAACACTGGGGTCATGTTTCATCATTAACTTAACCGAATCTTCTTCTAGACAAGCTAAAAAAGTTTCACTAGGATGCTCAATGAGCGGCACGACTAATTCTAGAGTCCGCGCAACACTGCTGATAATTTGGTAATCACCTTGCGTTTGACACTTGACGCTAAGATATGGCTGAAGTGTGGTGGCGTGTTCGACGAGAAGCTGCGGCCGGATTTTGGCAAATAGATGTAAAGTCAACAGACATGCTACTAACCGCTGAGATGATCCACTAGAACAACCATCAAGCGTGAGCACGTTATCTATCAAGCAATCTGTGATTTGTTTGCATGCTTGAATTAATGATTTAGGAGGTTCTAAAAGTGTCTTTGTAGAATCATCTTTGTCTTCCTTTGGTTTGAATAGTGAAGTGAGCAGTTGTTCAAACCACTCCATTCCCATATCACGATTGCAAGCAGCAACAACGTCCGTTATGTTCATAACCTTCCTCAAAAGAATATCCTTGCTAGGCGGTCTTTCTCGTACCGGAGTGAACCACATATTAGAGAATACCTCCATGACTAACTTTCGAATACCATCTTCATCATTGACTCGTCGTATCATTTTGACACAAATCTCTGGTATTTTTGGGAAATCTGGACACTCGGTGCAAACATCCTTCAATATTTTTATCACTCTCTTACGAACACTCACACCAGTATCTAAAATTCTGGCTGAGAGCATTTCATAGTACTTGTCGATTAATTCTGGACGGCTAAGAACAAACTTTCCAACTAGATCCACAGCAGCTTCTCTTACGGATGTCGAGTGATCCAAAAAGGAATGACTCACACCCATTTGCATTTCTTTTAATGCCAATACTCCTGGATCCACCTCCACGATTGCTGTTAGACATTTCATTGCTTTTGTTCGGATCTGAACGGATGTTTCTCCTAGGACTTTGATGATGTGTTTCAGGTAGGTGTCAAAACTTTGAGAAAAGGGTCGTTTCGAAGCTAAATACCTTGATATTAGTTCAGCACTATCATAGTCAATGTATGTTTGAAGAATTTGAGTTTTCATACTGTTTTTTGATTTCTTGACTGGATCTTGAAAAGGATTAATTTTTTCCAAGAGCATCTGTTTCCGAGCTTCCTTCAATTTGAATACTTCTAAGGGATCGCCATCTGCGGTTCCGTTTTCTTTGCGTTCTTTTTCATTTTCCTCATCAGAGCTAGAAGAATCTTCATCTTCACTTGAGTCTGAAACAGATACAAAAATAGATGAAAAAATTACAAAAACTAAAACATGTGAAATTGGTGAGTCAAACTAATTTGATTCAGTCCAGTAGCGCGACGCGTGCAGTCTAGCAACGTTGCATTTCATCCATTTAAACCCATTTAAGGTGATTCTATGGCAAACTCCCAAAAATTTTAATCCGATAGATGGCGTCACTTGTCGCTGGCTCCGAAAAGAGCCGTTTTTTGACGGTTTTCGGCTGTTTTCTCTGAACACACGAATAAGAGACGAAAAATCGGAATGTCAGCACCTGCTTAATTTTTTGCTTGATTTTTTGAGCCATAAATGGGCCAAATTGGTTCTAAAATAAAGGTGAAAGTATGCAAAGAAGAAAGCCTGTGTAATTTGGAGCAGTATCAGTAAAGATTACAGGTGAAACAGAAACCTGTAATCTTTACTGATACAACTCCAAATTACACGTGATTTTTTCTTTGCATACTTTCGCCTTTCTTTTAGAACCAATTTGGCCCGTTTATGATTCAAAAAATCAAGCAAAAAATTAAGCAGGTGCTGACATTCCGATTTTTCGTCTCTTATTCGTCTGTTCAGAGAAATCAGCCGAAAACCGTCAAAAAACGGCTATTTTCGGAGCCAGCGACAAGTAACGCCATCTATCGGATTAAAATTTTCGGGAGTTCGCCATAGAATCACCTTAAAATATCGATTCGAAGGAGTGCACTGTGCACCCCCAATATTTCGACCTTTTACAAGACTTTAAATGGACTGGATACAACGTTGCCACATATGCCGCGCCGCCACTACTGCTCAAGTTGATACCATACATAATTTCCGTACATGTTGGGAATGGACAGTAATACAGGATCGATCAACTAATAGATATATTTGAATGATATGATTTTCAATGAACTAAAAGACAGAGCCATGTTTACCTCTAGTCTGTCGATTACCTAAAAAAGTATGATAACTACCTACTCGAACAATCAGAAAAATGCATAAACCAGTGCACCGAATACCTAACAAAGACGATTGCCGAAAGAAGGGCGTACACTTTGAGGGTCTCTAACGAGCCGAAGATTCATGCTATCCTTATAAAACTTTCAGGGTATATTCTTGAGGGTACGTAGATCACATTTCGCCAATCGTCAAAAAAGGGTGTTAAACGCTTAACACCCTTATCTTGGCAAGGTCTTCAATTTACTTTTATTTACTTTTGTTTATTTTAATTTATTTTCATTTACTTTCATTTACAGTAAAACTTCTGAATATGGAATACGCAGATTTGCGTACTTGCGTATTTTGCCGCTGCGCGCTCCACTCTGGTGAGTCACCAGCAGTGAGAGACGGAAGATCGTCGACAGATACAACTGTGACACCCAGCTGACAGCATAATTATTCACAGGTCGTAACACCAGGCACATTCCAAAAGAATTTATGAAAAACTATCGATTGGAAATTTGCTTTTTAGTATACTTGGCTGTTCTTATATTAATTTTTTTTTTGGTTGGTCAAAATTTCGACGTTATATCGAGATTTTGGCGGATCGCAAAACGTCATAATGGATTTTTTTTTACAGTGATAACATAGGGAATTGGGCGGGACGGACGGAAATCGGCATTATTTCGAAGGACGTTATTTTGAAGTACGTTATTTCGAAGTTTTACTGTGCTTTCAATTTCCTTCTATTTAATTCTATTTATTTTTGTCAACGTTAATTAATTTTAAATTAATTTTAAATTATTTTAATTAATTTTTATAATTTTTAATTTTTTTATTCAAATATTTCTCTAAAAAATAAAAACACACTGCAGACGATTTGACTGCTCCAAATTTCTGGAGTTCAACCGTTGCAGTTATAATCTTTGGTTTGAGCAAACCTTAGTTGAAAGTTTCTGGAATCCACTCATGCCTCGTCTTACCTGTTTTTCGTTTCTTCCGTTTCTTATCTTTCTTAGTTTTGTTCGAAGACTTGACTGGTGTCGTTGCTGTCCCAGTGTTTGCTACATTATCCTGGTACCACAAAGTTAAATAGAAAAAACGAGCAAAGTTTAGAGACTGATCTGATTGCGCGCGCACTGCTAGAAAGTCCAGGAGGACCCTTTGTAAGAATTGAGTTCGCTCCTCGTCGTCTTTAATTTGCGGAACTTCTCCCTGCAAAAAGAAAAACCAACAAGTTAGATGAATGATAGTTAGAATAGATCTTGGGAATAATTTATCAGTCACAAAACAAAATAAAAAATTAATTTAGAACATGGTCAGAAAAGAGGCTAAAAATTCACTTAAAAATTTAATATTGAGAAACAACAAAAATTTTTCCTACATTGCATTCCTTCTGTTAAATTTACTTCTCAAGAAGTGACAGGTCTATTTTCTTATTGTATTTTTCTATTGGCCATTTTGCATTAAATGATAAATTTAATATTCTAAATTACAGTTAAAAATGCACTTATGAGCAAAATACATTGAATCTGGGTTTGTTAAAAACCAGAGGTACTCAGACGGCAATGAAAATGATATATCACTCTACTAAAACAGTCAATATTCTTTATCAGCTGTCTTTTATATTCAAGCCATTTTTGCAACAAAAATTCCTTTTCTTCAAAAGCATACCAATCGGTAAATCATAACTCATAAGCAAAATAACTCTTTTTTGGGCAATTTGTCTTCAAAGATATTCTCTCAGGTAGAGGAAAAAATGAGCCGCAAAATAAATGCGTTAAAAGTAGTTAAAAAATATGGGAGAACAGTTTCCATTAGAGAGACTTAAATCGAGATGCTTACCTTCACAACACCATCATCAGTCTTCAACTCTTCAGTTCGAATATCATAAATAAGTTGATCGATTGTAGTCAGCTTCAGTTGGGAGACAACAGCGTCTTTGCGTAAGCGAGCAGCAACAACTCCTAAATAATCTAAAGAAGCTACTCTTAAAGGCATTTCTAAGCTTTTATTTACAAAATTAGAAACCTGAAATCAGACAAATAGTACTCACATGAACTATCAAGGAAAACAGTACTGATGAATATTATAAAAGCACAAAACAACAAAAAAAGACAAAGAAGAGAATGACATCGGTAATTACAAAAAGTGAGACAGTACCTACATCGTCCTTTACTGAACAGTAAACAACCATAAAGTTACCTTTACCCATTCTAGATGGTGGCACACTCACAACCAGAGGGACAAGTGGCACAATGAGATACCATTATCTTATGTGTACTACTATAGGTACAGCTGTAAGATGGGAAGGGATTGTTTCATAAACAATGATAGGTAGCCATGGTTTTAAGTAGACCAGCAGGTTGATTAAAGGGGACGCACAGTGTACACTCAAAACATTGTGGTTGAGTTAAGCACGGGAATCGACAGAGGAAAGTGAGACATGAACAATGGTGAAATCCGTTTCTCCAAATTTGACTTCGTTGCAAAGATACAGCTGCCGAAAGAACCGGCACTGATGTCATCTGCTCCAACCGCACAATGCAGTACCATTTCGCTTAATGGGAAACAGTGCCCGCACCGTTCTCCCTCGGTTCGTGAGGTTACTGGCACTCCCACGTAAAAATCGCTAGGGACCGAAATTGAAGAACAGAAAATTTCATTTGCAAATGTGTTATAGTTTTTTCTTCAAGATTATTTTTAACCCTTTACTGCGCGATTTTTTTTTTTCGTTCGAAAATATGATTTTTCAATTGATTTTGACTCAAAATGAAAGGGAAAAATAATGAAAAAATTCCTAGCATTAATTCTTGCGCCCAAGAGAACTACAAAGTACTAAATTTAACATGGGCCAGTATAGGGAGAAAATCAAAGTCAAACGGTTAAATATGTTTTCTAATGCTCAGATGGCCCCCAATGTGGGGCCTTGCTTTATCAGACTTCGGTGAAAAATCGAAATTTTTCCTCGATTTGTGCCGGAGGGATGACGACGTGGAAAAAAATGATATTTTAACTTTAAGAGTTCAAAATGGAGGAAATATATTTTGTGCCTCAGGGGTGCCATGGCGCAGTTAAGGGTTAACTGAGATAAGAACAAAAACGGCTAAACTTCGGATTCCGTGCGAATAACTGACTTTCCGCGTTCACAAAGAGTCGTCTTTCTTGCCATTCAAAGTTTACCTATGAAAACCGTTGATGGACCATTCATGTAGTGAATTTTACGCTCAGCAAATTGAGTCCTCTGAGTTTTTTGCCTGTTGTCAGCCATTAGCAAAACAAATGCGAATGAAAACATTAAAATTGCCCCTTTAGTTAATTACAAGACACATTTGTGCGTAGTTTTTTCCCATTTTCATTGACAAGGCTCCATTTGTGGTGTAGAATCATGAGTGGTAAAGTTAAAGGACACTAAGTTTCCTGTCAATTCGTTACAAAAAGATTGCAAATATGCTTTTTCTGGCCAAGAAAATTATCATTTTTGGTCAATTTCAAAGTCATAATCTCCAAATTGACTTTTTGGCCTAAAATTTACCGAAAATGATACTTTCTCTGTCAGGAAAAGCATAATCGCAACTGAATTGAAAACTGCAGGCTAAATTCATAATTACCGCTTCTCCACGGGGAAACAAAAATTGAGCAGCACCGTCGGTTAAAACCGGTGCGCGGTGGCTAGAGTTTTGCAGTATTATGTATTATACTGTGGTTCAGTATCTTGAAAGTGGAGGTCAGTGTTGGGTAAATCAGCAAATACCAAAATACCATTCTGATTTTCGCTAAGATTTTCCTAAAAAACTTAAAATTTACTAATTTTTTGAGGAGCTCCAGAAACGTATTTCCTTTTGCGCCTTTAATGACTCCATTCATACCCTACTTCAAGCTTCCAAAAAGACCCGAGAGGTCCATCGATTTTTCATTTAACTTCATTTAACTTCATTTAACTTTCATTTAACTAATCAAGGTAAGTAAGATGTTTGGTAAGTTAAAAAAAAAAAAAAAAAATTGAGAAAACTACTTACAAGAACTTTTCCTAGAACACTAAGCATGAGTTCAGCTGCAGGCCACTCAGGTTTATTTACCGTCGTCAAAAGATCTTGAATAAAGTTTTCGAATAAAGGTCTATAGTCGATTTCTTCAGATTTACTACTACATTTTGCCAGAAAGACACATAGAAAATTAGAAGCTGTTGAACGGGCTGTTTTAAATTTACTAATTATCACAACGTCTGGATCACTCTGAAAATTTCAGAAACACAACATATTTTACAGTTTGATCAAAACTTGAGAGAGATGAATCCAAAGAAGAAGAAAAAATTGGTGGAAGTTTAAAATTCTTAAAAAAAGTTTGCAGAAGAAAGGGTAAAAACTCATGTACTAAGACTTTCCAAAGCAAGTATCCTGATAGAAATTTTCATTATTTACCACTTTCCTTATTTTTTTTTTACGGCAAATCCTAATTTGCAAATTTTTATGGTTTTCAGGTATTTCAGAGTCTCACACTATTGCCTCTTGCGACATTATGCGTCAAAGAATTTAAAACGATGGAAAATAAAAGAAAAATTTATCAAAAACCATTTCGATGAGAGGACTTTCTTTTGAATGTCACAGTACAAGATTGACAGCTTGAAATTAGAAGACCATGCTTTAGGTGTGATGAAAGTAAGCAGATGAAATTTAGAAATTACAGCACAAAATTTTTTAGCCTGTTATCAGATTTATTATTTAATTAATGAGAGGTTTCACTAAGTGCAATGGGCATGATCTGCATTCTCTTTCACAAATTGAGGAAACATCTTCAAAAGCTTTCTAGATACAATAAATGACTGAATTTCAAGGAATGCAGGGGTGCAAAACGTGTCCGATCTAGCAAACTGCCGATCACCTTAAAGTGGGGAAATTTTGGGACTTTGAGGAAATTTGCTCATTAATTATTTTTTTAATTTTTTTATTTTCCATAACAACAAGATTTTCTAGGGAGTAAATGTAAACATTAAAAAAAGATACTTTTCAAATTTTAATGAGGAAATTCAGCAAAAATCCTGCGAGGAAAAAGTCCCAGATTGACTGGAACTTACGATGTTTTGGAACATTTTGAACCCCTGAAGGAATGGGTCCAGAGACAATATATAATAGAGACCACGCACTAGCAGACTTTTGTTTAGAAACCCGACAGAAATTAACAAAAGGAGCATGAAGGAGCACCATCTAATAAGGTGCAATCTCAGTGCTTTGGTTTCATTAGGCAAGAACCTCAACAACTTTTCTCATTAGCAGGGGTGTGCGAATACCACTTTTTTGCACTCGAATCGAATACAAATAATTTCCTTGAATGTCGAATCGAATAATTTTACTTGTTTTTTCTGAATCTATTTTCTACGCGGATTTTTCCAAAAAATTGTCTTTTCAATGTTAAATAAACCCATGAATTCTAGAAAGCTACCGTAGATAGTTCTGAAATAAAAGAAGGCGGGTGTTTGTTCGGAACTCCAGATTGGGCCAGGAGACGCCGAGGAGGAAACCCTCCTTCTCCTTTCTTCTGTTCGCGATAAGCATCGAGAGAAAGTGCTTTCAAATGCGAGGTTAGGCAACCCTCACGTCTCAGTGGTGCCGCCGCCGCATCATTGCTTGGCGGAATAAACATTTTGCGCTGCGTCAGCGTTGTGTCGGTTGCAAGGATTGGTCCCTGAGATTCGTTCCAAACGCGGCAACGAGGGACCACTCAGCAGCGGCATGGCACCGCGGCCTCACACAGTGACCGTATAGACTCCGCGAGTCTCTCTCATCAGCACCACCACAAGTCTCGGAAGCTACTTTAATCCGTTTGACACCGCAAAGACGCACGGTCAATGCTCTGCGCGATTTTCTAAGCGCGAAGTTCAGCGGCGCAAAACACCACTTAGTTCGCCGAAAGAATCCTGAGAAAAACGTTTCCAGAATTGGTCATATTCGGTGAACTATTCGAACAAACTATTCGAGGAGCGCTATTCGATATTCGGACCCGACGAGTAAAACGGTATTTGAGTTCGAATATCGAATACGATTCGAATATTGGCATACCCCTACTCAATAGTCAACGTATGGATCATGTTTGCGGTGTTCTGTTGAGACCCCCAAAAAAAAAAGTTGCCACCGTGCGAAGACATGGGCAAGATAGATAGTGCATGGCCTCTATTACATATTGTCTCTGAATTCGACTTAAGTTTTGATTTTTCTTTCGTTCTTGAGAACTGAATTTTAGTTTTTAGTTCCTTGCTCACCGGACGTTAGTTCGCATCAAACATTTTCAATAGGGTTAAAAAGAAGAAAAAAATTATATCTATATGTGTAACCAAAATTTACGGATGAATATTTTCAAAACAAAGTGAATGCTTTTTGACCTTAACACCAATTAAATGACTTTGAATGAAGGATGTGAATTTTAGAGGTAACTTACATTACTGTTTTTATCAGCTAGCTGCTTAGGTAAAACTACCATACATTGAATTAGCTGCAATACTAAGGCCGTCAACATTTGAATATATTCTTCGGAACTAAGACGATAGGAACGCAATGATCGTTTACTACTTGGAAGCCGTGCCATTGATGCAAGGATGTCATCTAAAAGTAATTTCCTATGTTTTTCATACTTGGTAAATATCTGGAAAAATTAGTTAAAAAAATGAAGGATTAATCTTGACATCTAGCAGCAAATGTAGAACTGTTAACAGCACCTCCAACGGTGGCCGGACAGTTCCTCCATTCGTTTTTGTCCAATCTCACAGTTGGTCCAATAAGACTTCTGGTCCACTAGGTCAGTTTGTCCACAGGTCAAGTTTGTTCAGAAAAATAATGTTCGAATATTAAAATGTTTAAATGGTGCAGTGGGCAAATTATTGGCCAAAGGCAGAATATGTCAATTTTTTATCAAGCCTTGGACAAAATTGAGCATTTTACATGCATCGATATAAAGGACAAAGATATCACTTCTCCTTGGATACAATTGTAAAGTGAAATCCATTAATAAGAAAAAAATTCACTAAAGACAATCTTCCTATTTCTATTTTTTCCTTATTGGTTAGTTTTTCATTGAATTGGACAAACGAATATTTTGCCAATATTTTCATAAGGACAAAACCCTTTACAGACAAAAATGTGCATTAGCCTGAGTTTACGTTGGATGATTTTGTACAGTGAACGATAAATGTTCGGACTAGACGCATTGGACAAAAGAAAATGCAGACAAAATGTACCCAAAATGTATGTGTTGGACAAAATGTATTGGACGAACTATCTTGCCACCTTCCAAACTACACAACTTAGAAGAATAATTTGGATCAAATACTCTTTGAACAGTGGCAACTACTGCTCAAAACAAAGCAATCATAGATTTAATCCCTCCATCCTATCACAGAATTACCGGAATGACAACAGAAACGATTTATAAAACTGCTTTTTGTATGAGCAGCAAATATATTCCAAACAAGACAAATTCCAGGTAGATGGACCCACAAGCACATTTCAATTCCCTAAAAACCGAAATGCTGTGGACCCCTAATAAACTGTTTACTGATTTCACAAATGTGCTCTCAAGCACAGTAAAGTCTCTTGATGGGAGTTCTAATGGGGAGTACCGACACAGTGCTTTATGCATTTGAAAAGAGTCGACCGCCTGAATGAATTCGAAGGTTAAATTTGACGGTGGAAGGGAGGGTTTGTCAGCATGCCGGTACGTTCCCATTCATTTTTTTACTCCTCTTTCCCCTCATTGACTCTTTTATGCGGAGCCTTTGATGTCTTGGACTCTTTTTTCCCTGCGTGAAAGTCAAAAACCAACAATCAATCAAAACAAGTTCAGCTTGCGGCGGTACTCCCTGACAAAATTTCCATCACTAGGGACTCTAAAGCATAGCTACGAGTTTGTGGTTATTTCCACTTGCATCTTATGATTGGATGGGGGACACCAAAACAGCATTCATTATAGTAAACAGTTTAAATTTTCTGTAAACTAAATCAGCATAAACAAAAATTTGCGCATTAAATCAGCAATTGATGAGAACTTACATTTGTTACTAATTTCAGGGCTGATAGCTGAAGTTCGTTGATGTTCTCCACGAAAAAAGGGGAGATACCCATGGAAGAGGCATGAAGCACAGCTGTATCAGTAAGGGTTTGAATACTTAGTAGCTCAGCTAGTAAACTGATAACCTCTACTAATTTTGTGTAAAGTGTCAGTACACTCTTTTCCCGGACTTCTTTAGCATGACTACGTTTCTTTCTGGCACTTCCGGAGTATCCATCTGGGACAAAAAAGGAAAGAAAGAAGATTGAGTTAGTTTAAAAATATTGAGACATAACAAGAACTGAAAAAAAAAAAAAAAAAAAAAAACCTGATAAATCACAAAGCCAAACAAAACACTGACAAGGTGACTTGGATGAAAAGTTTTAATAATTAACCAAGTTTCATGGTTTTTGAGGTATCAATCTAGACGTCTCTTCTCACAGCAGATCTACATGGATCAAGATAAGAATTGCCCATCCCTTTAGACAACCTTCCTTAACACCTCTCTTTACTGCTCCCATTACAGTGGTGAGCGTAGGCCCTTTTAGGACAACCATGTCGTTGAGGGACGGGGGGGATCAACCGCCTTTGAGACATCTCGCAGACATTTGTAATGCATTGGTTTTATATCAGAGACTGAGCACTAACTGACTGCAGCAGAGGCTCGCACGAATTGAAGAAAACAACAATCAACACCCTTCTGATGTCACAGAATGTTGTATGGTGAGAACCCTCCTTTTCACTTCCCAGTCTATCCTCCCTCTGTTTTCCAAATACAGTAAACTCTCCATTTACCGGATTTCGCGATTTACCGGAAAATTTTTCGGGTCCCGGCAAAAGTCCCATAAGAACAATGTTAAATTTCATTCGATTTACCGGATTTTTTCTCGGTCCTAAGAAGAAATTTCTTCTCAATTTACCGGACTTTGCTCAGATAAAGCAGTTTTTTCCCATGATACGATGCCGCGATCTCAAAGGATCACCATGAGTGACTCTCCAAACTCATCGGTCGCGGTGTTTTGAAAAACGCGTCAAGCGGCAGGGAAGCTTTGCTGCCTTCCCGCGTTGACAGCAGCGCAGCGTTGCCGCCCGTAGTGCGTTGGCTTCACGCGCTCACGCGTGAAGCATGTAGTTCATGGCTTTGGCACTTCAAGAACTTGCCAACATTGGCAACGCTGGCTGACAGCGAGATCGGCTGAACCTCTTTGGAAAAAGTCAGCTGATTTTTTCCAAAGAGATTTTTAGCTAAGAGAAATGAAAACACTCAACAAAGGAACGGTTAGTGCCAAATTATCGTGTTCTAACCCCCCCCCCCCACGTTTTTTGTGCTTTTGTAAATATAACCCTTAGGTTCGTCGAAAACAGTGAAATTGGAGGGGGGGGAGAGAAAAAACTACCGAAAAATTCCGCGATTTCCCGGATTTTTCGGCCGGTCCCCTGAAAACCGGTAAATTGAGAGTTTACTGTATCACCGTTCAAAACCCTGCGACATCAGAAGGGTGTTGACTGTTGTTTTGTTGCATCCGCAAGAACTAAGCATGCCTCAAATCTGCCATTTTAGCGTAGTGCACCGTCTTCTTTTGTCTTTGGGTTTTATCAACTAATGTGCATTTTTGTTGAATAATATGACTTATGCGATTCTTGATAGCAAGAAATCAGCGTAACTTTACAGAGGAGACACAGGTAACAGTAAAAGCCAAAAATATGTCAAAATTACTGCAATTGGAGGCTTCAGGGGGAAATGTCCTTTTTCCTCAGGACAAACACCTATCTTTGATTTTACAACCATTCCTGACTCGATCCGAAATAAGTGGTATCCACAATAAGAGAAGAAAATAGTGATGTGATAAGGCTATGAATAGTGCTGCAAACAATCACGGAGAAAATAACTTCCATTCATATGGAACAATGAGGGTGTTTGGTAACAGTAACCAAAGTTTTCCGTTGCGAGTACTGAACTTCAGTTAGGAGTACCGAACTTCAGTTAGGAGTACCGAACTTCAGTTATGAGTACCAAAGTCTTCAGTCCGAACAAAATGTGAGTCATAGTATTAGTCACACTTACCGAAATCTTCAGTACTCCTAACTGAAATTCAGTACTCGCAACCGAAAACTTTGGTTACTGTGACCGAACACCTCAGTAATCCATATGAGCCGAAGTTCAGTTCTCATTAGAGGTGTTCGAGTAATCGAAAAATACTCCAATTTCGAGTATTCGGATACTCGAAAACTCAAGTCGAACGAAAAATGAATTTGAGTAATTTTCGAGTAATTGAAAATAACCATATTTGCGTGTTAAAAATCAGAGTTTGTAAAATTCGTTTTATCCCGCCTGAATTCGTGAATCTCTTTTCGCTCATTTCGCGAAAACTCCACAGTTTGTGAAACACTGAAAAACAAAATCCACTACTCCTTCCAAAATTGAGGTTAGGAACACAGCTCCAAAGAAGATGGCGTTTGCAGTTGCTTCGCGGTTGGTAACACTGGATTGCAGTTTCTTTTACCTTTCAACAACGTCATTATCGAAACAGGTGAACACTGAATTAAATCGCTGTCCACCGTGTTTTTTGATTGTTTGATAATCACGTTTCTAATCGCGATTTCAGGAATAGCGATTCCAACTAGATTAATTAAAAGTGCGGTTCTCCAAAATGAGCAAGTCAAGTAAAACGCGAGCCGTGATTTGGCAGTTTTTTTGGCAGAGAACTTTTCGTGCTGTTTTGCATTTTTGCAATTACTCGAACTCGAAACTCGAAAAAATAGGCAAAACTCGACTCGACTCGAACCAAAATTTCAATACTCTCACACCTCTAGTTCTCATAACCAAATTTTTTTTCTCCATGCAATGGCAAATGGGTCTATTACTATGCTTGTTATCACTATCATCTTGACCTTAAACTTAGTTTAATGGATGAGCGACATTTAAATTTACCTTTGTTTTTCGATTCTATTCTATAGACTGGATCAAAAGATGGATAGACCGTATTATGAAGCTGATACTTGGCAAAAAGAACAACCCGATCGATGACATCTTCTAGATAGACCCTTTTGTGCATATTCGGTGACGTTAGAATGTACAGAGTAGTGAGCGAAGCGTCGACAGCCCTCATGACTCGCTCCATCGCTAACTCCATCCACAATTTTCGCTCTTCTTCATCATCGTCCGGATCTGCCAACGGTGAGACTTTGACACCATCGCGAATATTCTTCTCCAAGATACTCAGCAATCTTATTAATTTCTCCGAAGGCACTGATTCCATCGCACCCAGCGTTTTGAGTTTGGCCGCTTCGCTGCATAGATCTTGCAGCTGATATTTCGGGATGAGAACTTCTGCTGGAACAGTTTCATCATCACCATCGCAGTTCATATCAACATCCTCAACACTATCAAGGACTTTCTCCACTGACTTATTGAATCTCTGATAGGTATTTGTTTCCATAAGCTCCTCAGTCGAGAGTTTTTCCAATACTGGAACTAATTTGCGTTCAACCTTTCGTAGTTTGGGTGGCTTCGGTTTTGAAAACGAATCTTCATTATTGTTGCCATAGGAGTCTCTAGATTCAATGCTACCTCTTTTCCTTTTACTAAATCTTGAAGTCGGAGAGTCATCTGGAGGTACATAATCCTGATCTTCTTTTTTCCTCTCTTCTTTATCTGAAACAGAAAAAATTAAAAAATTTAACAAGACGTTAATGGAATACGTACAACAGCTCATTTGCAAGTCTAATTCCCCTGCTGTTTGAGAGTGCAGCTATACCAGAGCTGTCGTTTCGCATATAATTAATGACATTTTTCAATATACCGATAATTCCACCCATTGAGAAAAGATTACACAGTTTAGTCCAGTGTATGACTGTACTGCACAAAAATACTCTGATCTGTAATCTGATCCGAGGCGTCTCGGTAGAGACGCCTTTAATTACAGTGAAAACCGCTTGACTCGGACACCGCATAAGTCGGAAAACCGCCTATCTCGTATTTTGCGGCCGGTCCCGTTTTTTCGTCCATAAGAACAATGGCAAAAATTCCCGCATAACTCAGCAACCGCATTTCTAAGAAAACCACTTATCTCGGAAAATTTTCTGACCCAAAGCATGAAAAACCCCGAAAGTCTCAGATTTTTACAAGAGATTTTTTCTTTTTCCTTAACTTCTCTCTCCATTTGACCTCTCTAACATATTTAGCTGGTCTTGTTCAATTTTGCTATCATGAATCAAGCTGAATCAGCTTTATTGGCAGGGAAGAGTGCCACCCCTCTGTCGCGAATTTGCACAAAAGTTTCGTCAGGGCTCCGTTTCACACATCGCCATGATCGTCCATCAGAAATAAAGATCTTACAGGTTGAGGGAGTGCGCGGGGTAGCTGTTGCCTGTAGACAAGATAAGCGTGATTCCCAGACCTGCAGTCTGCAGCGGCAGACACGTGTACTTACCCTCAGGCAGTGCAATTTGTGGCACAGCGATAGCGCTGGCGCCTTTTCGTCGCGTCGGCTAGCAGGGACTAAATAATGCTGTAGCTTGACGGGCTGCCGGCTAGTGAGTATTTACAGGGGGGTTAAACCCCACGCAAGTATTTAATCTCACTGTCCAACGTCTTTTGGGGGGTGGGGGCATCAAGCCGTAACATTTATTTGGTCCCATATCTTCAGATCATTCAACAATCATGCCTACAAATAGTTACTACACTTCATCGTAATGAACTGTGTGTGTCTCGCACTTATTTTGCGGATGTTAGTGTAACACCGCTTTGGCTAATTACGATATAAGTTTCATTTAAATTTCAGTAGAGCCATTTCACCGATTTCCATTAAGAGGAGCACAGCGATGACTTTCTTTTTTTTTCCACTGAGAGGGGGGAGGGGGTGGAAGCCACCCCCTTTCCCAATGGCAACGCTTTTAAACTTGGTGATAAACTAAGCCGTTTCGGATAGCAAAAAATTTACATGAATAGAGGGCAAAACAAGGTATACGGAGAACAGGTATGGACAACACTCGACTCAGGGGGCGTGGCCACTTGGGAAAAAGCGACTTCGCCGCCATCTTGTCTCCTATTTACACCGAGTATTTTGCATTGTTGTTTGTGGTTAGGTTTGAAGGGGAAGTTTATCTGAAGCAATTCTTTATTTATTTGAACAATGCAATGTAATTTTTATGTTTAAATGTTAATGTTGTGACTATAGAATGGATTAACATCATTAATTACGTTGTTCACTTCCCTTTTCAAGATGTGAATTCTAAATTTGAATCGCGCGGTCAGAAAAATGGCGGCGGAGTCGCTTTTTTCACAACCAATCAGAGCCTACCTCAGAGTGTTGTCCATACCTGTTCTCCATATACCTTCAGGGCAAAACACTTTCTTGTGAGATAACACAAAAAACTACTGCAATTATCACGATGTAGGACACCAGGAGCAAACAACCGTTTTTCTCGGAAAACCGCTTATCTCGAATTTTTCGGCCGGTCCCCAACCGATCCGAGACAAACAGTTTTCACTGTAATTAAAATATCCGCAAGTTTTTTAAAGTCATCGACGACTCTACCAGTTGAGAATAGATTACAGATGAGTATCTTCGTGCATTACAATCATACACTGAACTGAAGTGGGTAATCTTTTCTCAACCGGTGGAATCATCAGTGAATTGAAAAATACCATTAATTGAACGCAAAACGGCAGCTCTAAGCTATACTCTAGCAGTATTGGGCAAAAATTTACTTTTGAATAATTATGAATAACTAACTAAAATGTCACATTATTCTCATGTTATTCCTGTCAGTAAATTGTGTTAAAACTTTGACTTACTGATAGGAACTGCATGAGAATAATGCAAATAATTTTAGTGAATTATTCATGATTATTCAAGAGTTAATTTTGAACCAACACTGCACTCTAAAGATGCAAAGAAAACAGCCCGTTTTAATTTACCGTACATATTTACCTTAGTGCACTACTCTCCGGCCTGTAAAACGCACACCTCACATTTATTGGAAGGAAAAAAAAAAGAAAACAATTTTGGAGGTATACCTTTACAGAACAAAAGGGACTGTTTTTCTTGAACACCCCCATCATTTTTGCAGCAAATTAATTTTCAATAATACCTCAAGATTATCAAAAATGAAGTTGGGCTCTTCAGCACAGCTATGGT
Source organism: Trialeurodes vaporariorum (assembly GCA_011764245.1). Lineage (NCBI taxonomy): Eukaryota > Metazoa > Arthropoda > Insecta > Hemiptera > Aleyrodidae > Trialeurodes > Trialeurodes vaporariorum. The sequence goes on from VMOF01000024.1 coordinate 36,602,555, forward strand.
ATCAATAGAAGAGTGCGAATCCGCGTATTTCAAATTCAAATCCGAACCCTCATGGATTTGAATTCCAAAATTTTAAATCTTTCACGTTTATTCTTTTCTTCTTTTTTCCACGCGTAAGAATGGTGATGCAGGGTTAACCAAGAGAACAAAGACCCAAACAACCGGAGTTCAAACTTCAGTTAGAAATTACTTCAAACCATCCACAAAATGGAAAAGCACTGATCTAAGCGCCCATTGAATTTATTTTCTCTCCTTACAAGAATCCGTCCCCCCCCCCCCCAAAATGAAGAACAAACAAATGTTACATTTTTCATTGAGAGCTTGAGACACCTTCGTCCTTCAGTAAAATTTCCATTTTCTTAACTTCAATTGAATGTTATCATAAAGAAAAAATATGCGCCTCACTATAAAATAATTATTCTCACATTTGTCTCTCATGGATTTGGGTTCAGATTGGAAAATTTGACTTTAAGATTTGGATTCGTACACCCTTAAGTGTCATCCAATTTTCTTCCACATTCTTAGATAGATTGAAGTATCAAATGATATTCTTCAATGACAGAGCTGTTGACCCAAAGTATTATATTTATAAATGCTCAAAACAAAAATAACCTTTTTTCCGTCGCAACTCTCGTTCCTTTTCCCTTGCTTTGAAGTATTTAGTTCTACTGATTGGTTCATCATCTTCACTATCAGAGCTTGATTCAATTTTAGCTGTTTTTCTATTCCTCATGCTGAATCTACCGCTGGTATTATTGGACACGGGTTCTGGAGTGACTGGTTCTTCTTTCTTCACTTTTACCGATGCTAGGAGATCCTGGAATTTGAAGAAAGAGAAAAAAATCAAGTAAATGAAAACAATGAGATAAACAAGTAAATGAAAACAATGAGATAAACAATTTTAAAAATTTAAGACACATTCACAATTTAAAAAGCAAATGTAAGCGGTTGGCACATGATCAGTTTGCAATGACCATATGCTGAGTTAGTAGCTAGCCACACATCAGGGGCTAGGTGAAAAGTCCAAACTGAGAATGTCCAAAAATTAAGGCATCAATGCATAAGTTTAAACTTACAATGTTTGTAAACAACTGCAATTATAATGTTCACAAATTATTACAATTACAATTTACAAAGACTGTTGGACATTTTTTGGAATTGGATATTATAGTAAAATTTTGATTTAACGTTTTTCAGGGACCAGAAGTTGTCACCGTTCTATCGAGAGTAACTTTAAATAAAAAAACTTAGAAATGCACTTTAATAAATGCACTTAGCAGCATGATAATTCGGTTCCGATTGTTTTAAACAGCGTTTTGCTACATTCCCCCTCCCATATACACTTATGCAGCTATTCGCCGTCACTTTATCTCAGAAGCAGCAATCTATCCGAATACACTCATCACTTTGCAAGTAAGTAGTGGTAGTAGAAAAGTCCAGCCGCCCAAACACGTGGTGCATATAAATAAAAAAATAAATTATGTGTACATACCTGTTCAGTTAACCTGCTGAGACGAATGCGTGGTTCTTTCAGCATTTGATTAATACCTGCGTAAGAATTGAGATTTATACTCGTTTTCACATCATTACTTAAAACACTAGATTCTTCTTTCACTTTGACTTGGCTAGGTGCAGTGCTTGCTTGGGCTGGGGACGAGCCTGAAACAAAATAATTTGAGATACATTAAAAAACTAAAATAGCAATAATACCAGGGTTTATTTGAAGCGCGTAAACCTCTTCACCTATTCATTTTCTTAGAAAAATTACGACTAAATTCTGAAATTGATTTTAATCAGATTTGGACAAAATGAATACAACAAGGCTCTTACTTTCACTAATCTTTCACTTGTGATCAGATGTACACAAAAAAAAAATTAGTGAAAATAACCATACGGATACCTGATTTTGGCACCTGCTAGATGTTACGGTAAACTTGACTAGAAGTATGGTACATTTACCGATACTTTGAGTAAATTTGACATGCAATCAGGTAACATCACCTAGTACCTAGTCAAAACATAGTATACTTCTTGTTAACATTACCATAACATCTAGCAGGTGCCAAAGTCAGGTATCCGTATGGTTATTTTCACCATAGTTTTTTTTCCGTGTACATACATTGATACACAGCAGAATTCTCTATTCCTTGCTTCTAGCAATCTTTTTAAAAAGCAAACTCAGGATAACGATTAACAAAAAATGATTAGTGAAAATGCATAGTAACATGTTGACCGTCACACTGGTCACAATGACCAGTGACAAGAAGTTTTCATGACACCTTAACCGTCATAATGACTGGTATCAAGCAGAAGCTGATTTCGTATTGCATGCCAACTGTAACAGCCAGTGCTGATAGCTCTATCTACGTGCCTTACAAATGAACCTCAGGTTTATTAACTAAATCACGTGATTCGACTTCTTTCATTGTTGTCCATAAAAACATGGCAATTTTTTCAGGGTTTCCTGGCATCCCAGGAAATACAGGCCGTAAACAAACAAGATGAGTAGAGCTTAAAAAATTTAGATGTTTTGTCTGAATTGCATTGTTATTTTGAACTGATTTCAAGGTTATTTAAGGCTGATTTTGATGTTATTTTAGGCTGCGCCTTTTTGCATTTTTTAAAGTAAACATCACCTAACTATTATTTTGCGGCAATTTATGGATCTTTTTTTTATTTAAAGGCACTATTCAGAGGATTCCGCAGTTAGTTTCTAAACATACATCAGTCTGTTGACCTAAACACAAGACCAATCTCCTCAAAAAAAAAGGTAAGGGGGGAGGGCATGTTTCACCTAGGAAATAAATGTGATTTTTGCATGCTTACCGCACCAAAGTGTGACATACAGTTGATTCCACAGCAATTTTTGCAAAAATTTCTCGTTTCCACAGAATTTTGATGTTACTTTGCTGGAAAACGCTGGTTTTTCTTAAAAATCAGGAATACTTAGCCGCAAAATTTTTCAAGCTCTAGCCATGAGTAAATAAAAGTAGTAGTAGTAGTAGTAGAGGCCGTTTCAGAAAGCTTCAGTTCTGACAGCTCTTTGTTTACATACGCGGAATTCAGTGTTACCATCCGCGTGAAAACATCCACCCCGCTCACTGTTCGAATCATCAGAACTTTCCGCCGCGTAATAGACTCAGTTAATTATCGTAATTAGTAAATAATAAAAGATTTACTATTTAAGATGCTGACCGAATCCATTACGCGGCAAACAGCTCTAGTTATTCGCGTAGTGAGCGGGGTCGAAGTTTTCACGCGGGAGGTAACACTGAAGCAGGCAAGGGCGGAGGTTCTAGTATCGTCCTTCCACGCATGTAAACAAAGAACGATCAGAACCGAATCCATCTGAAACGGCCTCTAGTAGTAGTAAAGTCCAGCCGCCCAAACACGTGGCTCGTTATGCTGATATTTCACAGCAAACGACTGGACTGCATAAACAAAGAAGGGGATAAAAAATTATTACCTGGTGCTATTGCAGAGGGTAGATTGGCCTTAGGGGTGGTGAGCGGCATGGAGTAAGATTGAGACTGAGAGTCGTCGTTCGGAAAGCACGAGTCATGCATCCCTAAAGATGTCGAATGCGGAGGAGGTAGAACCGGCGCAGGCGTGTGCGTTAACATCGTCGAACTCGAACCTGCGTTTATTGCTAATAATTCGCTACAGCTGACTTGGCTTTGCGTTTGATTACAACTACTTGTATCAACTAGTTGATCTGGTTTCATATCACAGAAGGATGGCGGTAGAAGATCACAGTTGGCGCCATTATGATGACTCCTCTCCGACATAATCACAGAGGCACGCTGATTAGTAGAAACGTTTATTGGATTCGAACACGAAGCTTCATCTACATTTGAATTGACTAACGAGCTGTCACTGCGCCAAACAGGTTGGGCTGCTAGAAGAGGAGAAAACAGAAATTAAAACTCATTACAACCTGTTTTTGAAGTTAGTTCATGGAATGAGGGTAACTATGCACTTAATGGCTGATGGTTATACAAAGGCGAGTTTCTGAGCGATGTATCAGATTATCATTGGTTAGTGCATTAAAAAACTCACCATTGGCAGAGACAAGAATTTGTCTACCTTCCTCCTTTCATTAAAAAGTTTGCGTTACAAAAGGACGGAGACACGGACTAAAGTCACGTGATGGCTCCCTCTCCTATCCTTTTCTAACACATGTATTCAAATGGCAGGAAAGAGAGAAAGATAAATTCCTGTATCCGCCCATGCTCATAACCCCAGCAACCAATATTTTTGTTGAAAACTATCAGATAATGCTTTTACAGACATAATTACACAATACACAAGATTCAAAACTTTTTGAAGAAGTCACTTTAGAAATTATTAGATCATTTAGAGTTCAGTCTACGGTCAAATTAAAGGTCCACGTCAAATGAAAATGGTTTTGGCATCTCAAAGAAGAGGCTACAAATTATCACATTCACTCACTCAAACCCATTGGAGAGATAACCAAACTCTTTTCTCAAAATTACAATTTTTTCCCTCTACCAATTTTGATAGTTGATAACTTTAAAAATGCATAGAAAACTGAAGAACTCTGAAATGCTCTGCGGAGTACAGTTGAGCTTAGCTGAACTCGCCTAGCTGTAATTTTGTTCCTCTTTTTTGGCCCATACAATCGTTTAAACCCTCTGCTGGATACATCTTAGTTCGGCACTATCCTTTGTAATGAATGAATAAATTTATACTTAAAGTAGAAAAGGAATAAATAAGTCAGTGAGTTCAGATGGTACAGGCAACTAACCTGAGGGCTGTTTGAACACGTTAGGATTCTTAAGTAAAATCGCTTTGAGGACTTCAGGTACATTCTGATGATGGAGATTATCGCCACATAATATGGAATCTGACCCAGCATACTGATCTTTCAGGTCACTGAAAAAAGAACAAACATTAAAGCTCGTTGGAAAGAGAAAATGTACTGATAAAAATATGTTCTACTACCTAGTTTTTCTGAAGAGACAAAAATTTGATGCGGCAATGGTCAAGTTCTGTCGCTTTGAAACTCTGGTTCAATGTGGTGGTATTTGTCAGCAAACGACTGGACCAAGATTACCCAAGTGATCACATTTTTTACATAGTTAAAAACAATGTTTTGTTTTTTTCATCAAATGCAGGCTTATCTCATGGAGCAAAAAAACATAGGCACTCACACCATTACCTGTCAAGGACCGAACACCATAAGAGCCTATGAGTTAAAGTGAGGCAGATCGACACAATTACCACTAGCTCTCACTCAGACTTTTTTTTAGTACTCTCCGAGTCACATATTTTTTCATCAAACTTTATTTCCGCGCGTTGTGTCCCAGCTCGCGATTTATTATGACCAATTACTTCGCGCCACTCACGTCCGCCGCTGCCGTATCTTGATAGCTCTGTGAGTAATCATGGATTACCGAAGCGCCTTCATCAAAGCAGACGCTACCGCCACTGCTTCGCTTGTTGCAGCGCACCCAGACTCCCGCACCCCCCCTCTCTCTCTCTCTCTCTCTCTCCCTCTCTATCTTTCTCTATTTTTTTCTGCCTTTCTTCTCTTTCTCTCCCATATTTTAATCCTGAGATTGTTTCTTTGGTAGTTGAACATTGTGAACTCACAGTTTTTAGACTGTAAAATATAAATCTGATGTTCTGTTTGAAACTGTCATCAGAGTGATTTCCCGCTAAACTTGGAAAGTGATGTTTCATAAACTGCCGATTTTCAGATTGATGATTTAGGGACTTGCCAACGAGTTTAATACTGAATTTTAGACTTTTTCAGTATGATTTTCCTGATTTTAGCTGGTTTTCACATTAGATTGGAAAATCAAATTATTGTTCTTGTTCTTTAATTCTATCTTGTTATGGGTTGGGTGCACTCAAACGGATTTTTAACAGTGTTTTTTAACACCAATGTGTTTGAAGTCGCGGTTTGTTTCTTGAATATTGCTTACATTAACACCGTATGTTCTCAAAATGACCAATATTTTTGAATTTTTTGGCTGCTTGCCAAAGAGAATGTTTTTGCTGGAGAAATCTCCTTAAATTCCCAAACAGTTCTCACTATTCATACGCTCAGTGAATTGCAAGTTCAAGAATTTTTTCCACCCCTGGCCGCCCAAATCATTCGTTTAGTATTCCAGCATTTCACAGCGCACGACTGGACTGATGAATATAAAAAGGGAACAGAAGGGAACGGAGATACCTACCAAGGTACCTTACAGGCAGGAAACAAGACGGAGAAAAAAAAAGTATCATTAAATAAAAATGTAACTTACATGTGATCGGAAGAGGTTTGACTTAAAGCGTGAGTCAGTTGCGAGACTAATAAGTCGTCTCGCAAGTTTAAAAGATTGACAGCTTCTTCAGCTACACGAGGGTGAAACAGTAAAGAGCTGCTAACAGTGTGCGGCATTGCACTAGGCAATGGCAGTTCTCCAACCACTAAAGAATGAGGAGGAAATCTATTAGATACATATTAACAATCACTCGGAAAATAGATGATCTCTAAACATAGACTCATCGAAGAAATTACTTCTGTTTGACCCATTCACAGAAACTTTACTGTCATTGAAGTCGCTAGGCAACCAAGTTTGTACACTTGTTCTGCATGTTTGGTGCTCTTAGCTGAGGAACTGCAGAAAAAGAGTGAAGCAAATGACGCTACCTATCGGAAACTGCCACAACCTCTGGTAAACTCACCGTTCCATTGCTGAGTTGAAGGGAGGTCAGTATTTTTTGAGTCAGATCCAGTCTGACTCCTTGGGGTTAAAAGGTTAAATAAATCAAAGCAGCTTCACTTGTTCTTGTGGGGGTCAAGGAAATGCTGAGTCAAGCAAGCGTAAATGATAAGGCAGGCTTAGAAAAAATGTGGATGTTATTTTTTGCTTTTGCTACGCTTCAATATTTGACTGATAGAAATTGGATCATCAAAATTTAAACTTGGGACTCATAAATATAGCTGAGATGCTCGAGTATTAACAAATCAGATAAGATAGCCAAGCCTCAATTGCATTCTCGAGAATGTGATTCAAAGAGACTGATGGTACATCATACTCACAGAGTTGTGATTAAAAATAATTTATTATTTTTTAAGTAATAAATAGAAGGTTAAGTCACACTCACCATCTGAAAGGCTGGTGATACTAGCCAAAGTGATAATTGGCACACTTGGTACTTCACCGTTCATTTTGGTCCTTAGAGTGCATCATTTGTTAAATAATCAAAAGCCTGGAATGAGAACGAAAAGGGGTTAGTTAAAAATTGAACATAAATCAACAAAGGGTAGACAGGAATAAGCTGTTGAGCAAACACAAAATGAAAACAAAAGAGTTTTTTTGTTTTGTTTTGTTTTTTTTTTTTGAAGTTGAGGTGTCTTTTTTCGCCAAATACGGCCCAACAGATGAAAAGAAAGAGAGAAGAAGAAGGAAATATGAAAGAGAGAAGAGTTACATCCATGTCCTTCAGAGTTGACTAGATCTGAGATTGTCAAATATTGTCACCTCAGCCAGGATTTGAATCCAGGACCTTTAGGTTAGTGGCCAGTTGCGCTGACCACCAGACAAGGCCTGTGCGATGTCTCGTTCGGTCCATCGAAGTCGCTTCATTGTCGATTTCCAAAATCGGAGCGATGTATCGAAATATCGAAAAATGGATAAAAATCAACAAAATTCGAAACATCGATCCACATTGCAACATTGATTGTTATCGAATCGTTGATTTACATAGAAACATCAATCTGCATAAAAGCATACATTTACATCAAAATATCATGACGTGCATAAAATGATAAAAGAGAAAAAAAAAAGCATTGGATTTTTTAATGCCGTATTCCTTGATTTTATTTTGAAGATAGATCGGAACAGTGACCAACATGAATCCCAACATACATTAATCGCAGTCCGGATCGATCTGTCGATATTGATTAATGCTTCACTGTAGATCGATATGGATCGATGTTTCAAGCTTGATTGAAGTTGCAATGTTTCGATGTGGATCGATGTTTTGATGCATCTCATGAGACATCGAACCGCATTCGATGTCCCTTAAGCATCGAACATCGCACAGGCTTACACCAGACCACAGAGGCCAACAAAAGAATATTTCGGACATCAAAAGTACAGCATGATACCAGTAACTTAAATTTCCAGATAAAATCTCAAATGAATCAATAGTTTGACCAGAGGTCGTTTCAGATAGCTTCAGTTATGACAGTTCTTTGTTCACATGCAAATCCAGTGTTACCATCCGCATGAAAACATAGACTCTGCGCACTGAGTAAATCATCAGAACTCCTTGCCACAAAATAGACTCTTTTACTTATCCAAATTAGTGAATAGTAAAATATTTACTATTTACAATGATTGATTAACTGCATCTAGTATGTGGCACCAAGCTGTAAATTTTCACGTAGTGAGCAGGATCGAAGTTTTCAAGCAGACGGTAACATTGAAGCAAATCTGCCCGGAAGACAAGATATCGTCCTTTCACGTATGTATGGCCTCTATTTACAAATTTTCTTTCCAATTTGGAATCATCGTAGTAATATGGCTTCATATTCTCCCGTTCTCATCTACCGTAATTTTAACTGATTTCCCTTGGTTAGATGTCAAAAGCCACCGGAAAGAGGTTAAGAAAGGGGGAGCTCTGCAGATGACTGGTTTGATGCATCTGTGATAGTGATGAGAGTCACAGTGGTGGGGGAGTCAGCGACAACAAGAACATGTGCGAGCAGTCGGATTCCTACGAATGCAAGCTGCACATCTCAGTTGTGAGGATTTAGACAGTGACACCGGCGGCAACTGACTTCGTAAATAACCGCTCTCAGCCACATATTTCTTTGCTTGGCGTGGGTTCATTCTTTGCAACATTTTTTCAAGTGTCAACAATAAATTGATCTTTTTCTTTCTGTATAGCTCTTTCTTTTTTTCGAACTATTTCGTTCATACCGTTCTTTGACCTCAAATGAGTAAAGGTTTTTTTTATTGACGCTCCAAAGATTTAGAATGCCGCTTATAAGCGGGACAATATCGTAGTTACGATACTTTAAGTTGACTTTTTTTCTCCCATTCAGATATCTAGTATCTACTGTCAGTATCTAGCAGCAATCTTTTCACCAACATAAGGTTGTCTCTTAACTGTCACTATTTAGCCTCTGCCGACCGAGACCAACGGCCTTAAAAGAATAGAAAATAGATGAAAAATTATAGAACCTAATAATAACTGAAATTAAAAGAAAATACATCAATAATAAGCTGATAAGTCATAGATTGACAATAATACCTGAAAACAAAGAAATGGTGAGGTAAGTTGCCCAGTGAGGTAACTGTCATCCATAATGAAGCAAGAGATCGGTCCAAAAGAAGAGAAATGATCAGAGATAATTTCAACCAGAGATATTCAAAGTTTGAAAATTTTAGATGCAGCAAAGCAGAATCTTCATGGTTTTTCCATCAATCTGTTGAATAAAGAGAAGAAAATACAAGATTAAAAATATGAAAGAAAGGAAAAAATGTAACAATTGTGTGATCCAGTATGGAAAAATTTTAGTCATGTCATTCCTTAGCAAAGATTCTTCACTTGATTGAATCCAAACACACAGCCAACCAGCTGCCCATTTAGTTTTAACAGATTTTTTGGTTTGTTTACAAAAAAAAATCATGGCCATTTGCTCTAATAGTGGTTACCACATACTTAATATGTATTTCTTTTCCTATCTGCTCCAACCGCACTGATAAATAGGAAATTTAGATCCGATGGAGCCTGATGGATTCCATCCAATGCCTATCCATTCAGCAGCCTCAGAAGACCGTTGGAACAGATTGGATAGACTTTCTTTGTTTACATCTATTTACAAATGGCAAACCCTAACCTGAGAGGCAAAATCGTACAAATTGACGGAGACGCTTGGATGGACCAATGGGTAGATAGTTCAACAATCCATCCCAGTCTAAATTATTGATGAATCAGTGCTGCGGATGGGCAATACACAGATGTGTTTTTTTCCCATCTACTGCACTGATTTAGCGAGAATTTAGCTGGGACTGCACCGGAATGGAATCCAGCGGAATTGAGAGAAACGGTTCGCTGGCTTCAAGCAGCTGGATTGCTGGCTAGCAGATGGGGAAAAAACGGGTCTCACTTTTCCATACATTTTCGGTTTGTTTACAAAAACAACCGTAGCCATTTGCCCTAATAGTGGTACCACACACTTAAGATATATTTATTTTCCAATCTGTTTTAACTGCACTGATCAATGGAGAATTTTTAAGATTGTGAACGGATTGTCTATCAATCCATTGAGGCAATTCTGACAATTCCCAACAGTGCAATTTAGATTGAAGAGGTTAGGAAATTCACCATTGGTAAACAATGATGTCAACAAAGAAGCCTACCCAATTGTTCTGGTGCGTTTGTTTTTTTACCGGAATCCGCACCAGCGCGATAACCCGGAGCTTTTGGAGCTGCACCAAAGCTGTATGGTGCAACACCTGAAGCTCCAGCTCCAGTGCATCGGTCTTCAACACCCAAGCACTGGAGCTTGCACCAGAGCAAGCAGCATCACATTCCGGTCAATCTGGTGCCAGGGCACCGGAAACCTTGCAGTGCAGTGCACCGATGAATAAAAAAACGCACCTTCCAATCAGCCCTTGGATGCCGCAGGGTCAAGGGGCATGAGACGGAACCCATCTTAGACAACAGGAATTGCGAGAAACGATTAGATTGCCCATATGAGACAGTCTCCTGGAGACTCTCCCATCGAGCAATGGGAAAAGAAGCGAGACTATACTTCTACTCTAAGATTAGCGTGAAAAGAAATAGGAGATGCAGTTTCCTCTGTTTCAGCTGTACCAGGATCAATCAGAAGGGGGGAAGGGGGACCTTCAAACAAGTGAGTTGGGAAAGAACAAAATAGAATTAAAAAGAACACTGACAACCTCATCCGTTCAAGCATAGGATTTGAATTACATTGAGGGACAAGATTCACGTTTGCATCAGAAGCAAATAGAATTCATAAAACAACTTTTGAGAACGTTGTGGAAAAAGGCAAAAATAAAATACAGATGGGAGGGAGGGAGGAGACATTATTTGAAAAAATGTAACTCAAAACCGAAAGTTGACAGTTGTAGAAGCTTTCTTAAAAAGTCAATCAAAATCAACTGTGGAATCCTTGGAACCCATTGCATTTTACAACAGAAAGATTTGTACAATCATTAAAAATAGTTCATTTTTTATAGATGCGACGATTGAAAGTATATACGAAACTTGCACCCACTCTTTCTAACCCTAAAGAGTAGAAAGATAAGCTTTCGAACAAAAACTACCACCGCAAAATTCTCCCAGACCTTTGTTCGAGAGTTTATCTCGCTTGTGAGCCAAGAAACTATGATTTAAAATTTGGTGAAGACACAAACGAAAAGAAAGCCAAATATTTCAGGACAGGGAACTTAAGAAATGAATATATTTCTTCTTCACGGACTTTTGTCGATAGGTAGGTATTTACTTCAATCAATCAATGGATGTGATCTCTCGGAAAGAGCTGTACAAATGGTTGTGAGTGTGATATTAATGCTTATTTTGAGCTAAATAAGAAAACTCATTAGGTAGCTTATGTAACAGATCTAGAGTGGTTCAAGAGGAAATACAGGGAATGATAATAGATTTCAACCCTTTGCTGAGAAAGAAAAGGTAAAAGAGTAGGTTGATGCATATCGAAAGTTTCCATCAAGTTGAATTACTAAGTGAATCTTTTTAGCTCAAATCAATAAACAGTTAATTGAACAGTGTAAGTTGTCCCACAATAGATAGGACTAGAGACTAGACAGTTCTATAACTTTCATGAAAACATCAGCTTGGTACCGTCAATGGCAAAACCTTGTTGGTCCATAGCATTATGAACTCTAAGGTTTGATGAAGGCCTTCCAACTTTCAAGTCCCATTTATTCTCGGTCAGCCTTTAACAGTTTTACAATCAGAGGAAATAATGGTAAAGAAAGGAGAGACACTGAAAATGAGTGGAGCAGACCGTCTAAATAGCTTCCGATGAACTCAACACACTATCAAGGCAGTAATCAGCATAAGGCTATAGCGATGCCAATCATGAATGAGGTTAAAACACCAGATAAGAGGAAAACAAAGATTCCAAATTGTTAGCTTTGCACAAACCAGAAGCCCGCTGTTCGGATGCACAGTCATAAGGTGATTTTAAAATTACTAGACGAGAAGTAATTTAGGACAACAAAAGACTAGCTTTCAACAACAGATTTGTTGACTTAGAAGAAAGGAGTAACTAAGGACAAAAAAAAGCTAGCTTTCAACAGAAGATTTGTTTACACTTTCAGGAAATCCTATCAAAATCTGTTACTTTGCCCAGTTAACGAAGATCATGCTGTATCATCAGTGCTGAAGAAAAGCAAGCGACCAAAGGTTGACACTAAAGTGTCTCTTACTCACTGCTTGAGGTATGCATCCGTTGGCTGCAGCTGCTGAAATCCCTGCACAGAGATAATTTGTTATCCTCTGCGCCAGTTTACAACAGCAGCCGAGGACAGTACAGGCATAACCTAAAAGTTCTACAAATTTTGCTGTAACCCGAAAAGTTTATAAATTCTAATCAGGATAGTAACCAAAATAGATCAAAAATGACGGCACAAACTTTTGATGCGCAGACAGAAATTTTTAACTAAATCGATAAACTGATTCTGACCTGATCACCACTTGAACAGTATCGAAACCAAAATGCAAACTTTATTAGCCTTGGAACGTGCTCTTGGCACTGATTACAAGTGGAAAGAAAACATTAATGCTAAATCTGGCTATCAATGCTTCATAGCTGGCAGCTTTCACTGCAAAGATCTCTCCACAATAAGAATAACAATGCTTCAATGGAGAAAATCTAAGTAGATAGGCAAGATAAATGATCAGTTTGAATTCTAATTTCCGATGATCATGCGAAACTTCCTCATAACAGGAAAAAAGAGGGTTGTCGCCGCCAGGAAACCTTACCAAGTCAGCCATAATAACACTCAGCGTAGTTAACCTAATTCTCTCCAAGTATTGGGAAGCTAGAATTAAGTGGGCCATCTGTCTGAAAGAAATTAGACAGTATCTATGAAAAATCGAGCTTCACCGTCTGACTAACAATGCTAGCGTAAGAATGAATACAGAAAATTACCAGAGGATATGAATTTCAGCATTAAGAAGCAGCAAAAATATGTGAGAAGAAGTGGTCTAAAGAGGAGCATCTACTTTTGATACCTTAGATAGAGTATGGATGGTGAATACAGTATAAGGGTTACTATTAGCCAGAGGAAGCTTTCATAAGTTGAGTTTATCATGTGACGATTCTCATTACAGGGAGGAAGTAAGGAGTGAAACTGGTAAAAGAGGAGTAAAAACATTGAACTACATTAGGTTCAGTTATAAATACCTAACCTCACAGATTTGTCATTGCCTTAGTTGTCCCAGTAGTTTTCACCTTTTCTACAGCCTTGGATAAGATTCAGAAGTTCCTTGACTAATCGAGAGAGAAATTGTGAAAAGCTACACTCAAACAATTTGTTGAAATACTTATCGCAGAATCATAATAATGCACCCAATTTGACAATCTCGAATCGTGTTACAACTGGCAGAGCTCAGATTAGTGGTTTTTGAAAAAGTTACACACTCCAAAACTGAATATTTACCTGGAATATATCTAGTCAAAGTCAACAGGAGAAGAGAGATAGAGAGGAGGAGATAAACACAGAGAACGTTTGAAGAAAAACACGCGAAAGAAACAGTTAAATTCTCGGCCGAGATCTATGTCCATCATAGTAAATAAACGGTCAGGTTAAGCGAGACGACTCGGATATTAATTTGGTTTTAAAACCAATCACACACAAATCGAAAACACTCGCTGCTGCGACATAATTAACTTAAAACACAGAAGAGGAGCCACTAGCGGATCCATCGCACAAAATATAAACATGATTGTCATCAAAGCAATTTAATTTAGACCATTATTATGTTTGTTTTTACGGTAAATTTAAAAAATTAAAAATGACAATCTACATGGTGGAAACTTGTTCACAAGTATTAAGAATGAAATCCGAGAGAAAAGCACTGATATTTAACACAAGGATCGGGAAACACTTAAATTTACGATCTAAATTTGAGTCCGACTCAAGTTTTATTTTCATTTTCTTTCGAGTAAAACATTTGGGCCGTTGACTTACAAGTAGGGCTTTAGATAGGCAAGGCTGAAAGAAGCGACGCGCCAAGGAACAACTGGATCTGCAGTAAAACCTAATAATCCCTTATTCGATCCGATCAATTTCCGAATTGCGAGAGTAATGGGAAATGAAAAATATATAAATCTGCATGCAAAACGAGTAAGCATTCGCGGATACGATGATTAATCACTAATTTTGATGTTGTGTAAAGTGAAAAATGTGATAATTGAGTGGTAGAAATGGCGGATGAATATACAACTTGATACTACTTCCAAGTTTCTGTACAACATTAGCCTCTCACACAGGTCTTAACAAATGGTGAATAATTAGTTGTAAAATGGGGAACCAGATGACGTCTCTAAATTGTGCAGCCAAAAATTAAAGTTTTAATGATTCCTTCGAAGGTTCAATAGTACCTATCCCTATTAGGCTCACAAATATCTGAGCCCATTAATTATTTCTCCATAAATTCGGTCTTCTTCGAAGATTTTGTCAAAGAGAAAATTGCAGTAAGTACCCGCAAATTCGGTCAGCTCGAACGTCACAACCACGGTTGCAAGTTGGCACCAATGAGAGCGCTCCTGTATTCTCCTTTCACTCCTTCGTCTCTTTTCCTTCCTTCGCTCGACTCACTTCCTTAAAATTTTTAATCCTTAAATTTGCCTCGCAAATTGCTTTCCATACTGCTAATTCCTGAGTCACACTCTCCCCATTTATTTGTCTCGACACTCGATTCAATCAAAGCAAAAGATTTTTCGCATTTTCCTCTTAACTGCACCCCAACCCCCTCCTGTCATACCAAGCAGGAGGTATGTGCGCCATGTTTGCCCAAAATAAATGCTTCACATCGAAGATGCTTGTTGTTGGACCCTTACCGAATATCTAAGTTGCCGTCAAAATGCTCAACTAATTGTTTCGATGCTCGAAATGTAAAATTAAAAATAAATATGCCTTTAGAATCTCCTGCACCTAACTGTCGGCGTGTCACATTTATCTTCATCTCCCCGACACACTGTTGGCTTGATTTCGCGGGTTTTTCGAAATTGCGGGTCAGACTTGAACGGGCGTCGGGCGGGCGGATACATCTCCTCCTCCGTCGCGTCGGTTTCCTCGGTTAGGATGCAGGGCGGCAGGGCCGTAACATGCATTGGCGGATACAGGGAATGGGGGCGAAGGGGGCGATCGCCCCCCGTTCGATCCAAAAAGAGGGGGAAGAAGGGGGAAAAAAGCAGCGAAAAAAGAAAAAGGGGGTGACTGGGGGGCTAAAATCCCTAATGCGCCCCCCCGTTCGCGAGGGCTGGATCCGCCAATGGTAACATGGCCGTAACTATATACCATAGGGTGTCGAGGTAATACCCCGGGCCTCCGAGGCTTGAACAAGGGCGTAGCTGTAGACAATTTTTTTTTGGGGGGGGCAATTTTGGAAACCCCACTGAAAGGTCTGAAAGAGACACTCTCCCAACTGAAAGGGGAGGGGGGTCAAGGGTCTTCCCCCGAGAAATGTTGCCAATTTAGCCGCCTTAAGACGTGATTTCAAGCTATCTCTACCTCACAAATCGCAAATATTAAAAAAATAAACACTCACCCAAAGCATAATTTTATGACCCTTTGCCGTGAAAAAAAAAAAAAAAAAAAAAAAAAAAAAAGATTTTATTAGAAAAAACGAATGTAACAGCAATTTTATTATTTGATACTTGTAAATTCCAATAAATTCAGGGGCGTTCCGAGGGGGGGAGGGGGCATGTGGGTACCCTTACCCCGGGCGGCACTCTCTGAGGGCGGCAAAATCAGGGTGTAATAAGCAAGAAGAAGAAAAAAAAGATAAGAAAAATCATCTTCATAATTTTGTTCGCGGAGGGCGGCAAGATCGCATTCTTGCCCCCCCTCCCCCTCTGCAAACCACGGCACGCCCCTGCATGTAATAATAACAACATCGTATAACACGAAATAATGTAAAAATGCCTGTACCGCGCCTGTGCTGTTTTAATCTACCGTGAAAAATGAAGGCGCGCCCTTAAAAGGGAAAGAACGTGCTTAACTATTCTTACGAGCCGGTGCCGTTTTAGTCTACCTTAAAAGATGAAAGCGCACCCATTAAAGTAAGACTTACACAATTTCCCGATCACATTGCGGGATCTTCCAATGGGAGTATTTGAATTTGATACCGGAAGCTGTGCATCGACATTACGTGCGGTCAAAGTGTATGACTTCTTGTGTCTCTAGTCCAACTTTCCCGCTCCCTTTCATTGTCAGATCGGATCGGACCGCACGCCACGCGCGGGCTCTATAGTAAAGCGAGTCTGTTCATGATATATGTTGACCATCTTCCTCTCTATTTCTAATTTCTCTCCTCTTTTCCTTCCTCCCTTTCACTACCTTTTATTCCTTTCATGGTCCGGCCGACCCATATTGGGTCGCAGCTTAAGTTTCCCGGTGGACCAGTCCGCCTCTTGCCTCTTGGCTCACGTTGACGGTTGGCAGTAAGGCCGACAATAATTTTTCAACAACAACTATTATGACGTCATTCTCAGAATTGTTTATTTTACGATTGGTGACCTACAAAATCGAGCGTCGAAAACGCTCAAATTATAGGACCGCTTCAGAATTGGCTTATTTTTTTTTTTTCAAAACACTAGCAATTTTTTGGTTTATCTATTACGATTTTTTTCTTACTCCCTAGATTCATTTCTCTTCACTTCTGTAAGTTTGATTTTATGTATCCCTCCCCACTTTCAAATGACTTCAGAAGAAGTTGACAGTAGTCCTCCTCTACATCATAAATGTCCGCGACAAAGCAAATAAACTGTAGGGAATGCCCTACGAATACTTTCTCACTCCATTTTTATCTGGAGGGAACCCCCAAGTCCCTTAAGAATTCTGGGGGAGACCCCCAGACCCCCCATACTAATTCTGGAGGAAACCTCCAGACCCCTCTTCAGTATTTTTCGGGATACCCCCGTCCCCCAGACCCCCCTTTAGAACTTTGGGGGAGACCCCTAGACCCCCATCAAATTTCAAATATTTTCACCTCCATAATTCCGCCTTAAATTCGAAGTGTTCGCAATTTTGCAGAGAAGCTGTACGAATAGTTGCCTACTTTATCCTTTGAAGAGGCCACTTGAGATCCCTAATTTCAATTTCAATTTTGCTTTCAACAAGTTGTGGAGTCATTCCAAGTTATAATATGTTTTTATTTCTTGAGTTCCATTCATTCTATTACTTGTTCTTTGTTCTATTTGTTGAAGTTTCTTATTCCCCATAGTCTTTATAGGTTGTAGAAATCAATATTGATCTTAGCGTTTCCTCCAATAAATACAATAGGTATTTGGTTTTCCCTTTCAGACTGTGGACCTTTAAAATAATTTTTTAGTTCAGTAGATTAAACCTTCCTTTAAAGATGTGCTTTGGTTGTAGATTGTGTACACAAAATGTCAACAAAATTCATCAATCCATTTTTGGTTAACTCTTCTTTATAAGTTTAATTTTCTTTGTATATTCTATTTTTTGGATTTGGTGGAACCTATATTGCCTTTAAACAGTCTCAGACTTGAGGGTTGTATACCTACTGTAGGTATATACATGGAAAAGAAATTTCTGCCTTTGCTGGTTGCAAACTTGTTTTTTGCAATTTTCATCAAACTGAATTGAACTGAATTTCTTATTCCAATTATGTATTATGTTTGTTTTCATAATAGCTTAGTTTCATAGATTTTTGCTCGATTGCACCTATATTGCTCCTTGAAATGGTCTTAAAGGTTATTTATATAGCTTGACTCCAAGTTTTAAGACTGATTTCTCACGATAATTCCATTTTTTGGCTCGAGCGTACATATTTTGATTTTTACACGATTTTAAGGGTGACATATTGTGACTTTGAGTGCTTTATTTTTAGAAGGCTGGATTATAGATTTATTTTACTAATTTTCATCAAAATTGTTTGAGCAATGCCTGAATAATTCCAATTTTACCCATTTTTGCTCATTTTACCATTGATTTTATTGGAAACCACCCCCCCCCCCCCCCCCCATAACCTACGCAAAAGTTAAAATTAAAAAAAACAAAAACAAAAACAAACAAAAAAACTCGGGATTCTATAAAGTAACATCTGGGAAAAATGTGGATGCTTATGGATCAATGGCTCCTGATGGGCCGACGGACTGACAGACGGACAGAAGCCACAGATATATTTTTATTTTTTTTATTTATTATTTTTTTTTTTTTGCATAAATTTCTCTAATTGTAAGTTAGAAAGGGTTGAAAAATATGGAAATATGATGGATTGATGGAAGGATGTTCTTTTGGGTGGTATTAAACATGATGAGAGGGCATTACTTTGTGATTGACCTAGTCGCGAGAGGCCAACTATCGAAACAAAATACCTTGCATGATAATCTCTGCACTGAAAAAAATAATATTGCTGTCTTAGCAAAAACACACTTGCGATACTCGCAAAACGCAAATATTGCTGAAGTAGGTAACAGTCTGCATTGCGGAAATGGCAAACATAATTCCGACTGTACCAAATCCACTTCGCTCGTCTTGCAAGTCAAAGCGTTTGCTAAAATAGCATTAGTAACGCTTGTAACTCTAGCCATATACATTGTGCTGTTAGCAAAATGTCTGCAGGATTAGAAAAAGTATTTGCTAAACCAGCAAAAAATATTGCTAACGAAGCAAAATTTCTAAAGCTGTTTCCGCAATTAGAGATATTGCGATCTTTGCAAATAAAATTGCCGCGGGTCTAGCAATTCAATTTGCGATGTGCACAAATCAAAAATTGCCATTTCAGCAATATTGTTGCAGTAATAGCAATAATTATTGCTTAAGTAGCAATACAAAATGCGATTTACGCAATTTCTTATTGCTGAAACAACAATAAGAAATTGCGAAAATCACATTTCAAAATTTGCTCTTTTCGCAATAAAATTGCTAGTTTAGCAATACATAATTTGCTCTTGTCGCAATAAAATTGCTAGTTTAGCAATACATAATTGGTTCTTGTCGCAATAAAATTGCTAGTTTAGTAATACATAATTGGCTCTTGTCGCAATAAAATTGCTAGTTTAGCAATACAACATTCCGCTTGGCTTATTTATAGCGCTCTCTGGTTGAAAAAGTGTGAACTCAGTCGTCTTGAACGCACTAGGCAGTTTACACTCCTGTGTAGGAATCGTGACCTATTAAGATGCGTACTTTAAGCGCTGCTTTTTATCTGCTGTGATATATTCTAGCGGTAAGGTGCTGGACAGCCATCACGCCTACCCAGGTTCAAATCCCGGTTCATCAGATAGATTTATTATCTCTTTAATTCATAATATCTTTGTACCATGTCTTCTATACTATAAATATATGAAATTCTCTCTGTGAAACCTAACCATAATTAAATGTAACTTGAAAAGTAAAAACGCCGTCAATACGAGTGTGTATTTCAAACTAGCAATGCTTATTGCAAAAATAGCTGTATAAAAATTACTACTTCAGCAATACTTGTTAGTAAAGTAGCAATAAGCACTGCTAAAATGGCAATAAGCATTGCTAAAATGGCAATAAGCATTGCTAAAATGGCAATAAGCATTGCTAAAATGGCAATAAGCATTGCTAAAATGGCAATAAGTATTGCTAAAAAGGTAATAAGCATTGCTAAAATGGCAATAAGTATTCCTAAAATGGTAATAAGTATTGCTAAAATTGCAAATTTGGATTTGCTGTTCCAGCAAGCTCAAATTCGCTGCTTCAGCAAATATTTTGCAAATTTTATTGCTAGACCAGCAAATTACACCTATTGCTTTTTTAGCGTTTATGAATATTGCCATTATAGCAACGCAATTGCAGGCCGGGTTTTTCGCAATATTATATTACTAAAGTAGCAATGCCGGTGGGTACTATAGCAATATTTTTTTTTTCAGTATGCGCCATCGCAATACTTTCTCAATTTGTTTAATTTCATTAGCGTAAGAAAGTAAAAACATCAGCGTACTTTTAACGTAGTTAAATATGTATAGTTGAATTTCATTCGCTTGAATTTAATTAGAATTGTGATTATTATTAGAAAGTGGGACACTGAATTCAAAAGTTATATCAATTTAAAGCATATTCTACTCTTCTGCATGTTTTGCGATGAATTTTAAACTGTGAAAAAGCTATCGAAACTATATGGTCAATCACGTAAGAGCCATAAGCCCTAGTATACTCGTTTTTCGCATCTAGTTTATTTCACATTGTTTAATCAGTCTTCATTCCGAATAAACGCGATTATCCATGAAAACACTTACAAAAAAAGTATCTTCGGGTGCCTTCAATTCGCTGTATAGGCAATTCTAACTCCCCCGAGTACGAACAGTTAACTACCGTCCCTATACATATAAACGGAAGTGTAGCGTTTTTTTAAACTAACTTGGTCATTAGAGGGTTAAATTCGAACTTGACTGCAGGTTGATTCATATCGGAACTCGCGCGACGCGCGCAATACGTGGGTGTTGCGGGTAGAGCTCTAACCGTTTTACAAAAACCCACGTTTGTGTCTGTATGGACCCTATTTTTGTGGCTGTGGGCAGCAGCGTACGCAGGAATTTGTCTTTCTCTCTCTTGCCCCATTAGAATGCGTGTGTTAGAAAAGGACAGGAACAGGGGCTAACACGTGACTTCAGCCCCTATTTCTTTCCTTTTCCAGCACATACATTCAAACGGGGGAAGAGAAAGAGAGACAAACTCCTGCGTACGCTATTGGCTGTGGGGACCAACGAAGTATATCAGTAGAGAGGCTGATATAGGTATGTTTTATAGGTCATATCCCGAATCGAGGCAGCATGGGCGATCTAACGTTGGGTATTTTGTCTCATATTTTTTAACCTTAAATCAAACATTTTAATGAATCCACTATAGAAACTGGTTGCAATATTACTATCCAGGTGAAAAATGTTGCTTGTAAGTCATGTGGCAGTTTCTTCATCGTGCAAATCCTTCCAAAAGAAACAGATATACCTACCGATTTCTGTGTCCAAATAACCACTCTGAAATACTTGCCCTTTCGTTTAAAACCAATTTCAAGTGGAATTGTCATAACTTCCTTTTTATAAGGTCAACAAAAATGAGGCAAACAAACCAAGCCCGTATAAAATGTCCATAAGAGATTTCGATCATGGCTGCCTCCTTGAAGTTTCAAAATCAAGTCCCATAAATCCTCACTGTTGCTATTCAGCTCGTTGATAGGGACCCTACTTATTTGTGCTCATATACCTACGTCACGTGGGTGGGCGCAAAAATCCTTCAGCAGTGCATGCTAAAAATGTAAAACCTCTTATAGTGGGGTTAAAAAAAGAACGGATCATTATAATCTAGAGGTTCATTTTGTATGATTGCTCACGAACATGTCCACAGGTGGAGGATTGAGGGTGAAAAAACTGAAAATAATAGGACATACAGGCCAGAAAAACTTGAAATGCCTACTAATCTGTTTGTTCTAAGTTCGGAAGTCATGATCCATTACACTCGAGGAGGGAGCGGTCCATGTCACCCCGAGTCTGGAGTTGAGTGGACCAAAACCAAAATAATTCTTAAAAGCTGCCAGGTTTTCCAATACATTGTTTTTAGATTTTCTATCAAATGAATGCTTGAAAAACTTTGTTTCCATCAGTGGCGTAGCGTGCAATTTGGCAACGTTGCAGTTTGTCCATTTAAACCCATGAAAAAGATCGAACTAATGGGTGTTCGGTGAACACCTTCGCATTCGACCTTTTACATTGGTTTAAATGGACTCAATTCAACGTTGCCAAATTGCACGCGACGCCACTGGTTTCCATGGAAGTGGTGGATCAGAGTTTAGTTTTCATCGTCAAATTATGAAAAAAGCACCCACTGAACATTTAACATCTAGAAATTGAAGAGATTTTTCAAAAGAATTGATCCAATCAATTTGTCTCCCGACTACTCTGTGTACATTCTGAAATGATTGGTGAGTAAAGGATTGCTAAGACTGGAAAAATTCGGTGAGACAGCAGCGCGCAGCGGTAATAAAAAATATTGGATTGTTCCATAGCGGAAATTAGTGGCGGATACACGGGGAGGGGGGCATAAGCCTCAAATGTTGCCTTTTTCAATAGAAAATAGCCCGAAATTGCTTCCGCCGACGCTTCAATTTGCAAAATTTTACTGGCGTGCCCCCCCCCCCCTCCAGATAATTTTTCTGGATCTGCCACTGGTGGAAATATACACTAGGCATGCGCATTTGAAACGAAAGTTTTCGAAAATTTCGAAGATTTTATTCGATCTGAAATTTGTAAGTATCAAAATATCGATTTATTTATTTGACAATGCGATCAAACTTATACGAAAGTTTAGATAGCGCAAAACATTGATATTTTGGAGTTTCGATCGAACGAAAAATTTGCATAGATCAAAAATTTTCGAAGTTTTTGATCGAACGCTCAAGTCTTAAAATAAATACACTGAACGAAGCATGCCGTATAGCAAAGAGATGAGCTCCTTCAATAATTTTTGATACTGCAAGCAGGTTTGGCCCGTCAAAATAGTTGCTTACCCACCACAGACACGGCGTTTTATTAGCTGCTCGATCGTTGTTCACTGCCAGACAGTTGCAAGGGTTTGAAATTGTGTGCTTTGTATTAAGAAAATGATAGTACTTGATGAGCTGAGAACAATGGTGCGCCTTTGGTTTTTTCCTAAGTGTCCCGATTTTGGAGATACACAAGTGTATATTTGTAAGAAATCGAGAGCGTAGTGACGTCACTAGGCGAAATGGGGCAGTTGCAAGGGTCTGAAATGTTGTGTTTTTTATAAAGAAAATGAAAGTACTTGATGAGCTGAGAACAAAAATGCCTTTGGTTTCTAATTAAGTCCCATTGTTCCGAAGATGAGCTTTTGGCCCAAAATATGTACATTGTTTTAAATGGGAATTCTGCTTAGTGATGTCAGTACACCCACGATTTTTTGCTACTTCACACGAGTGTATCTCCAAAACCGGGGCACTTAGGAAAAAACCAAAGGCACCATTGTTCCTAGGTCATCAAGTTCTATCATTTTCTTCATAAAAAACTTAAAATTTCAAACCAGTGCAACTGCCCCATTTCCATTTAAAACAATGTATTTTGGGCCAAAATCTCATCTCCGGAACAAGGCGGGGACTTTATCAGAAACCAAAGGCATCTTTGCTCTCAGCTCATCAAATACTTTCATTTTCTTGATAAAAAACACAACATTTCAGACCCGCGCAATTGCCCCATTAATCGCGTTATTCCGCAATGGCGAGCACATTCAAACATACGCGTTGCGTGCAATTTGACAACGTTGTACTTTCTCCATTTTAAACTCATTAAAAATATCGAGCTAATGGGTGTTTGGTAAACACCCTCGAATCCGATCTTTTATAGGTTTAAGTAGACAAGATCCAAAGTTGTCAAATAGCACACTACGCCACTGCTGATTCAAGATAGTAGGGAAAGGTGTGCATAGTGTGCCCCCCAGGCCCCTTAGGGGGATAACACCCCCCCCCCCCCAGATGGAGGGGGTCTGAGGACCTTCCCCAAAAATTGTTGAATCTTATCAACAAAACTATTCAATTTGAGGCAGTTTTAATCACAAATAAAAGTGCCTTAAATGGAAGGGAACAAGAAACTGGTAATTATCAAAAGTTAATAACAAGTTTCTATTAAAGGATTTGAATGACCTCGGAAGAATTATACTATTAGTCAGAAAATTTTATGTGTGAACTTGAGAAGCATGCCGTTGTTTAAAAAAAAAAAAAAAAACAAAATAAAAACGCTACTTGCGGGGCCCAGTAATTGAGATCTTGCTCCCCTCCCCAAGTACGCCCGGCAGGACCATAAAATCAAAAGCAAAAACATCATCAAAATTATCTTTATCCCAGGGTCATTCCATTTTAAATCAACCAGAGCCTGTGCTACCTAGTCATGGATTTTGGAAATATTTTGTGGGGTGATTGTAACTACTTTTAGTAGCTTAAAACGTATTTTTTCATATTTTTTTAGCTTACGGCCCCTGAGATATAGGCAACCGGAAATTCAAAAATTGCGATTTTAGGCTTATCTTTGAACGCGTGCCACAGCCTTAATTCTCAACGGAAAGATACGGTTGAGGTCTCATTTTGAAGCATTTTGTGTCCTCTTTTTATTGCTTTAGGTCGTTTTTCATTAATTGAAGGTTTAGCAGGTTGCATACCTATTTGAACTTTGGTGACCCTATTGCAATTTTTCCGATCTTTGATAATTTTTTTAAATAGGATAGCGTTGGTAGAAAAAATTCATACTTTCCAAGCTTTAAGTACACTACTAAGAGTACCTGCTCAAAAAAAATTGGATCTCCTGAGCAATTTTTTCTAGTTGAAAAAATTGCTTAAAGTCGGCTGAAATTAAGAAAGACCCAACTTTGAGGTTAAAAAAGTCGATGTGGGGATTCATGAAAAAATCTTAAAAAATAACTAAAATCACCGCTTTTACGTCTACTTTCAATATCTGAAGTCGAAAGTTTGTGTATTTGATCGCTACAGTCGAATTTTTTTTTTTTCAAAATTGGTAAAAATACAATTTGCTCAAACACACGCGATTGAAGCGAATAGAAGAGCCAACTCTTTGAGGTTTAAAAATCTCGCAAAATCTCTAAAATGATCGCTTTTAAGTCCTTTTTCAACGCCTGAAGTCCAACATTTGATTATAGAAGCGCTTCAGTTGAAAAACAAGTTCGTAAAATCGGTAAAATTTCACGCGACGCCCCTATGCCCTGAACTGAGCTCAGATTGTGGCCGTGCTAATTGTGTTTTTACCGATTTTACGAACTTGTTTTTCAACTGAAGCGCTTCTGTAATCAAATGTTCGACTTCAGGCGTTGAAAAAGGACTTAAAAGCGATCATTTTAGAGATTTTGCGAGATTTTTAAACCTCAAAGAGTTGGCTCTTCTATTCGCTTCAATCGCGTGTGTTTGAGCAAATTGTATTTTTACCAATTTTGAAAAAAAAAAATTCGACTGTAGCGATCAAATACACAAACTTTCGACTTCAGATATTGAAAGTAGACGTAAAAGCGGTGATTTTAGTTATTTTTTAAGATTTTTTCATGAATCCCCACATCGACTTTTTTAACCTCAAAGTTGGGTCTTTCTTAATTTCAGCCGACTTTAAGCAATTTTTTCAACTAGAAAAAATTGCTCAGGAGATCCAATTTTTTTTGAGCAGGTACTCTTAGTAGTGTACTTAAAGCTTGGAAAGTATGAATTTTTTCTACCAACGCTATCCTATTTAAAAAAATTATCAAAGATCGGAAAAATTGCAATAGGGTCACCAAAGTTCAAATAGGTATGCAACCTGCTAAACCTTCAATTAATGAAAAACGACCTAAAGCAATAAAAAGAGGACACAAAATGCTTCAAAATGAGACCTCAACCGTATCTTTCCGTTGAGAATTAAGGCTGTGGCACGCGTTCAAAGATAAGCCTAAAATTGCAATTTTTGAATTTCCGGTTGCCTATATCTCAGGGGCCGTAAGCTAAAAAAATATGAAAAAATACGTTTTAAGCTACTAAAAGTAGTTACAATCACCCCACAAAATATTTCCAAAATCCATGACTAGGCAGCAACATATTTCATTAATTTTGGTTGATTTAAAATGGAATGACCCCCCAACCATCCAGCACTCTCGTTGTCATTATCACTGCGTTATCATGATATTCTTTTCCCTCGATTTCAAACTAAATGATAATCTTCTTCGTCAAATTCTACTGTGTGTTGTATGAGAAAAAGCTTACGATCATGAAATTGTATAAGTTCAGGTACCTACACATAAACACATATGCACGATAATTAATTTATTTTTTAACGCCGAGTTCGACGGATGAGGGGTACTTAAAACACCCAGGCGAGCTCGTTTAGACGATCATTTTTTTCTTTGGCGCTATCTTTTAACAGAATGCATGCCTTTATACAATATACATTAAACATGCTTAATGAGCCTCGCTCTTGCGGCTACAGTGACTGGATAAATCACAGTGTGGCCATTTCGGTCGTCTCTCTGATTGGTCGGATTCCTTAGATCGCTAATTTGAGCATGTAGAAGTATTTTTACGGTATTACAGGGTTCTCGTATACAAGTTAGACATAACTGAAGGTCTTCTGTCAAATTTGAAACTTATTGGTTCATAAAATTAAGAGAAGTCAACGATTCCCCGTAACTGGTCCACCCCGAATGTGCACCCAACTTAGCACGGGCGCCATTGAGATGAAGTGTGTTCCTGAGTCACTCGCAAAAAATATCGCAACCTCCCGCCCTAAAAGTGGTTTATACACAGCATTAATGACTTTTTTCAGACAGAGGGTAGACAAAATTTCATTCTGTAATCCAGGAACAACAATCATACTCCCCATGTTGTTAATATTAAAGTGGGTGCATCATTGAGGGATGGAGGGTAAATGGCCGCACTATGGTTAATGTAATCCTGTCACTGTATTGCGGCGCGACGCACGCGACGACGACGAGGGCGCGGCTCGGCACTCGGCATGAGCATGGCAGCTTGTGTTGTCGCGCTAATTGCGTGGTCAGCGAGTGAAGGGGCCGTGAGAATCTATACAATATGACTATGATGATTCTCTCACCCAGCATCAATATCCACAGGCACCTGTAATATACTTACAAGTTATATAGAAGGAAGGTACTGCTTTGATTTTTCAGAACGTCTGGAGATGTCGAAAAACAGCCAGACATGTGCCTAATATTATTGAGGGGACCGCAATTTCTGAGGGTCACTATGACGTATCCCTCTCAAAAATAGTAGTGGTACTTTTTTATATCCTTTTATACTTTTATCTCTTCAATTGCGATTCATATCTGTAATATCGTATTGATTTCGGCAGTTTTGGTCATAGAGCCAGGTATATAACTAAGCATTTTTGAGGATGTAGAATTCATAATCGCAAAAAGGTCGCATTAATTATTTGAGTTAATAGCCAAAATTTCCGTCCAAAAATGCGCTTATGGGAAAATTTTTTGAACCAGAGTTTGTTATACAAATCACATCGGTACATCATTTATAAAAACTTACGTTGAAGAATCGCAATAGACTCGATTGAACCTCCGATTTTTTTTTTTTTTTTTTTTTTTTTTTTTCTTTTTTTCCGAGGTTTATAAGGGTGAAAAACGTTAATGGCCCATTAACGTTTTTCAATGTTAATGCCGCCATATTGGGCCGCCAATGTTGCTTGAGATGTTATAAAAATCACTTCAGTCGCGAGGTAAATTATAAAGTTTCCGGTCGTTGTGCAACGATATCATTTCGAAGCTCCATTTTTAATCGTGTGTAATCACGGCGACAACTAATGCCTTCGCAATTAAAGAAATATTTCTTTTGAACTGCTTCCGAGCGCACGAATAAAAAATAATCCTCTCACACAGAGACATTGTGTCCACAAAGGATAGATACCTAGCGAAGTCTGCTGAACTATCGTTAAATTGGCAAGATCCACCATTCCGCGGTTTTTGAGATTTTTCTCATCTCACGTAGATCCGATTGGTTACGTCACGAATGTTGGTGGTGAGTCGACTTTGGCAGGGGAGTTAACGAATTCTATAAGCATATCCGCTTAGCGACTTCTCCAACTCGACAGTCGACTTCGCTGAGCGGTGTACGCGCGGCCTTGCGCAGAATTCATTGGATGAGCGATTGAGCGAGTCAAGTTATGCTTAAGCGTCGTCCGTCCAATCGAACTTGTTGCTCATTTGAGTCTTTTTTATTTGCTGACACTCAATGACTCAAGCAGTCAATCATGAGAATCATTATAATTTAGCATACAATAAGTAGGTAACGCGTCAAATTCAGGGTGTTTTCCATAACCACGGGGTGCATTTCCTTGAATCATACGTTCCCTATCTTTTAGACGTGCTTAAATACTATAGCTGCTTACCCGAATTTATACCTACAGGGTCCTTCTTATGTTACAGTTCTCTGTACGTTCTTAAATTCAGCCTCCCCCCCCTCACCCATTGAAAGCCTATTTGGGTGTGCGACTAGGACAATAATCATTATAGATACCTAAGTACTTTGATAAAAGCAATGAAGTTGATTTGTTTTTGTGCTGATCGAAGTACAAATTATGTCTCTGGGCAGTGGCAGCCTGAGCGCACTAGTATGGATCCAAGAAATTGTCCTTCCCTCTATTTTTCTATTAGATCCCGTCAGGAGCGTATAGCGTGCATTTTGGCAACATCACAGTTAGTCTATTTAAACCCATGAAAACGATCGAACTATTGGGTGTTCGGTGAACACCCTCGCATTCGACTTTTTACATGGGTTTAAATGGACACAGTACAACGTTGCCAAATTGCACGCTACGCCACTGGATCCCGTGCAACAGAAAAGGATAGATGAGAGGGTGAAAAACACGAGACACTGTATCTGGTCCGTCTTTTTCTGACAAACACGCTCTAATGGGAAAAAGAGTGAGGACACTTTGCTGGATCCGTCAATGCCCGAGCGATTAGGCAACCATGCAATGTTTCCAGTTAAACTTCGGTAAAACAATGGGTTTTCGTGGAAGCTTACAGACTCCTGGAGCAACGTTTGTTTTAAATCAGAGTTGGGCAAATGGGAATATGGTAATGGATTACACGAGTAATCGTAATCGTCGTTTTTCCGAAGGGTGATTTTATGGTAATCAGGGTTGATTTTTTACAAGTTACCCACCATATTAGTTGCAGAATAATTAGATCAAATCAAAATGACCCTGAAGTTCATTTTAAATCTACGTGAAGACTAACTTCATTTAATTATCTCACCCAAAGGTTTGGCGATTTCTGATTACTTATAGTAGGTAATCGTGTAATCGACTACACTCCTATAAGTCTAACTCTGTTTTAAATTCATTTAAACGGGGGTAAAAACATTGTTGCTAAATTGCCGATCAAGTAGGTAAAGAGCAGGTCGGACTTGACTGGAACTAGCATATCCCTACTCTTTGCTCACCAAACGGCATCGATGACCCTCAAATCAAGCTATAGTGAGGCTCAAGCTTGACTTAAAGTTGACTGGTGCTTATAATATGTTCATCGGTTGAACTAGGTAGGTAGATGTTCAACTTGATCGGGCCCCTGATTAGGATTGAGTTTTTATTCAAAAATCAATTCGAGCATCAATTCGGAATCAGTTTAGTTCGATGTGTTTATGATACAGGGTGTCCCAACCTACCGCATACGCCAGACATTTTTGTCGCGGAAACTCTTGGGTATAAAAATTTGACCTTTGATACATCGACGCAGACATGATTTGAGAAAATAGGGGTGGGGGACTAATCCAATCGGACAGTTGTTAAGAAGACCAATACAATCATTCCTGTGAGGATCTATTCTCATGAGCGATAAAAAACATCTGGTGCACGTTTGGTCTGTGGCATACCCTGTGCACG